>JARYHS010007075.1:10563386-10584053 GCA_031002005.1 Vandiemenella viatica
AACCGATGGATTGGTCGTCAAGGAGCTGGCGACTTAGCATGCATCAGCTGGGCTCCACGGTCACCGGATTTGACACCCTGTGACTTCTTCCTGTGGGGTTTCATTAAAGACAACGTTTATGTACCACCACTCCCACAGAACCTTGAGGACTTGAGGAACCGGATCCGTACTGCCGTAACATCAGTGACGAAGGACATGCTTGCCCGAGTATGGGAGGAATTTGAGTATCGATGTGATATTGTTCGTGTGACTGATGGAGGACATATTGAACATCTGTAATCTGAACCTAAGAGGTTCGTAAATATGTGTGTAAAGTTTCATATTCGTATGTCTTACAGTTTAATAAATATATGCATTCAAAATACGTATATTCTTTTTGAAACACCTTGTATTTTGCAAATTCTTCAGCACTTTCATTGGTAATTTACTAAAATCCCTGAGTCCCTTAACTACAGAACACTACCTTGTGCTTCAAATTGAGTACCAGTTTGTAGTCCTGATTCTTCTACCACTATCCTCCAAGCCTTATCAAGAATATACCTTATATACTCCAAGACACTCTTCACCCTCGCACTGCTTTTCAGTGAACACAAATCCTATATTGTGTCAGTTCCTGATTGTGTTCTGCATTAATGCCCACAAGTACACCCCCTCCAACAACAGCAGTATGGATTCCACTGACAGTAATAACACTGGGGGATTATTTTAAAATGGTACTGGATACTACAGGGCGTTCGCCGGAAAACGCTACCCTCCCAGTCTGTTGCCGTCGGCAACTTGCTCGGTCAGTGGAGCCAGCAGCTCCCGCCACACGGCACGGTGAATCACCGCCCTGTTTAACACCTCCGCTGCCCCAACAGTGTTGTGAATAAACGTTTCTTTGCGGTTTGGCTGGTTTGAGGCTTCATACTCTTACTAATCTGTACCGTGTTTGAGTGTGAGTAAAATTATGGTACGTTACAGTTTGCAACAAAGAATATTTCTCTACGATACATATGTGAAGAAGAAGTCGTTTAAAAAGTGTCGCAGTAAATTTCGTCGCGAATTTCCTGGCGCTTTACTGCCAGCTAAATCAACAATTCTGCGTCTGGTTAAAAAAGTAAGAGAAACGGGTTCATTTTTTAACAAAAAGAGACTGTCGGTCAACCGTATTCTCACAGAGGAGAAAATTGACGATATTGCTTTTCGACTAGAACAGTCACCCAAAAAATCATTAAGTCAGTTAGGGCAGCGTGTGTCTCGAAATATGTTCAGAAGATGTGAAATGTACATTACACAAGAGGGTCAACACTTCCAGCATCTTTTATAAGGTAAGCTAATGAATTACGTCACATTTAAATGCTTAGCACATACAAGTTTATGAAGCGTAATTATTATTAAATAGTCCGCGGCCGACGGTCGAACAATGCCGGAAGCTGACCGCTCGCTCGCCGGGAGCAGTTTCTTCCTTGTAGCGCTAACAGTGGGTTGCGTTTCCCGGCGAACGCCCTGTACTAACAGAATACCTTCTTCAAGTGTGTAGAGTCAATTCTTTACCGATTTGCGTGGCAAAAAGAAAAAATGGTTACAAGAGGAATTGATACTCTTGCAGGGAAACGTGCGAACTTTTTTGGCCATGGCATGCTTCGTTTCACAACAAAAATAGATTAGAATAGAAAAGTGCAATATATATATATATACATCCATTATCGATCTAACATTTGAGCTTACTCTCCCCCCCCCCTTTTCCACCTAAACTACCATCCGCGCCTGAGACGCCATTCACCAGTCGGCCGTCTATGTGTACACATGTAACGCCACCTAGTGCTTCACCTGTACGTTTAAGGCTGCTGTAAGCCGAAATATTGCGCTTCTCTTGTGTTTGTTTTTTGTTCGTCGTCCCAGCCGCCTTCATCTGTGGTAAGTGTTGGGTCATATTTCCCTATCCTTCCTTAGTTTTATATATATATGTATGTATATAATAACAATGAAAAAAGGCACTAAGTAGCAGAAAGAAATCAAATTAGGATAAGGAAATGAGCCACCACTTACCTTTAGATGATGGATGTGGGGCGCGAACACACAGAAAAGACACAAACACAAATAATAAAGAAATTTTCGGGAAAAAAAACCCTTCGTCAACAAGAGAACATTAAGGGAGGTGGGTGCAGCCGGAGATTGCCATGTGGGAATCTTCAAGGAAAGGTTGTTTTAAAAAGTTATTAAGATGACAAAGTTACAGACAAATATATATACAAATCTAGGACTGTTTAAACTCTGGTAACCTTTAATAGTCTAAGTTGTGGGAATATATATGTTTTTTTCCCCCCCCCCCCCCTTCCTTTCCTTATTGCCTTGTTGACGTCGAGTTCATTGAGGCGGGATGGGACTCGGTACAAGGAACGGGAAGGAATTCGGCCATGGTCTTTTGAAGGAAGCATCCCGGCATTCGCCTGCAGTGATTTGGGGAAACCATGGAAATCTGGATGCCTGGATGGGGATTCGAAATGGCGTCCTCCTGAATGCGAGGCCAGAGCGTACTCACCCATCACGCTCGGTAGAGTATATCTAAGGGGCATAGCAAGTTCCAGATATATGGGACCCCGTGTCTATGACCTCTGAGTATAGTGAAATAGAATCCGTATGGACTGTTGTAGATGTGGTACCCTGCTGTTTGCATAGAGAATTCCCGTACAGCCGAATATTTCGTTCACAAGATGCCAAGAGCTACCAAATGAATAAGAGATTTTCATTCTGGGACCACTCTTATTTTTCTTCTTCGATTATTCCCTTTAAAGAGAGCGACTGAACTTGAGTAGTCATGATGTTTTTTTCTTCTTCCTTTCTTCCCAAATTCTCTTCATACGCTCGCTGTGTTCTCTCTTGTGCTCTTCTGACCATTTGTTTCCTGTTCTTTTTTTGGTTTGTGTTTGTTTAAGTGTATGTTTCTTTATGATGTTTCTAAACTGTTCTCGGTTGTTTATGTTGTCTTGTGTGATCCCCAATTCTTTAAGGTCCTCTTCTGTTTCAGATATCCATTTAATCTTGTTTTTACTGGTGTTTACTATCTCGAAGATTTGCCTTGTGAGCTCTTATTTTATTAAATCCTTCTGTTAAATTATTTATTTTGTTGATATTCCTGTTCATTGCTTGCAGGCACATGATCAATAAATATTTATTTACTTATAAGGATGTTTGATGTCCATTTTTACAAATTTGTATGATAAAAATAAATTATGTATATTGCTTACACATCTTTTTATTATTATTATTAATGGCACATGCATTTCCTCCATACAGCCAAAAACACGGCATAAAGATTAACATCAAGATGTAGGGTACATAGATAAATGGAAAGTTACATTAGATTGGATATAATGTTTTGTAGCATTGGACACACGGATGCTGACTTCCATTTCAACCCACATAAAAATGGATTGTTATCAGAGACTTCGACAATCGCAATTGGGCGATGTACAAAGTAATACTAATGGCTTGGCAGTGAATCCAAACCTCTCGTTCGTCAGTAGCTACACCAGTCAAATGTGTGAGAAGCAAGTTCTATCTTCGGTACCCTCTACTCGGCAAGTTATCACGCCGTTGACTGCATCTTTCAAGCTAGACATCAATTTTAGAGTCTTTAGAGATATCTTATATCTAAAAATCAATGTTTTTGGGTTTGTTCGTCTTCTATGCATTCCTACACCATCTATCAGATTGCAACGAAACTTTGGAGAGTTTTCGAGTGTGCGTCTGCGAAGGTTCCAGTGAAAAAAAATTCCAAAAAGTCACCCCCTATTCCCCATAACACCCCAATAACACCCCATAATTTAGGCAAAACCACATTTTTTTATCCAATTTAGATAGGAATTTGTTCACTTATACTTTAAAACAAACATAAAAATACTGCCTACATATGGTTTCCGAATATTAATCCCCTCGCCCCCTTTCCACCCCCATAATTTAGGCAATACCACATTTTTTATCCGATTTAGATAGGAATTTGTACACTTATACCTTAAAACAAACAGAAAAATACTGCCAAGATATGATTTCCGAATATTCATCCCCTCTCCCCCTTTCCACCCCCATTACGTTTTTACCCCATAATTTAGGTAAACCACATTTTTTACCCGATTTAGATAAGAATTTGTACACTTATACTTTAAAACAAACAGAAAAATACTGCCAAGATATGATTTCCGAATATTCATCCCCTCTCCCCCTTTCCACCCCCATTACGTTTTTACCCCATAATTTAGGTAAACCACATTTTTTACCCGATTTAGATAAGAATTTGTACACTTATACTTTAAAACAAACAGAAAAATACTGGCTACGTATGGTTTCCGAATATTCATCCCCTCTCCTCCTTTCCAACCCCATTACGTTTTTACCCCATAATTTAGGCAAACCACATTTTTTATCCGATTTAGATAAGAATTTGTACACTTATACTTTAAAACAAACAGAAAAATACTGCCTACATATGGTTTCCGAATATTCATCCCCTCTCCCCCTTTCCAATCCCATTACGTTTTTACCCCATAATTTAGGCAAACCACATTTTTTATCCGATTTAGATAAGAATTTGTACACTTATACTTTAAAACAAACAGAAAAATACTGCCTACATATGATTTCCGAATATTCATCCCCTCTCCCCCTTTCCAATCCCATTACGTTTTTACCCCATAATTTAGGCAACCCACATTTTTTATCTGATTTAGATAAGAATTTGTACACTTATACTTTAAAACAAACAGAAAAATACTGCTAACATATGGTTTCCAAATATTCACAAGGTCAATCGCTTCAAGTTTGCGGATTAAATCAGGAAGACCCATGCTTCTCACATGGTCAATTATATGTAGCATGCTCACGAGTGGGACAAACGGAAAATTTATTTGTTCTTGCAAAAGATGGAAAGACTAAAAATATTGTATATGCTAAAGCACTTGAATAATCATTCTTAAATTAAATTTCAAACACAAAAATAAAATCACTGTCTTTTATTGGTTTTGTATATTTAAATATGTCTGTATTGTGTACATATACCAATTTAGAATGAAAAACAGGCACAAACCGTTCGTCCGTTTATGGTGAAGCTTTGGTGAGTTATCGACGGGATGACGGAGAAGGTTCCTGTCAAAAAAAATTAAATATTAAAACCACCCCTCCTCCCAATAATTTAGACAAAACCACATATTTCATCAGATTTCAATGGGAATTTGCACACTTATACTTTGAAACAAACAGAAAAATACTGCCTGCATATGTTTTCCAAAGTGCATCCCCTCTCACCCTTTCCAACTGAAAATGAATGAAACAGCAGTTTAAAATTTATATGTAAATATTTTTTCATTTAATCTATGTGCCTACTCAAGTCCAGCAATAGTGAAGCATTGCCGGGTCAGCTAGTCTTATATATAAAAATCAATGTTTGTGGGTTTGTTCGTCTTCTATGCATTCCTATACCATTTATCAGATTGCAATGAAACTTTGGAGAGTTTTCGAGTGTGCGTCTGTGAAGGTTACTGTGAAAAAAAAAAAAAAAATCCTATTCCCCATAACACCCCATAATTTAGGCAAAACAACATTTTTTTCCAATTTAGATAGGAATTTGTACACTTGTACTTTAAAACAAACATAAACATACTGCCTACATACGGTTTCTGAATATTAATCCCCTCGCCCCCTTTCCACCCCTATAATTTAGGCAATACCACATTTTTTATCCGATTTAGATAGGAATTTGTACACTTATACTTTAAAACAAACAGAAAAATACTGCCAACATATGGTTTCCGAATATTCATCCCCTCTCCCCCTTTCCATCCCCATTACGTTTTCACCCCATAATGTAGGCAAACTACATTTTTTATCTGATTTAGATAAGAATATGTACACTTATACTTAAAAAGGAGAGAGAAATACTGTACACATTAATTTCACAAAAACCCAATCCCTCTCCTCTCTTTCCACCACCTTAATTACCCCCTCTTCCCCATAACACCCAATAATTTAAACAAACCAGCAAACCGTTTGTCCGTTTACGGTGAAGCTTTGGTGAGTTGTCGACGGGATGATGGAGAAATTTAAAAAAACCCACCCCTCCTCATAATTTAGACAAAACCACATATTTCATCAGATTTCAATGGGTATTTGCACACTTATACTTTGAAACAAACAGAAAAATACTGCCTGCATAAGTTTTCTAAAGCTCATCCCCTCTCACCCTTTCCAACTGAAAATGAATGAAACAGCAGTTTAAAATTTATATGTAAATATTTTTTCATTTAATCTATTTGCCTACTCAAGTCCAGCAATAGTGAAGCATTGCCGGGTCAGCTAGTCGCTAATAAGCAAATATCTCAATTCATTACAGATCCACATAGTTACAAACAGTTTGTAAAAATGTAAGACTGGAGATTTTCTCGGCGTTGTAAATGAATAAAATTTTCTCGGGTAACTAGCCGAGTTAGTCCATCGTTTGACCACGACGTTTCGGCAGTCACAATCTCTGCCGCCATTGTCAAGTGACTAGCCGAGTTAGTCCATCGTTTGACCACGACGTTTCGGCGGTCACAATCTCTGCCGCCATTGTCAAGTGACTTGACAATGGCGGCAGAGATTGTGACTGCCGAAACGTCGTGGTCAAACGATGGACTAACTCGGCTAGTTACCCGAGAAAATTTTATTCAGTTTGTAAAAATTATACAAAAAGCTTGGCAACAGTATATCCTGTGAGACTACAGGACAAACAGCATCGTGGACTGCAGTCAAGTGAAGCCAACTCATACACACAATACCATCACCTGTTTGAGGAAGACTCATTCTCTGAAACAACCAGAGAATGCGGGAATTACTAATGCAAACAATTGGAACATACACAGAAAAAAAAAAAAAAAAAAAAAAAGAATGTGGATTGATCTAATCTGTAACGTTCTCTAATATGACACACAATAGCAAAAAAGGCTGGAAAACTCTTGAAAAATACTACTCGATCTTTGTCAAACTACGCAGTCATACATCACCCCCTTGACAATATTGCCCACAAGCTACTTCTGAACAGTAACCTGGACCACTCGAACCGATATCATCCCAGACACCACCAGTGAAATATCTGTCATCTCTCAAAGAAATAACAGCCCGTATTAAAGCTCTCCAAAACAGAAAAGCTATGTGTCGACTACATCCACGTTGAACAGATCGAGTAGTTGCCGGTGTCATTATACTGCAGTAATAAAACGCAAGAGACCACTAGGAATAGATTCCGAAGTACTTTTAGCAGTCTCGTGCTGGTACAGGCTGTATTAGAACCTAATTTCTGCTTGAAAATGATGGTCCAGGGTGTTGTACAACCAAATTACTGCTTGAAAATAATATCTTGCAATTAACTACTACAGTATGGTACTAAAACAACATTAGTGATTATTTTTAAAGCAAACCACGATATCCGGTACACCCTATAAATGGATGGGAACAATATTTTTTCAGAACTATACTCATAGCAAAATAGAAATGTGGAATAAGGGAATTTTCAAATTACACAACAGGAAGTTGGAGTGAACTAACTGAAGAACAAATAATTTGTTTGTCCTGATAGCACAACAAATGAAATGATAAAGAATGTGAGGGGAAGAACTTATAATTAGACAGAAAGAAATGTTTCAGACAATAATATGGAATAAATAATTGCTATAGTAGGGTTACAGTTCCAATTTTAAAGAAATGAGAAAAAACAAAACATGAGAATTAGTAAGTGTAGGCCTATGTGACTGATTGGCACCAAGAAAATATGCATCAAGTTAAAAAGAACACTAAAAACCAAAGACGAACAAGGATGTAGGAACAGGTAAACTACAAATGTAAGAGAAATGTCGCCTCATTTATCAAGCTAACCTATCTAAGGACCTAGGCCGTAACATGTTATTTGTCTTGCCATGCTTTTCTCTATGATAATGCTGTCTAGTATTCCTTATTAGCAAAACTTTAATAAGTTGAAAGTCTCTTTGATTTGTAATTTTTTTGTAAAGTAAAGTGCTTAAATTTATTTATTTATAAAACAGGTTTGCCAGTTTTCGCGATTTAACTCCGTATCCCAGATATGTATTCATGAATTTGTCAGCGTTTATAGTATATATTCACCATCCAACATGTTAAATGTTAGATCTGAATAAGTGGCACATGTCGCACGAAGCACTTAAATGATGCCCGACATTGATTCTTTACAATTTTTTTTTTTAATTTTCCGCCTAATCTCGTAACCGAAAGCAGAGATAATCTGAATTTATTTATTTATTACTTTTCGACTTCGATTAGATTGAGATAATCATCTCTGTAGATTGAAAATCTCTGGATGACTCAAAGATGAATGTGGAATTGTTAGTGCTGTAAACAAGAGAAAAACATGAAGAATATGGAGAAAATAGTTTATTGAGCTACTTCATTTCTGTAACAAAAATTACAAAAGTGTCAAAAAATAAAAAAAAGTTTAATTTTGAAAGAGTGTTGCAACAAAATCAACAATGGCGTGTAAGTAATCGTAAACTTGTTTCACATAGCAATTGTACATAGTTGCTCTATTATTATTATTAATATTATTGATATTACATTTCTGTATTGGAATAAATCTAGACTTGTTAGGAGAGATATAAAGCACTTCGTTGTTCTATTGTTTGAAGTTAAGATTGGAGTTTAGACAATACAAATGCGTTATTTACTTTTCAAGGTGTTCTGGACCAAGTTTACATCGCGATGAATTGAATGTATTACTGCGCATGCATCAGTCCAGTTGTATTTCAAACTGATGGTCTATGAAGATGAAATTGTGATAATTTTTGCTAAGCGGACTAGGACTCCTGATGTAGACAACGTTGTTATTAACGGAAATGTTGGCGATGCATTTCATGTGTTTAGTGAGTGTCTGCTTAGTTTGATTTTTTAACGGCAATTGAGATTGTGGTTAGGTTGAAATGCAGCCGGTAGCAGAATATTTTGGCTGTAGCATAAGGCACGCGGAATTTTTTTGTTATGAGTAATTAGGGGTAGAACCAAAGAGAAGTACCACGGAATTATAATTATTATTGGTAATTCTATGAACCCTATGTTAGAGACACAACATATATAGCGATGTAAATTACCCTTCGTGTTCTTGACATTTAATTTCGATGGCTGGTTAGCAAAACTTTCAACTTTGCTTTCTTGATCTAGGCAGTATGGTGGGTATCCGTATATTTTTTGATTTCTTATCCTAAATTCATTCTTCCATATAAATGTAGTCCACCTTACGCAATACTATCCTGGTTTTCTCAGCAATTCTTCCGTTCACTTTGCTGCATCTACTTACATGTTAAGGAATCCCATATGCTGCGAACAACTCATATTTTAGAATACGATATTCGGTGCGATTACTAATCGCGATAGTGTGGGAACTACTTAAGTGCGGCAGATCAGATCATCATCAACATTTTCCAGCTTCTTTCTGGGTCTGCTTTGTGCAGAGGTATTTCCGGTTACTGTTCAAAGTACGGCCAGTAGAAAAAACTGTTAGTTCGGGTTGAAAATACTACTTGCTTCTTCCTAGGTGCTTACTCTTTAAGGAAAAGTGTACCTGAAAGCAGTAAAATATGTAACAAAAGTGTAATCCGCGCCGAAACATACGTTTACGCACGTTACTAACTTTGCGTTAATAGAGATGGTGAGCCGCTGGCGTAGCCGTTGTCTTCTTCACTCAAAATCCTCTAAGCACCATGGAATATTAGTAGTCATTTGGGACCAGGCTGTCATTCAGCCTATTGCAGCTTTAGTGGCAACAGACGTCTCGTTCCGTGTGTGACGTCATTATAGTCAGAATGCGGCATGGGGCCTCCATAATCGTACAAAATATACTACGGAATATTAGTCGTAATTCCGGTCCAGGCTGCATTTCAACCTAACCACAACGTCCACCAATACAGATCTTTGAAAATCAACATGTGTACAGCTTGAGGAATAGCACGTTCGCGGTAAAAATGGCTGCTACACATCGGCTAATACCGCACGTAACCCGACGATTTTCACTATATTACTTCTTTCCTACCTGTTTTATCGACTTCGCGTACACTTTTTCTTTAATATAAATGCTTAAGGAATGCGTTAATCACATTTTCATCGAGAAATAACAGTTTTTTTCTGCTGGTCGTACTTTGCACAGCACCCGTCTTTCCATTTTCTTCTTTCTCCCCTCCACCTCTCTGTCACCACCTTGGTCCAGTCCTCTCCTATCCTGTGTACACATTCCTCCACTCCACTCAGCCATCCCTTGGTCTTACTCGTGCATCTTTATTTCGTGGATTTTTTTGGGGGGGATTCTCTGCTTCTCCATTCTCTTCACATGTCCATCCCCTATTGGTCTGACCTTCTCTGCCCATTCTACCTGCTAGCAATTTAATCTCACTTAATTGTATTCCGCTAATATCCTACTTCTTCAATGCCCTAGTTTCAGCTTGTATGTCAGGATAGGCACATAGTTTGTGTGATAAATTACTACCCGGTTTTTCTGTGGTATATCCTTGTTCCATATCAGGCTTCTTAAAAATACCTCTGTCAGCCTCCCACTTTCTCTTATCTTTCCTCCCGCTTTCCGCTAAAACTTCCTAGTTACCTGAAACTATTTACCTTCTGCAGCTGTTTATGTGCTGTCACAATTCCCCTGGTTATTCCATTCTTCTTTCTGGTTGTTAGCATGTACTCACGTTTTTTCATACCATATTCGCCTACACTATTGTTTCCGCGTAGGCCTACAACCATCTGCTTCTTAACTTCCTCTTCTCCATGTCACCAGCCACTACGCTCATGTTTTACTCTCCCATTCTCACTGCGTCCCTGTTTCAAAGCACAAACAATCTTGGGCTGATCTAATAATGTTGTTGTTATGACGCTCACGAAAATAAAGGAAATTAATCACCAAAATGCTCCAAAGGCAGATGCAACAATAAACACCCACGTCACGACTTCAGTTTGGTAGAAATGGAAATCAGATTTACCGATATATTTGAACTGTCCAGAAAAGGAGGCAGCAGAAAAATACTGATGGCATTTTTTTAAAATCGGAGCGCAGTCATATTTGCAGGTAATGGCCGCTTGCTATTGCTAGCTGATCGGCTGCGGCGTATCATTTCGTCTTTTATTTGCTGCGCGTTTTTTTATATATATGAAATAAAATGTGTAGAAAATATAGTTTCATACTAAAGGGATCTGTGGCTAGGTTGCATGCAGCCCTTGTATTTAAATTTTGCGAAATTTATCCACAGCTGACTGGGTTCCCCACCCAAGAGACACTTTACACTGTCTTGGGCTGAAATCACTCCTCACAGGACGGTAAACTAACAGTTTCTTTGTCCTGTGGTCAAGTTTTACTATGGTCCAAACTGCATTTCAACCTAAACAAAATAAAATGAAAAGTTGTTTCTCGGAGTGATGTCTGCTTTCCGTTGCTACCAAAATATAAGTCGTAATTCGTCGACACCTCTTGTATCGACCCGAAAGTATTATCATTCAAATGAATTATTGATGTAATGTACAACGATGGGCAGTTCTATCATTACCGTGGCGCCAAAATCTGATGCTGAATTCTTGTAGAAATCGACGAAATAAATCGAAAATAAAGAATAAAAATTTTTGATATCTCGCTTGGTTTTCGAGATATAGCATGGTAAAAATCAGTCATAGGTTTAGTTCCTTCTGCTTTTGGTGTTTTTTCTTCTGGTCCAGGCCGTATTTCAACCTAGCAACAATCACTAGGAAGAAAATAAAACACCTACAGTGCGTTTCCACCGTGTGGATGTGGTGGTTTTGGCGAAAAAATAATTTTTCTGGTCCAGGCCGGATCTCACCCTAACCTCCTCATTTTTTAGATACAATATCTTGAGAACTAAGCGAGATATCAAAAAACTTTATTCTTTATTTTCCATTTATCTCGTAGTGTTACATACGAATTCATCATCTAATTTGACTATAACGAAATTTTTCTTCTGGTCCAGGCCGTATTTAAATCTACCTACGTCAATTTTGAGATACGATATCTCGAGAACCAAACGAGATATCAAAAAATTTTATTCTTTATTTTCGATTTGTTTTGTCGAGTTCTATAAGAATTCATCATCAAATTTTGGCGCCACGGTAATGATAGAATCTCCCAACGATGCTCATGAAAGGAACTTAATTTAAAATATTTAGGCCTTGTGTTATATTTTCAAAGTGTTGACATAGAAACATTACACGTTTAAAAGCAACATAAATTAAAATATTATGGCGTTGTGCTATATTTCTATTTTAGTCCAGGATGTATTACAATGAGCTGGATTGTGATTAATTGGAAGACAGGAGGAGGGCGAAGAGAGTGCTGGAAATGAACAATGCGAGGCTTTGAAAGATATTGGCGGAAGAATTAAGAATAGTGTACGGAAGTGAAAAGATGACGATGACCACAAGATGGCACTCGAATTCAGGCATAAGGGAGTGTGTAAATTTGTCTTTTGTTGATAAATTACTGTGGGAAGTGCTGAATAGTTCAATAAAATCACTGAAAGAATTTAAAATTTGCAAAAGTGAGAGGGTGTTTTAGTTTGTTGGTAAGGGAGTCAATGATTGACACAAATTACCAAGGAAAGTGATTAATAATTTAGCAGAAGTTCTGACAACATTTAAAATTAAAATTAGTAAGCGGGAACAAGAAATGGATGTGTACGACAATTGCTGCCGGAGAGTGTGCTCCATTTCAGTTAAATTAAATCGCAGTCTCCGCCAATATTGCTGCCTAAAATAAAACAAGTTCAAACACACTCCAAGAATACATCCGCCTATCGCTATATGAAATCAAACACAAGATTCTTCCATAAAGTATTGCCTTGTGTAATCCCTTTTTCATTTCGTACTTGAAGTCACTTGTTACCTGTAGAGGGTCGGATGAATTCACAACATGCGACGGTGGAGGGACATGATAAGCCTGGGATCCACCAAGCGCACGTAGTTTGAAAACGTTTTTGGTGTTAGCCAACGTTTGTGTGTTTGCAGTCGAGTGGTTTGGATTGTTGTCTTCATCAACCAAATATTCGCAAACAACAGTTCGTGTCAGGGGCGCCGACTCTGAGGGTGCTCGGGGGCTCCAGCACCCACGAGAGGTATACAGTGGGTGCGGAGCACCCATGAGCATAGGCATCGAAACTAATCAGTATCGAACTTTGAGCGGAACCAATGTCTCAAGAGATCGCGGTTGTGCGATGTGAGCGTGTGCTACTGCGTCCTCGAACGATACGTTATGTCATAATATGTAACACCATCTACTGTGTGGTAAGTAAATGTTGGTTGGATTTGTGAAGAGTATATGCACAGAAGCAAGCGAAACAACTCACCCTGCGCGCAAGTACTAGTCCGCCATCCGCAGCACCTCAACCGTCGACAGCGCCGCCAGCGCTTTCGCGCTCGTGGTTCTGTATCACGTGTCTCATTCAGTCAGTCAAGCTGGTAAAAAGCATGTGCTTTGAGATCGTGCCACGCACATTCTTATCGTATCTATTTCGGGAAATTGTTAGGGATAAATTTTTGTTAGAAATCGTTAGGTACCCAAACCTGAAGTACTTGTAGCTCAGCTTAGTGCAGCTCAGCAAATCCAACCAGAAAATGTTATTTCTCTAAATTCATTTGAAGAGAAGAAAAGGCGCAGTTTTAAAAATGAGTGTCAGATGATAATGGAGATATAGAGGAACTGTTTTCAAATTTGTAAAGAAACCATGTCTAATGGCGTTTCTGGGGCGAAAAAATCATCAAGTGATGTTTAGTCCATCAACGCATTCACTCAAAGTGGATCTTCATCATGGAACAAAGCTTTAGAAAGGTATGAAAAGTTTGACGTTCACTGTTTTTGTTTATCGAAAAAAGCCAATTTAAAACGTGGTATCAAGATACAGTATACTGCATGCTATCTAAAAGTAAACTTCAAGATATAAAAACAGATAGACCCACCCTCTTAAAAATGATTTCAACTGTTCGTTTTTTAATGACCGAAGTTCTAGCCATAACGTGCCACAAAGACGACCATTCAAATTACATTCGATTGTTGAAGCTGCGATCACAGGATATTCTCGACTTAAATTGCTGGCTTCAGCGCGATAGATATAGGCCGTTGTCACACGATATCACTAAAGAGGTATATGCAATTTTGAGTGACGAAGTACTACATAAAAAAAAATTAAAAAAAAAAATGAAAGCAGAACAAATTCCGGTCTATTACTCAATTATGTTTGATAAAACTAGGGCATTTCCAATAATGAACAAGTCACTTTCTGCTTTCGTTGCGTAGACTCTAAGCTTAATATAGGCACTACATGAAACTTAGAGACAGGTTAGTAGGTCATATTTTTAGACATGCGGGATTGATTAATTTGTTAGTGGAGGGAACAGTCGAAGGTAAGAACTGTAGAGGAAGACAGCGATTAGAATATATGAAGCAGATAATTGAGGACGTGGGTTGTAAGGGGTATGTAGAAATGAAGAGATTAGCACAGGATAGGAAGGGATGGAGGATTGCATCAAACCAGTCAAAAGACTGACGACAGCAAAAAAAAAAACCAACGGTATCAACAACATCCGAGAATTTTTATGAAATTTTCATTGACGTGCTAAAAGATTAGACATATTATGGAGACGTGTTTGGTTCTGCTTACACATGGCGCTGCTTCTGTTAGCTGAGCGCATATGGGCCTTGAATTGCATCTTAGTAATCGAACCAAGGGCAAATCATGTGTATTGCATCGCTCATTCTTTATCTGGTTGCTCGATAGTGAAACGAGTACCTACAACAAAAGATTTTTCAGTATTAATGCAAGAGCTTATTGTCTTATGTGGTTCGCAGAAATGCCAATCTTGTTTTGAACCATCACAAGCAGCTGGTGATGCTCAAAACCTTTATCTGCGATCGTTTTATACTAAAATGTCGCTTATCTTCCTTGAAAACTATTTTAAACAATTACAGTGCACTGCTATGTTGTTTAAACGACACAAGAAATCGGAAAGATGATGCCGGCGCGAAAGCAAAACTGTTTTTAAAAAGTCTTCAATGTTTTGAATCTCTTTTTACTATCAAACTCCTGATATAAATTCTGGATCGTTCCAATATGTAATTTAATTTAATTTAATTGCAATGGAGCACAGGCTCCGGTGGTAATTTCCTACACACCCATCTTCCCCCTATCCTGCACCTACCTACATTTGCCCTCTACAAATTTTATCTTTAAATTCTTTCAAAGTTTTCGGTAAATTATTCATCATTTCTCTTGGTAACTCATTCCAATCCCTGACACCCTTGCCTAAAAAAGAGAATCTTCCTGCACCCTTGTGCCTGAAATCGAGCGCCAGCTTTTGGTCATGGTCATCTTTTCCCTTCCATGCACTACTTTTCATACCTATTACAATATCTTTCCATGCCTCATCGCCAGTATATGCCCTGTACACTCCCATGACCCTCCTCATTCTCCTTCTGTCTTGCAATGAATCCCATTCCAGCTCCTTTATCATTTCCGTCACTGATTGCATTCTGCGATAATTTCCAGAAACAAATCTAGCAGCCCTTTTTTGCACCCTCTCCAACTCCTGTATTTGATACGTAAAATGAGGGTCCCATACTACACTACCATCTCCAACAAGTGCAGAACTTTGAAACCTTTTCCTACAACCTGCCCTATGTGTCCTGCCCAGTTAAGTTTGTTATCAAAAGTAATTCCAAGATATTTACATTTCAAGTCTTCAGCAAGCAATTCTTTCCCCACCTTATATTCATAATTAACCTTTTGTTTTTTATTTGTGTATCTAATAAGCTGACTCTTCTTTGCATTTATCTTCATTCCATGTTTACCAACCCAATTAGATATCCTGTCCAGATCACCCTGCAACTGTTTAAATCCTCTATCGTTTTGATTCTTTTATACAGCATTATGTCATCTGTAAACAATCTAATTTCAGATAGTAAACAATCAACACAATTATACATTAGAATAATGAATAGCAATGGTCCCAATACGCTACCCTGTGGCACACCCATTTTTACTTCAACTTCTTTTGATACTACATTTCCTACCCTAACTTTCTGTTTTCTACTTTTTAAAAATTCTTCTACCCAGGAAATGACTTTCTTATCCACTCCAATTGGTTTTTACCTTATTTACTACTATTTTATGGCTCACTCTGTCAAACGCCTTAGACAGATCTAGTGGTACACTATCAATTTGGCCTCCCTTGTCCATTTCTTCTGAAATATCTTGCATATATCCCACCAACTGAGATTCGCATGAAAATCCTTGCCTGAAACCATGTTGCCTGCTTGAAAACCACTTATATTACTCACATATATCTCTGATGTGGTTGCATATCAATCTTTCCATTAATTTACCTACTACTGATGTCAAACTGATTGGCCTGTAATTCTCAACTCTATTTCTCACCCCTCCCTTATGTACCGGTACTACTATTGCACTTTTCCAGTCATGTGGTAAGCAGCAAGTGTCTAGACTCAATTTAAATAATATTTCAAGATAAGGTACAATGTCACATCCGGCTATCTTTAAGATATCTGTAGTAATATTATTTTCACCAGCCCCTTTATTTTTTTCAGCTTTCTTATTTCCTTCATGATTTCCTCAGGATGGATATCAAATTTTTTACTATCGTCATTTCTAATTGTGTTGTTAAGCTCATTCTCCGAATTAGACCCTCCTGATTCATTGTCCCTAATGCTCTCACTGAACCAGTTACTTAAAATCTCTGCCTTTTTCAAATCGTCAGTAACTTCTTCTCTATCCTTATCTATAAGTGTCTCTACACCCTCCCTTCCCCTCAGTTTCCTGATATAGCCATAGAAATTTCTAGATGCATCAGTCAATGGTCCTCCTGCACTGACAATACTCTTCATAAATCCATCTTTAGCCATTTTCTTTGCTGTTATTAAGTCCTTGTTTAGTTGTTTTAAATATTCCCTACTACCCTGCTGTCTCTTAACTCTGTTATGTTTTTTTCTTACCAACCTCTTTAACCTCCTCACTTCCCTATTCTAGTACATAGGTTCTCTACTTCTCTTTATTTTCTGCTTTGGAATAAATTTTTCTTCCCCCTTTCTTATTATCTCCTTGAACTCTTCCCACCTTGACTCTACTGTACCTGAGCCTTCCTTCCATTTGCTGAATTGTTCTCTGAAATATCTCTTCAAATTTGAAACCTGTGCCTTTTTATAATTGTACCTATTTCCCCCTTCAATTTTGGCCGCTGGTTTACTGAATCCTCTAATATCCATCAGAACTGCTTCATGATCACTTATTCCTTCAGTTACTTGATACCTCAAAAGGTTTTCATCGGGCTTAATTAGAAATATATCCAAAATATTTTGTCCCCTAGTGTTTTTGCTCAACCACTTGTGTAAATCCTCCTTCCCTTATTAAGATATTTGCAAATCTTTGTTCCCTTGTGTTATTTATCTTATTCCCTTCCGAGTTTACACCTGGTAAATTTAAATCCCCGCCAATGATGATCATTCTATTCTCACCTCTGAAATCTGAGTATGAATTTAATTTATCCCCAAGAGCCTCATCCTCTTCTGTCATTCTTTCGCTGCGGTAAACAGCCAGCACTCTGATTTTTTCTTTTTTATTACCCCAGAAATCTACCCCAAGTAACTCATGGTCTTGATCTATGAACGCCAGTGAACTGTGGTAGTTTTTGCTAACTAGTATGAAGACTCCTCCACCAATTGCTCCTCTATCTCTGCGGTACACTTTAGAGAAGATTTCGCGCTTTACTTAAAAAAGCTTTAACATAGAACAATTTGTCAGTGGCAAAATTATACAAGCAGCAGTTATATGGAAGAGATGACTTTGACGTGGATCGTTTGGTTCTTCACCGTAATTTGCTTTTAGATGTAGCATGAACAACATATGTCAGACGGAATAACGTGGAAGACATTGTTTCTTTTATAATTTGTCATTGCGGATATATACTAAAGATTTGATACCTGAACCTGAAGTCATAAAATTGTTAAAAAAAGTTTTAACCATTCCATGATCGACACCTACCGCCGAACACGAAAATATTCAGCATTACGGAGAATAAAAACTAATTTGAGGAGTAGGCTACTATAGTCAGAGACGTGGTAAACATTTTTAGGTAGGTATTTGAGGCACCTGAAAATTTGTTTAGAACTTCTTTTGTAATGTCTCAGAACAAAATCGAAGACCTAACTAATGGGAGAGGGTGTATAACCGAATTATTAACTGTTCAAAATTTTCTTTCTTTCAAAAATGTGTTTCATAAATATCGAAAAAACATAATTGAGGTATGCTGAGGTTGGCACAGAATATTTACACCTAGGATTTTTTTTGAAAGACTGTTTTGGTGGGACTTTTTACCTGCTAGCTGATCGGGAATGTTATACCTGAGAGCGAATAAGCGGCCGGCCGCCGATATACTTCTCACTCGCTTTCTGTAGATAGATAGATAGATAGATAGATATGTTCACTTTGATCCCATGTGAGAATAATCTCGGGGATGTGGAACAGTAACATACACTTATTAGTAATGTCAATATTACTATATAATTGATAATATTATATATTGACAAGAAGTTAGTTATGACCCATTAGTATAACCAATATTTCCTGTAATCTACAAATACAATCCCGAGTTAGTTAATACTTATTATGTGGAACAGTGTATAAACTTGTTACCAGCATCTAACAACCAGTTATTTTCTTACCAACCAGTTACCACAACTCATAAGCAGTCAATTACTTAAAAACCTGTTAGTGTCATAATTTTTACAGCAGTTTTTGAGTGCATGCTATCCCATGTTAGTTACTATATATGAGTGAAATTTTGTAAACAGTGTAATTACATCATTTGTCAAAAGTTTCAACAGAAAGAAAAACCATATATCATTTTAGTAATTGTGGACAACTTTGTCACCTTTCCCTTCCATACACCATATATAGTAGCGTTTGAACAGTCAGCGAGTGCAGTAGCGTATTTTGTTGTTGTTTTTATATCTGTAGTGGTGTGGGTATTTGAATAGTGTAATCTCTGAGTGTTTACATTTTGTAAACAGTGGTCGTTAGTAGCGTTTGAACAGTTGCCGAGTGCAGTAGCGTATTATCTGTAGTGGTGTGGGTATTTGAATAGTGTAATCTCTGAGTGTTTACATTTTGTAAACAGTGGTCGTTAGTAGCGTTTGAACAGTCAGCGAGTGCAGTAGCGTATTTCGTTGTTGTTTTTATATCTGTAGTGGTGTGGGTATTTGAATATAATCTCTGAGTGTTTACATTTTGTAAACAGTGGTCGTTAGTAGCGTTTGAACAGTCAGCGAGTGCAGTAGCGTATTTTGTTGTTTTTATATCTGTAGTGGTGTGGGTATTTGAATAGTGGGGTCTACTGGAGATCGCGATTCCGCTACTACAACATTCAGTAATATCGTTGGAATACTGCTGTAGTCAGTCGCAAGACGTATTATTTTCAAGCAGTAATTCCGTTGTAATACAGCCTGGACCAATATTTTCAAGCATAAATTAGGTTGCAATACAGCCTGGACCAGCATGAAACCGTTAAATGTACTTCGGAAACAATTTCTAGTGGCGTCTTGCATTTGACCACTTCAGTATTATGTTGACAACTCCTGGACGGAATCGCGATCTCCAGTAATCCCGAATAGTGTAATCTCTGAGTGTCTACATTTTGTAAACAGTGGTCGTTAGTAGCGTTTGAACAGTCAGCGAGTGCAGTAGCGTATTTCGTTGTTGTTTTTATATCTGTAGTGGTGTGGGTATTTGAATAGTGTAATCTCTGAGTGTTTACATTTTGTAAACAGTGGTCGTTAGTAGCGTTTGAACAGTCAGCGAGTGCAGTAGCGTATTTCGTTGTTGTTTTTATATCTGTAGTGGTGTGGGTATTTGAATAGTGTAATCTCTGAGTGTTTACATTTTGTAAACAGTGGTCGTTAGTAGCGTTTGAACAGTTGCCGAGTGCAGTAGCGTATTTTATTGTTATATTTTATCTGTAGTGGTGTGGGGATTTGATTAGTGCAATCTCCGAGTGTATATATTTTGTAGGAAGTTCAGGTTATTTCTGTACTTTTTTTGTTTCCTTTCTTTTTGCCTTTTTCAAAAGCAGTATGTCTAGGGACTGTGATTGTTGTGTGCAGACGCGAGCTGAGGTGGCTGATCTGCGCGCTCAGCTTGCAGCTGTGTTAGCGAAAGTTACGCAGTTGGAAGCTGCCGTAAAAGGCTGCAGCAGATGTGATGTTGGGGAAACTGATATAGCCAAGCCTATCACAGATTCTCCCATATCGACTGTCGTACCTGCAACCCAGGCTGAAGTGTTGGATGCTGTGCCGCAGTCGCCTGTTGGTGACTGGCGTATGGCTTCTAGACTTCGAAGCCGCACACGGGGGCAGTCGAACAGGCTTAAAGGCCAAGACGCTAAACTTGTTCGTCTGTCCAACCGGTTTGATGTACTGTCGGAGGCTGACTCAGTCCCACAATTGTCATCCTGCGAGTTGACGGCCCCCCAGCCCGCCAGGTCTGAGCAAACGCAGAAGGGCATTCTGGTAGTTGGGAGCTCTAATGTTAGGCGGTTATTAGAGCCCCTTAGGGAAATGGCGGATTCCTCGGG
>JARYHS010007075.1:10585053-10604962 GCA_031002005.1 Vandiemenella viatica
AACGATACAAACAATGACTCACTTATATCGATATATTGTAATATTTCCCGAGTGAATTATTGTCTCTGGCAGGCCGTGCGCAGTCTCGTAGTATTGTCTCTGTTGTTTTGTTTACGTTGGAATTACTTGTCTGGGCTAGTACTTCATACTTTTAGTAAAAAAAAAAAAATTTCTATATTTTGTTGATTCATGTCTGCTTTCATCTTTATTTACTACCATGATGTCTCATAAAAGCATAAAATCGTGTGTGACGTTGTTTACGTGCATTGTGTTAGTTTTCGTGGAGTGGTTTTCGTGCCAATAATAAAACATACTTAAGATTCCTATAAACATGACAATCAAACTGACATGTATATAATAAATGTAGAGAATAATGAGAAAAGAGGTATGTGGATAATTTGTATGTTCTGTGTTGATGGATTAGTGGGAGATCACGATTCCGCCTGCTGTTGGCATCATAATACTGCAGTGGTCAAACGCAAGACTCCGCTAGAAATTCTTTCCGAAGTACATTTAACTGTTTCATGCTGGTCCAGGCTAATTTCTGGTTGAAAATAATTGTCCTGACTGCCTTACAACGGAATTATTGCTTGCAAATCATAACGTTTTGCTACTGACTACAGCAATATTACAACGATATTATTTAATTTTGTTATGGAATCGTGATCTCCAATAGACCCGATGTTGATTACTGGATATTCGACCTTTTTCTCTACCTTTTTTTTTGCTGTATCAGTCTCTTGACTGGTTTGATGCGATCCTCCATCTCTTCTTATCTTGCACTAGCCTTTTCATCTCAACGTACCCTTACAAGCCAAGTCTTCAATATCTGCTTCGTATATTCTAATGTCGTCAGTCTTCCTATGCAGTTTCTTACCTTTGACTGTTCCCTCCACTAACAAATTAACAACCCTGCATGTCCACAAAATATGACCTACCAGCCTGTCTCTTCTTTCTGTAAGACTCTTCCACAAACTTCTTTCCTCGCCTATCATTATCCAAAACTAATTTGTTTTGTACTTTATCCTTCCACTTAATTTTTAGCATCCTTCTGTAGCACCACAGGTAATAGCGCAATCACTGGACTCAAGAAAGTGTAGTTTTTGTCTGAAAACTGTTGCACATGTTTGTTTGGTGATACTATTTAATATATGTTGGTCTTAGAGGTGTAAAATGTATAGATACCTCACAAACTTCACCTAACCTATACCGCGAGTGACTGGAGAAAGCATATTGCCATGTATAACAATAACGCTATCGTTTCTTCGACTATATTGTTTATTAACTTTGTTTCTATTACACCCATGAAGATAAGGTATAAAACACAAAATTCACGCAAATATAATTAAAAAAAACTGCTGTAACAGTATACACTACGTGATGAGAGGACGCCATTTGTTATCATATGCGACTTCCAGCGATAATAATATTATGTGCAACAAAATGCATCAACAACCAACCAACACGATGCAAACCAAACCAACATTACTATAAAAACAAAATTTAGGGTCCATTAAGCTACAAAAGGAAGCGTCTATGTCAACTATGGTCCAGGCTGCATTCCAACCTATCCACAGGCCCGCTAATGATTCTGCTTGAAATCATGATTAATGTTTAATATATCCAAATTTCTGGCGAATTATGCTTTAACAACAACAACCAACGCCATTTTGGTACAGGCGCATTTCTACTATAAAAATAAATTCCTTCGACCAATGCTGGAACAAGCTATTGACCGCGCTTTCAACCTAAACATAAGCTACGTTAATGTTGCCACATCTACTTTGATAAACCGCAGAATATTAACATCTTGGAAATAACATGCGGATATGTTCTTGATGTACGAGTTATCGTTGGACGTCGCGTACGTGTACGTAAATGAGGCAAGCAACGTTCGCTTATGGTTCAAAGTTTTTTTCTTTTAGTGTGTAATCTTTTCCATATATATACTTTTATAACAACATATTCCCAAATAATGTCATTCAAAGAACGTGTGTATGGTCATACTTCCCTATAATGCTTCTCCAAGTAGCTCGCGGTATAGCGTTATGGCACTTTTCGAGTGAATTTGTGAGGTATCTATATATTTTACACCTCTAAGAGCAACATATATTGAATAGTATCACCAAACGAATATGTGCAACAGTTTTCAGATGAAATGACAATTCCTTGATGAGTCCCAGTGATTGCGCTGTTGCTGCACCACATGTCAAATGCTTCAGTTTCCTTCTGTTTGGTTTCCGTTTCGCTGCCGTAAAGTGAGGTGCTCCTCACATAGAGTTTTAAAAAGTTCTTTTCTAAGTCACTGAGCGTTGTGGTTAACGTTCTGGCCTCGCATTCGGAGGACGCGGGTTCGATTCACCGTCCTGGCATCCAGATTTGGTGTTTTCCATGGTTTCCCCAAATCACTCCAGGCGAATGCCGGGATGCTTCCTTCAAAAGGCCATGGCCGAATTCCTTCCCGTTCGTTGCCCCATCCGTCCCGTCTCTAAGACCCTCCGTCGACGAGGCGTAAAGCCCAAGCAATAAAAAAAAAAAAAATCTTTCTGAGTCCTAGATCAATATTTGAACTAAAAGATTTCTCTTTTTCATAAAGGCTCTTTTCGCTACTGCTTTTCTGCTTTTACATCATCATTCCTTCGGCCATCCATTTACTTCCTAGTAGAAAAATTCACAAACTTATTCAATCGCATCTGACCCTATTTTTATATTTAATCTACTAGTATTGGCATCATTTCTGCTACATTTAATAACTTTTGTCTTGCTTTGGTTTATATTTAGTCCAAAATCATCCTTCAGTACTTCGTTCATAATATTCAATAACTTCTCAATATCCTCAACCTGTTCTGCTGACAAGACAATGTCATTAGCAAATCGTAGCATACTGATTTCTCCGTGAACATTCATGCTACATTCAAATCTTTCTTTCATTTCCTTTATTGCTTATTCTACATACAAGTTGAATATTAATGGGTATAGACTACAACCTTGTCTCACACCCTTTAACTGATGCATGTCTCTCGTGATTCTCTACTTTTATTACAGCCACTTGATTCTTATATAGGTTATAGAGTATTCTTCTATCTTGATACTTTAGGCCTGACTTCTTTAAAATTTTGAACATCTTGTCCCACCTAACATTATCAAAAGCTTTTTCTAAATCAACAAATGCCATAAAAGTATCTTTGTTTTTCTTGATCCGCCCTTCAAGTATTAATCTTAAAGATAGAATTGCTTCCCTTGTACCGCGATTTTTCCTAAACCCAAACTGATCTTCACCTACTATCTCTTCTACTACCCTTTCCATCCTTCGGTATATTATTCTGGTCAGTAATTTTGAAGCATGTGATGTTAGACTAATGGTGCGATAATTCTCACATTTGTCGGCTTGTGCTTTCTTTGGAAGTGTGAGGATGATATTTTTATTAAAATCAGTAGGAATTTCTCCCGTTTCATAACTTTTTGATATCAGCTTGAATAATCTTTCGATTCCTTCCTCTCCTAGAGATTTAAGAAGTTCTGCAGGGATCTCATCAATTCCAACTGCCTTATTTGCTTTCAAATCATTCAGAGCTTTATTAAATTCTGTCCTCAAAACAGGATCTCCTAAGTCATCAATGTCGATATCGCCTTCCTTTTCCAATACACTATTGTTCATGTCGTCCCCATCATACAGGTTTCTCAATGTATTCCTTCCATCGGTTAGCTCTATCATCTGAGCTTAAAAGAGGTTTCCCTTCAGCAGTTTTAATGTTCATACCTCTTTTCTTCATTCTCCAAAATTCTGTTTGATCTTTCTATATGCAACATCTACTTTTCCTACGACCATTTCATTTTCTACTTCTTCACACTTTTCTTGTAGCCATTTTTCTTTTGCTATTTTGCATTTCCTATTTATTTGATTTCTAAATTGCCTGTACTGCTCTCTTCCTGCTTCATCCTGAGCATGTTTGTACCTTCTTCTCTGATCCATCAGCTGCAAAATTTCTTCTGTGATCCAAGGTTTTTCGGGCAGCTTGTTCCCTAAAGCCTAAGGTTTCTTTGCCAGCTTTCATTATTTTCGGTCTTTAATGCATTCCATTCATCCTCGGTTGAGCTCCTTTCACAGTTAATTCTTAGACCTAAGTCTACCATTTCTGCAAATTTTTCTCTTGTGCTAGATTGTTTCAGTTTATTCACTTCCAGTATGTTCTGCTTATACTGCTTCCTTATTCGCTTGAATTTCAGCCTGCACTTCATTACTATCAAATTGTGGTCTGAGTCTATGTCTGCTCCTGGTACGCTTTACAGTCTAGAACTTGATTCCTGAATCTCTGTTTGACCATGATATAATCTAGCTGATATCTGCCTGTATCCCCAGGACGTTTCCAGGTGTATATTCTTCTTGCATGGTTCTTAAACAGTGTGTTCGCCACTACTAGCTTATATCTTTCACAGAATTCTAGCAACCTGCTTCCTCGCTCATTTCTTTCTCCTAGACCAAAACTTCCTACAGTATTCCCCTCTTTTCCTTCTCCCACTATTGCATTCCAATCACCCATGATTATTAGATTTTCCTCCCCTTTCACATATTGGATTAATTCTTCAATTTCAGCGTATATTTTTTCTATTTCTTCGTCATCTTCCTGTGACATAGGCATATATACTTGTACTAATGTGGTTGGGACGGGCTTAGTTTCTAACCTCATCAAAATAATCCTGTCACTAAATTGTTTATAATAACTCACCCGTTTCCCTACTTTTCTTGTTCATTACAAATCCTACACCAGTGACTCCATTGACAGCTTGTGTGCTAATTATCCTGTGTTCCCCAGACCAGAAATCCTGTGCGTCCTTCCATTTAATCTCACTAATCCCAACAACATCTAACTTAAGTTGTTCCATCTCCCTTTTTCAGTTTTCTAACCTACCTGCCCTATTCAGACTTCTAACATTCCACGCTCCGACTCGTAGAATGTTTCTATCCATTCTGATGACTCCTCCCTGAGCAGTCCCCACCCGGAGATCCGATTGGGGGACTATTTTACCTCCGGAATATTTTACCCAGGAAGAAGCCATCATGATATATGTAATTTGAGAGGATTACATGTCCTCGGGATACCCTTTGGGTCTTTAATGCAGTGGTTTCCCGTTGCCTTCTGCATCCCCATGCCGTTGATCATTTCTGATTCATCCGCCTTTAGGGGCCGTTTCCAACCCCAAGGGCAAGAGGGTGCCCTGAACCGCTCCCCGCTCTTCCGCGCTCCTTTCGGAGGCCGTTGGCAAGCAGTGGGTGACTCCTTATACCGGGAATCTTTCAGTCGCCAGAGCCTCGTCCGTTGAAACAGGGTGCACCATGTGAAGGAGAGGTTGACATTTGGTTAAATACATATATATATTTTTAAAAAATGAATAGATGTAATGTACATATAAAAATACCGACTGTAAAATGAAATGAGAGATGGCCACAGGCAAACAGTTTATACTTCCAACCCAGACCATCCCGTGGCAATTCATGTGAACTTCCATAATTCAAACAACCTCAACACCTGTTTCACAGTTAGAGCTATTAGAGGTTTTCCTAATACCACCACCCCTTCAGAACTCCACAGATGGGAACTAGCCTACCAACATATCTTTGACACCAGACGCACCCCTGGCCTAAACCTACGTTAAACCTGTCACTTGCCATCTCTCATTTCATTTTACAGTCGGTTATTTTTATATGTACATTACATCTATTCAGTTTAAAAAAAATAATATATATATATGTATTTAAATTCTTCTATCTCCCTTTATTTTCAATTATAACTTTTTGAATTATGCTACACAAAGATTATTTGATTGATTCGTTTCACTTTTATCGCTGGTCAAGCCTATTTCCCCCCTCCCGGCAATTCTACTACTACCACGCGTTATCCGCCTGTGCTTCATTCATGTGGCGGGTTGGGATGTGACCACATCTTTCCCCCTGCCATATATCTCGCCTCCCACATGAATAAGACTAAAGTCGAAATATTGTGCAATTCGTTTGTTTTTGTGTTTTTATGTGTCTCGCCCTCCTGCCTTCATCTGTGGTAAGTGACGGGTAACTGTTTATTTTCCCAATCCTATCTTATTTTTTTGGTCACGAAGATCCGAACCCTATTTATTACTGTATCTTTGAGTTTAGTATTCAATGACAAATTATGGATTTTAAATTAAATTAAATTAAACATTTTTTGTGCAGAGGAACTACCTTTTCAAAATTAACCCTGAAATATACCAAATTGTATGTGAACTGTTGTCTCTACTCTGTTCAGCAAGATTTTTTATAGTAGTTTGTAAACAACTCGCAATAGGGACACTCCTCTATAGTTATCAACATTTTGTTTGTCACCTTTTTTATGCAACAGTTATATTATACGAGCTCATTATATATTTTTACATAGTCTATATTTCAGTTGTACATCGTATATTTCTTAGTTCTGGTTTTGTGACTTCAGCGAGGGATTTCCTAGAATTTTTGTATTAGCTTAAGGAGTTTTGATCTTCTATTCACATAGGCAGGATGGAAAAATTTAAACTGACTATTAAGTGGTATTTAAGAAATTGCTATGTTGTGTATTGTTACAGGGATTCAGCAGTCTACCAGTCACAAGCCAACTAAATCAGCAAGATGAAAACAAGACTGAGCAGGTGTTCATCAAAGAAGTAAGTTAAACAAAGAAAAGGATAGCAAGGTGATCAGTTCGCAGGTATCCTCAGTCACCAAGATTAGGTACTAGCTGAGAAATTAAATTCATATTCAGAATTCAGAGGTGGATGTCTGATGTTCATTATTTGATTAATAGTACAAGAGAATAAAAGATTGCATATAACTTTGTGAGAGAAAGACAAGTGGTAGAGCGGCGCACAAGGGAGAAGAACGTGTAGGATATTTCCCTAACAAAGCTGATGCTAACTTTGTATGGTCTCAATGATCACGGAGTAGTTCTGGTTTGAGTAAACCAGTGGCCAGAGTAGAAGGTAGATTAGAATTGATGAGATATTTGACCAAGTATGGTGGGTAAGCCTCGCATTAGGGAGGACGCGAGTTCGAATCTACGTCCGGTTGTCTAGATTTGGGTTTTACGTGGTTCCCCAAAATTACTCTGAGATGGTTCCTTCAAAAAGGTCACGGCTGAATTCCTTCCGATTCCTTACCATCAGTCCTTTCCCGCCTCTAGTGACTTCGACATTGACATTGCATTGAGCTGTAAACGATTAAAATAAATATTTTGAATTAAAGGTACGTATGTGGAAGTGGAGTACCAGAGCATTGTATAGGAAGTGCGAAAAGTGGAGAACCTACTTTGCAGAATCTAAAGAGGTTGATAAGAAGAAAAGACAATACAATGAAGAGGCAGCAAGGCACTGAGGAACACTTGAAACAACTAAACAGGAAATCAGTAGCTGCAAAGAGGGAAGCTAAAGATGACTTCATGAAGACTGTGAGATTGAAGGCTTTCACGGCGTATCGATGAAATGTAGTCTTCACGGGTTTTCCGCCGTGTGTTGTTGAAATGCGACAACGAGCTTTCGGCGGCTGACTCTGCCGCCATCTTCAGGTTGGATGTTGTGCATAGAGAACCAACGCAGTCAACCACCAAAAGCTCGTTATCGCATTTCGACAACATACGGCGGAAAACCCGTGAAGACTACATTTCATGAAGACTATTATGGGTGCATGTGGATTACTAAGGGATGGGTACGTGGACAGACAGAAAGCGAAGAAGTGATGAGCCCCTCATATACATTAATGGATATGTGCAGTGAAGGAGTAAATCAGACTATTATTTAAAGACATTTTAATTTGTCTCGAAATAAAAACACGAGTGAAAGCACTTTGTTACAAGCTGATGTAAAGGTTGACAATTAGAGCTAAATGCTTAAAAGTACCAAAGCTTGCATATAACAAAAAAGCTGACATTATTATTATTATTATTATTATCATCATCATCTGCAACTGGACCCTGTCGGATCACGCAAAGCCTTAACGATTCAGTTTTCTGAGTTTCCGTACAGCTTTCATTTTTTCTCCGTGGATTCTCTTCCTTTCTTCAGTCCACTTCGTCCCCGGTCTCTTAATGACTTCATTCTCTGGCGGTACTTCCCATTTGTTAATTTTTTTATCTGTATGTTTGTCTGTCTATGATTTCTGATGAGCTTTTTCCAGGTCTTTTTTTATCTGCTGGACCCAGGGAATAGTTTTTACCTCTTCTATATACATCACAATTTAATGAATTGGTTATGTTGTTGGGAGTCTGTGGATATGTCCATAAAATCTTAATCGCTGTTTCCTGATGTCTGCCACAAGGTTTGACAGTGTTTCTGTTGCTTTTAGAGATATAAGTCTATATCCGTCATCTGTTTTTTCTTGTTTTGATAACTGTGTTGTAATGTCTGACTTTTGTATATATGGACAAACATTTTTATAATATATGTTGTAGAGTCTACCGTAGGCTGACCTAGGGGAAAATAATTAATAACAATTTGTTGTGGAATGAACATATTAAAAAGACTATTGTGAAAGCAAACGATATGCTCCATTTCTTACTTTTTAATTTAAAACAGTATACAGCAGATGTAAAATCAATTTCACATGAAGGTGTGGCATAATTGCAATGTTATTATTCTGTACGAGGCCCTTGTCGAAAGGGGTTAATTGGAGAAAGTTTGTAGAAGAGCTGGAGGGAAAGCATAAGTTAAATGTTGCAAGGGTTGGGTTAGAGACATTGATCTCGTCAGTAGCTAATTAGAAAGTTTGTGACAGATCTATTTCAGGATAAAATCATACATATTTTATTACCATCAACATTCATATCAAATAAGATAAGGTAAGAGAAACTGTGGCCATAACTTATTCTTTTTTGTACTCTTTTTTTGCCATCCACGATTTTCGCAGATTCCAGCCTAGACAGTGGAATAAACTAACCCACATGTGTCTTCTGTCATATCCTGATATCCCTTTCTGTGCATATGTGTTTAGATATATGTGCAATGCTCCCTCCACCACCCTTGATGTAGTGAATTGCACAGAAGTTATTCAAGTTTGAAAACTGTTTTAATGAGTGATGGAAGAGAGTAAAATCCAAGGGGCAGATTACCATGTAAGTAGAAAAGGGTGGACTAAAATATTTGAAATAGATGCAGAGGATGATGTTGAAAAACTAAGAAAACTAAAAAATGGCAAAGTGACCAGTGTGTATTATATTAATGCAGATGTGTTAAAGGTACACGGATACAAATCGTAATATATGAGGGTGGATCAAATATAAATGATACTTATTTAAAAAAAAAAATATTTACCACAGCAAATCGACCAAGTACGTACTATTTCTCAACATAATCTCCCTCATTACAAATATACTTTTCAAGCATATCACAAGCTTTTTGATGCCATCATCGTAAAAGCAAAGGAGTTCCATTAGTAGCCGACTGCGCATGATTGCCAGGAGGAGGGTGAAGAGGTTCATGGGAGTGTACAAGGTGTACACACTTTGACAGTAAGTTTGGCCGCCGATGAAAAATTCTATCACTCTTATTTAATTTAATTTAATTGCAATGGAGCACAGGCTCCGGTGGCAATTTCCCCACACATCCATCTTCCCCCTATCCTGCACTTACCTACATTTGCCCTCTACAAATTTTATCTTTAAATTCTTTCAAAGTTTTCGGTAAATTATTCATAATTTCTCTTGGTAACTCATTCCAATCCCTGATACCCTTACCTAAAAAAGAGAATCTTCCTACACCCTTGTGCCTAAAATCGAGTGCCAGCTTGTGGTCATGGTCATCTTTTCCCTTCCATGCACTACTTTTCATACCTATTGCAATATCTTTCCATGCCTCATCGCCAGTATATGCCCTCTACACTCCCATTACCCTCCTCATCCTCCTCCTGTCTTGCAATGAATCCCATTCCAGCTCCTTTATCATATCTGTCACTGATTGCATTCTGCGATAATTTCCAGAAACAAATCTAGCAGCCCTTTTTTGCACCCTCTCCAACTCCTGTATTTGATACGTAAAATGAGGGTCCCATACTACACTACCATATTCAAGCAATGGTCTGACCAAAGTTTTGTAACCCAATTCCTTGACTTCTCTCGTACATCCCCTCATCACTCTCTCCAACAAGTGCAGAACTTTGAAACCTTTTCCTACCACCTGTCCTATGTGTCCTGCCCAGTTAAGCTTGTTATCAAAAGTAATGCCAAGATATTTGCATTTCAAGTCTTCAGCAAGCAATTCTTTCCCCACCTTATATTCATAATTAACCTTTTGTTTTTTATTTGTGTATCTAATAAGCTGACTCTTCTTTGCATTTATCTTCATTCCATGTTTACCAACCCAATTAGATATCCTGTCCAGATCACCCTGCAACTGTTTACAATCCTCTATCGTTTTGATTCTTTTATACAGCATTATGTCATCTGCAAACAATCTAATTTCAGATAGTAAACAATCAACACCATTATTCATTAGAATAATGAATAGCAATGGTCCCAATATGCTACCCTGTGGCACACACACGTTTAATTCCACTTCTTTTGATACTAAATTTCCTAACCTAACTTTCTGTTTTCTACCTTTTAAAAATTCTTCTACCCAGCAAATGACTTTCTTATCCACTCCAATGGTTTTTACCTTATTTATTACCATTTTATGGCTTACTCTGTCAAACGCCTTAGACAGATCTAGTGCTACACTATCAATTTGGCCTCCCTTGTCCATTTCATCTGAAATATCTTGCATATATCCCACCAACTGAGATTCGCATGAATATCCTTGCCTGAAATCATGTTGCCTGCTTGAAAACCACTTACGTTCCTCACATATATTTCTGATGTGGTTGCATATCAATCTTTCCATTAATTTACCTACCACTGATGTCAAACTTATTGGCCTGTAATTCTCAACTCTATTTCTCACCCCTTCCTTATGTACCGGTACTACTATTGCACTTTTCCAGTCCTGTGGTAAGCAGCAAGTGTCTAGACTCAATTTAAATAATATTTCAAGATAAGGTACAATGTCACATCTGGCTATCTTTAAGATATCTGTAGTAATATTATCTTCACCAGCCCCTTTATTTTTATTTTTTCAGCTTTCTTATTTCCTTCATGTTTCCTCAGGATGGATATCAAATTTTTTACTATCGTCATTTCTAATTGTGTTGTTAAGCTCGTTCTCCGAATTAGACCCTCCTGTTTCTGATTCATTGTCCCTAATGTTTTCACTGAACCAGTTACTTAAAATCTCTGTCTTTTTCAAATCATCAGTAACTTCTTCTCCATCCTTATCTATAAGTGTCTCTACACCCTCCTTTACCCTCAGTTTCCTGATATAGCCATAGAAATTTCTAGATGCATCAGTCAATGGTCCTTCTGCACTGACAATACTATTCATAAACCCATCTTTAGCCATTGTCTTTGCTGTTATTAAGTCCTTGTTTAGTTGTTTTAAATATTCCCTACTACCCTGCTGTCTCTTAACTCTGTTATGTTCTTTTCTTACCAACCTCTTTAACCTCCTCACTTCCCTATTATAGTACATAGGTTCTCTACATCTCTTTATTTTCTGCCTTGGAATAAATCTTTCTTCCCCCTTTCTTATTATCTCCTTGAACTCTTCCCACCTTGACTCTACACTACCTGAGCCTTCCTTCCATTTGCTGAATTGTTCTCTGAAATATCTCTTCAAATTTGAAACCTGTGTCTTTTTATAATTGAACCTATTTTCCCCTTCAATTTTGGCTGCTGGTTTACTGAATCCGGATTGATTGACGGTCTGATGTGGGGGAACAAACTCTGAATGAACTACGCCCTTGGTATAAAAAAAACAAAAACAAATGAGCATTGTTTTGGTGTTTGATTTGAGTTGATTCACATTTTTTAGGATGGGGTGACAATGACGTCTTCCGTCGGCTTGACTGTTGCTTTGTTTCTGGATCGAAACCATGACTCGTTACCAGTAATAACCTTTGACCGAAAATCTGTATCAGCTGTTTCAAAGCACTACATGTTTCAACTCGACATTCTTTTTGATCGTCAATAACAGCCTGAGGAACAAACTTGGAAGCAACCTTTTTCATTCCCAAATCTTTGGTAAAAAATTTGTTGAACCGAGCTCCAAGGTAACCCACTAATCTCTGACAGTTGATCAGTTGTCTATCAATGGTCTGAGTGCCCAAGCTCCGAAATTTTTTCAATATTTTGGTAATTCAGGCATAATGAGGTTCGTCATCAATCGACATGTCACCATTTTTAATCCAAATGAAGCTTGTACACTCGAGTTTTTCCCATAGCGTCATCTTTGTAAGCTGTTGTCGACATTAAAAAAGGTTTCAGCAGCGTTTTTGCTGAGTAGAAACAATATTTCACGAGAAGTATGCATTGGTCATAAAATATTTCTGTTAAATTTTTTGGAACATTAGATTTCAGGATAGTGGAATGCCTACTAAAAGCTCGTCGTCTGAGCTTGATGCGACGGAAAATTTAAGGTATTACATATCCTCTCATATTTATGAGCTGGTCACAATAAATGTACTCACTGACATTTTCTAAAGATGTATTGTTAAGTTGTACATTCCCAAGCGTAGGAAATTTCTTAGAAATAACTTTTTTTTTTTTTTGGAAAGGTTCACATTCAGACCAACTGCTTTGTCCTTGAGACAAGATGCATAGCTAAGGTTTGGAGTTTATCAATATCATTAACCATAAGTGCAATGTCATCAGTGAAACTTAAGTTGTTAAGTTTCCTGCCATCGATTCTAATTCCCTTTCCGTCCATTGTAGCTTTGACATTGTCATCTGCAAGGCAGCTTGTAGCATAACTGATATTCTAAAAACAAGTAGGAGTTCCATGTGACGGGCAGGTTAATACTCTTTTAAGGAGGTTTCCATAGCAACCGATATACAGAGATTAACTGTGAGATTAACTAGGAGATTGCCTAGAGCAGCAGCTAAGGAGAACTTGCAGGAAGAAATCCGATAATGTATTTAAGAACGATGTATTTAAAATAATAAAATAGTGATTTAAATTGTGCAGAATAACGGCTGACAGATTAATTATTTACTATAGCCGCACAAAAGGCATACTATGATAAGTCAATATAAAGATAAAGCATAAAATATAATCACATCGTCAATGCAACAAGGTACTTTTTCAAATAATGATAAACATTGTAGTATTAAGAAATGCTACATGGCAGACCGTGAAGAGGACGAAAGTTGGAATTTTAAAATTGAACATTGATCATTTAAGAAATGCTACATGGCGACCGTGACAGGACTTGGGTGCTGCAGAATAAAGAAATACTACGTAAATTTATGAATTCGAGTATCTAGCAGACAACCAAAAATCAAGAAAGGAAGAGAGGAGAATCGTTGGAATTTGGAAGCACACAGCGCTACTAGCGGCCGAGTGGGAACCAGCCAGGGATTGACAACGTCCGCCGTAGAAACCGCCAGCTACAAAATACATTAAAGTTAATTTTTTTCTAGACTCAATTATCTTTGTTCTTGTAATCCAAAAAAAACAAAAAAACTGTTGGTTGTGACAAGAATGTTGTCACTGGCAGAAACAGTGTGCACGTAGGATTAGTTTTACGTTTTTTGGGAGTTTTAAAAAAATAGGATATAGTGCATTGATAGAGGTTTGTGAGAAATATAATATAAAAGTTGATAGTGCATTAATGAAAAAAGAAAATCCACTCTTTGTGGAGTACTTTTTGCAAGAAATATATAAAAAAATGAAAATTCGACAAGAAGTGGAATAGGCGAAGACTAAATCTACAAAACTAATTTACGATATTACTACGACTTACTACTGTTTATGAGAGGTTAATATGAACCAATGGACAGTATCAGCAATATAGGAAGCACAAATTACGAAGGGGAAGAGGTATATGTGCATTTATGTAATACTGAAGAAATTGAAGAAAATACTTTTGAAATAGTACGATTAGCAGTATATGATCATGTTTATAATGTTCCTGCAACCACTTTTTTTTTGTCATACTATCCGTTTCTTTTTCTTTTTTACAGCTCTAATAAAAGCTGCTGCACGAATAAATACATTTCTTTTGCGTAGAACTTAAAAATATGATTCATTTCAATACTGTCACGTCACTTGTAACATAACCTCACTACACTTGGCTCTCAATGTTTTGGAATTCCCAGTGAGCCACAAGCCAGGAAATCAAGGCGGATAAATCTGAGCGCAGCGAGCCAAATGAACGACAAATGTGTGGAACTGATGTTCCTGCGTGTGGGCTTTGACAAGTACAGGCTCGTCGCGAGAATATCTGCACGTAAATGTTTGGCGAGCTTACTCGCACACAAATGTGTGTGTATGGGTAGTTATAGTAGAACACAATCTGCAACATTAACCCACAAACACTTGTCTTTTATAGAATCTTACCAGTGTCGATTTATTTTCATGGATATTTTTAGTCTCGCGTATTTTCCGATTTCACTCTCCGTTTCGGCATTCGAGATTACTTCCCCTCCCCCTCCCTGTGTTCTCTTCCCCGACCTTATCTGACATATTGTACGTTTGTATTTATCTAGTACGCTCATACTCATCTTTTGTGTTGTACACTCGTTGCAGCCTTCAAGTTTGGTGAGTGATTGGCCATTTTCCCTATGCTTTGTTATTTAAATTACTTACTTCGTAAGCAAAAAATGTTACACGTTCCCTATTGTTTTCTTTTTTCAAATTGCATCAAATGAGTGAGGACTGGACCGAGACTAGGAAGTGTGGTATACATGATGTATTCTGTGTAAAAGGTCTGAGAACTCGAGTTGTCGAGTCTTAAACCTGCTCCATTGGTGACCTGTGGGACCGCCAGCTTTGTGGATTTTAGAGGGGAATTCTCAGAGTGAGGATAAAAAAAGTGTGTAATGAAATATGTTATATTTGAGCAAAGTATGTATTTCATGGTAATCTGAGATGGTGTGTTCTGTGGTCAGTAGTGATTTTGTCTGAAATATTCAGCCCAGTAACAACTGTGGTCCATGACGATAGTGGTTAAGCTCTTGTCAGATGACAGGTTTGTTATATCCTTGGTTGATGGCTCAGGTTTCCTACTGGGGGGGGGGGGGGGGAGTGAAATTGTTGGTTTTCATGCCCATTTTCCTTAATTCTAATTTTTTATAACATGGCAACAGCTAATGCCCCTTAAGGCATGACTTCATATGATCTCTGGCACACATGCATACTCAAACAGCTGTATGCTCGCAATTTGTAATATTAAACCTCCTCTTCCATATCCTTTTTCTGTTTCACATCTAATATTTTATTTATTACTTGTATATTCTTTCTCTTTTAATTTTCTGACTTTCATATTTTGTTCTTTCTATTTATTTATTTTATTTGTTTTTACCTGCTACTTGCTTTCCCATCTTACCACAGGACTGGAAAAGTGCAATAGTAGTACCGGTACATAAGGGAGGGGTGAGAAATAGAGTTGAGAATTACAGGCCAATCAGTTTGACATCAGTGGTAGGTAAATTAATGGAAAGATTGATATGCAACAACATCAGAAATATATGTGAGGAACGTAAGTGGTTCTCAAGCAGTCAACATGGTTTCAGGCAAGGATATTCATGCGAATCTCAGTTGGTGGGATATATGCAAGATATTTCAGATGAAATGGGCAAGGGAGGCCAAATTGATAGTGTAGCACTAGATCTGTCTAAGGCGTTTGATAGAGTAAGCCATAAAATGCTAGTAAATAAGGTAAAAATCATTGGAGTGGATAAGAAAGTCATTTGCTGGGTAGAAGAATTTTTAAAAGGTAGAAAACAGAAAGTTAGGGTAGGAAATGTAGTATCAAAAGAAGTGGAAGTAAAAATGGGTGTGCCACAGGGTAGCGTATTGGGACCATTGCTATTCATTATTCTAATGAATAATTGTGTTGATTGTTTACTATCTGAAATTAGATTGTTTGCAGATGAAATAATGCTGTATAAAAGAATCAAAACGATAGAGGATTGTAAACAGTTGCAGGGTGATCTGGACAGGATATCTAATTGGGTTGGTAAACATGGAATGAAGATAAATACAAAGAAGTCAGCTTATTAGATACACAAATAAAAAACAAAAGGTTAATTATGAATACAAGGTGGGGAAAGAATTGCTTGCTGAAGACTTGAAATGTAAATATCTTGGAATTACTTTTGATAACAAACTTAACTGGGCAGGACACATAGGACAGGTGGTAGGAAAAGGTTTCAAAGTTCTGCACTTGTTGGAGAGAGTGATGAGGGGATGTACAAGAGAAGTCAAGGAATTGGGTTACAAAACTTTGGTCAGACCATTGCTCGAATATGATAGTGTAGTTTGGGACCCTCATTTTACGTATCAAATACAGGAGTTGGAGAGGGTGCAAAAAAGGGCTGCTAGATTTGTTTCTGGAAATTATTACAGAATGCAATCAGTGACGGATATGATAAAGAAGCTGGAATGGGATTCATTGCAAGACAGGAGGAGGATGAGGAGTGTCATGGGAGTGTACAGGGCATAAACTGGCGATGAGGCATGGAAAAATATTGCAATAGGTATGAAAAGTAGTGCATGGAAGGGAAAAGATGACCATGACCACAAGCTGGCACTCGATTTCAGGCGCAAGGGTGTGGGAAGATTCTCTTTTTTAGGTAAGGGTGTCAAGGATTGGAATGAGTTACCAACAGAAATGATGAATAATTTACCGAAAACTTTGAAAGAATTTAAAGATAAAATTTGTAGAGGGCAAATGTAGGTAGGTGCAGGATAGGGGGAGGATAGGTTTGTAGGGAAATTGCCACCGGAGCCTGTGCTCCATTGCAGTTAAATTAAATTAAATTAAATCTTCCAGCCCAACTCGCCACTTCCTTCTGTGAGTTATAAATATTATTCTTTCGGGATATGAATGCTGCCTTTATACTCGTATATTTTCTCCATTGCATTTAATCTTCCATGTGATTAACCCACCATCCAATATTTTTTGTATTTTCTTTTGTCATCACAAGTCTCTATCATTGTTGAAATTCATATTATTATGGGGCTAATAGAAATTGCAATTAAAACTTTTGCGTGTTTGATACGTAGCATCGTTTCCATTCCAGATTTACAGTCGGCATCTTTTATTTTCAAATTAGCGTCATTGATATATTCGAGACTGGGTATTTACTGAAATACAGGGTGTCTCAGAATTATCTTTACAACTTTGACATTGAATAAATTATGTTTGGAACGAGATATCACAATGCAGGTTTTTGCACTTTGAAGAGTATCTCTCAAAGTTTTGTTTCTGTCTCTAGAACATTTCAACGTGTGCACCATTTGTTGCCCGTACAATATCATAGCAATATTCAATTTCTTGCCAAGTTCTTTGGAGCATCCCTTGATCAACTGTCGTAATTGCTGCAGAAATCCTGTGCCGGAGATTAGCCAAATTTCTAACTGGGGGTTGATACACGATGTCTTTTACGTATCCCCAAAGAAAGAAATCCAAGGGGGTTATGTCAGGTGAACGAGGCGGCCAGTCAATTGGACCCCGACCAGGAAATTGTTTATCTAGAAAATCACGGACATCATGAGCCCAATGTGGAGGTGCACCATCCTGCTGGAAGATGACTGTCGGAAACACACTGAGCTTTTTGCTGCGGGGTGTACATTGTCAATAAATGTGATGTAACTACCTACTTGTCAGCAAACCGCACCTGAAATGGAACAGAAAAAAACTTTGAGAGATACTCTGTAACATGCAAAAAACTGCATTGTGATATCTCGTTCCAAACATAATTTATTCAATGTTGAAGTTGTAAAGATAATTCTGCGACACCCTGTATTTTCCTTTTATGAATTGGCATATATAGTTTCCAGCCATTGCTCAGGATAGTTTTTGAGCTAGTCTCTCCATTATACTCTCTCTTTCCAGTTGCTCTGTATCAACACTGAATCTCAGTTTTCTCCTCCTTTATTGAGCAGATAATGCTCTGATCTTGCATTCGGGAGGACTCCGGTTCGAATCCCCGACTGGGCATCCAGATTTGGGTTTTCCACGGTTTCCCCAAATCACTCTAGGCCGGGACGCTTCTTTCAAAAGGCCATGACTGAATTCCTTCCCATTCCTTGGCCCCAGTTCCATCCCACCTCTAATGACATCAAGTAAATAAAAAATAAAAAAATCTCCTCCTTTTTTTCATACTTTCTTTGATTCTATCCAGGCACTTGTCCCTCATTCTTCCTCTCCCTCATTGCATCTTTCCTCTCCTTTGAGCAGTCTGGTGGCTACGTGCAGCTTTTCGTAGAGATGCACACTACACATTCATAACCGAAGAACACTTTTATTTTTCAAAAACACAAAAACTCTTTTCTTTCTTTTACGCCACCTTGTCTGCTGCTGCCATCTAGCGTGCATGCCAGATACCAAGCAGACTTTTAAACTTGAAGAGTTTGTGTATCTTGTGAGGTATCGCTTGTCGATGTAGGTTATATACTTTTCAATTCACAGTGTTTTAAAACCCGACGAATCATTTAGTGTAACCTTATACTTTTGATACCAATTTCATTTTAAGAAATGGATAGGACACTGAGGATAACATTGCATTATTTGGTAGTGGCTGAAACTGCAAAAACGTTTTGAGCCGTTTATTTAGATTTTCTTTGATGACATCTAACATAGTTCCACAATATTTTAGATTTTCCATTTTAAGACAATTAATCATATCCTGGATTCTCATTAGTTTGGGTTGAAAACAGCCATAGAAGGTGTCTATCTTCTTGCAAATTTTAAATAACTTCTGCTAATGGCTTTGAACAGTTCACATATTCACATGAAAAATGTATTTCGTAGTTCTTAAAAGGAGGTAATTTAAAGCTTTTCATGGTTTTAGTAAGATACTCCCTTACTGAATAAAAGTATTTTATGGAATAAGAGTTCCACAGATCGCCATGGAGAAGTTGGTGACTTCCCTATCAATTCCAAATACGTTTCACATGCTTTTGGTGAACTAGAACATAAATTCTAGAGTGCTTGGAGCTTTGCTAAGTCCGCATAGTGCAGTTTTTACTCTTGCTTGTTCGAAATCTGTGCTGGCAAAGTGTGCATAGTTCATCTTTAATGGCCTGGATGTAGGCAATCATCATTGATGAAGAATCTGGTAAAAGTTCTAGTAGCAAACGTCATCTTCATTAACTTCATCAAGTGTTCTTTCATGATCTTAATTTTAAATGTTTTCAGGATTTGTGGCTAGAATATATGAATCTGAATTCCCAAATGCTTCGAAGGTCTTTACCATATTTGATATATTGTCTGTTACTGTTTTGACAATTTGTAAGAACCTAAGAATTTTGGCAAATTCTAGTTTTGTTTAGGCTGGACTTAGAAATTTCGAGAAGAGTAATTGTCAACTTGAAGGAATTTTCCTGTAATCTTGCTCACAATGACAATTCGCCATAAAGATCATTTTAAAGTGTATTTATCATATCGAGAAACGTTTATTTTAAGAGATAATTTGGTTTGTTCAGGTTTTGAAACACGCGATCATAAAAGTAGAAATTCTAAGATTTGTAATATCTTTAAAGTGACAGCTGAACTTTTATCACCAGCTATAGTCAGCATTGTTCCCGATATTTTGGTAATAAAATTAAAGAATTCGGCAAAGTTTAATTAGCAATTTTAATTAAGAGAAAATAATGAACTTTTTAATTAAAAGTAATATTAATTTGAAATTTATATCAGTAGACAGCCCTAATTAAGATGATTCTGAATATATAATGGTTTTAGTAAAAGGTTTTAGCATTTGTCTGGTAATTAAGTTTTTGAAGATAGATTGTCATTGATTGTCGCTGTAAAAATTCAAACGTTTGGGTTAATCCCCTACTTCGGAGATTTGTATCACCACGCGCAATTAAA
>JARYHS010007075.1:10605962-10641744 GCA_031002005.1 Vandiemenella viatica
ACCCGGGTTTTTTTCTAAATTTTTTTTTTTTTTTCAGAAAACAATATATTTGATAAATTATAGTTTTATTTAAGGAACTTCCATTTTACAAGTGTGTTTTAAGTCTTACTGAATCATATAATGTCTCACATAATGATTCATAAGTTTATCTATATAGGTAATATAATTTTATTCATCCTCTATGTCAGTACCACATTCACTAGTATCAGCACTACCAACACTTGTTCGATCAGTGTCGGAATTTTCTATATCTTCTTCTGTCTCCTCTAGATCCATAACTTCAGAAATAGTTAAATTTTCTTTTACTGGTTGTTCTTGTATTGTACGCAAAAGATTTTAAGATTGCAATTTTAAATTGTTAGCAAAGTACACACTGTGCATAAAGACTGCGCCCATAGTTCTGTATTATGGTCTTTTAAGTTTGAATTAAAATCTGTTATCATACAAAATAGGAGCTTTACTTCTTTTTCAATCGTTTGTTTACACCAACGGTTACAAGGAAACGATTTATAATTAGGACCGTGCGCAAACTACGTGGCTCGGTCCAGAGGGAGGAGGGGTTAGCTGGAAGGCAACGCTGGGCTACGTGGGAGAGGGGGGGGGGGTTCCGAGCCAGGCCACGTAACTTTCCTTTCATACCGGTAACATTTTTTCACAGTTAAAATGAGGAACTGAACTCACAACAGCATGTGAGTATTTATTTCCCTCAGTTAATTATATCCGTATGTAATTTACAATAGTCTGACAAGAGAATACAGTACAAAATGTCTTCTGGAATCAAAACGGAAGAAAGCTACGTGCTATGTGAGCGGGGGGGGGGGGGGGTAGGCAAATGCCACGTAGGGGGACGGGAGGGGGGAAGGGGTTCACAGGAGGCCAAAATGGAGCTACGTGGTTTATGCACGCTCCCTTACTGACAATTTAATGAGTCAGTACCACTATACTGTGAGAGTTAACAAGTATACGAATATAAGGAAAGCCCAAAGTAATAAAAAGAGGCAAAAACCCGTGGATAAATTTTAAATTCCTAATTTTTTAAAAAGATCTGTAGGTAATTTTGTAGGGATGGCAGCACTATTTAAAATAGCAAGTATCAATCCAAACAATGGGGATTCCTTCTGGCGCAACCTAGTCTCTTCGGGAAATCCCCGTTCATAAAGAAAATTTCAGTCAATTTCGCCAATATTTTCGTAATTTTTTTTCCTACTGTACCAGAAAAATATAGTAGATTTTAAACTAAGATAAGTACTTAGAATAAACTCTAAAACAGTCATTTTAAACGATAACTGTCTTACAAATTTAAGATTTAGCAGTTGTGAAAAAAAACGTGTTCCAGAAAAAAAAACATGTTTTTTTTCAAAGTTTTTTTCATGTTTTTTTTTTTCAAGCCAGAAAAGAAACGTTTTTTTACAACACTAGTAGCACCACATTTCAAATGCTTCAATTTTCTTTCTTTCCTGGTATTCCTAAAGTCCATGTTTCGCTACCGTAAAGTGCTGTGCTCCACACAAGAGTTTTAAAAAGTTCTTTCTAATTCCTAGAGCAATATTTGAAACTAAAAGGTTTCTCTTTTTCATGAAAGCTCTTTTTGCTAGTGCTATTCTGCTTTTAACTTCATTTTGCTTCGGCCATTGGTTGTAAATTTACTTCCCAAGTAACAGAATTCACTTACTTACTTCTCCTGTTGCATCCGATCCTATTTTTATATTTAATCTACTAGTATTGGTATCATTTCTGCTACATTTCATCACTTTTGTCTTGCTTTGATTTATATTCAGTCCAAAATCTCTCTAATTAACAAATAAACATATTTTTGGTTTAGATATATGTCCCACTCTTACCAATACTGATTTTTTTTAAAAAAAATATATATAATAAAAAAAAATACTGTATTGAATAGAAAAAGATTTCACAAATTTTACATTAAAAAAATATTTTTGATTTTTTATAATTTATTAGTTCATTTTATTATGTGGTGTAAGCTCCAGATAATAATTTATAACGTTTTTACTAATAAATGCTACATAGCTAGAAAACTTGTATACTGTTACTCTACAAATATAAACCTACCCCCACCACAAAGCAAAAACTATTCTGTGTATGCCAGGCATTTGGGAACGCATAGGTTCAGCGATTTAGGTTTGCCACAGTTCCCCCAAATCACACAAATGCTTGTACTTCACTTCATCTGAAAATTCCACTGTGCAGTTATGCCTGAGCCTGAGAATTCTTGAAATTGCTGTAAGTCTCCATATTGCCGTATGTCGCAAAGGAACTGAGTAGAAAGATGACTTACTTTTTGCATTAGTTTTTATTATTATTATTCTCACTTTGAAGTTGTTAAATTAATTCACCTTTTTATCATCACTGAAATGTGTAAGACACTAACTTGCAGTGGGGTTCTGCATAAACGACGTTGTCTTAGCTGTGACCGTGTGTAGCCTTGGATGTAACAGTTTTGACTTAGTTAAGATGATACGGCCGCCACATAGGTTTTTAACCTGAAAACTATGAAAAGGTAAAGTTCAATAATGATAAATAGTTCATTGCCATTTAAATAAGGATATTCTTCCAAAAGTTCACAAAGCCAACAACTGTACAGGCAATCAGACGAATTTTCCAAAGAAATGTATTACAAGTTCGATTAACCGGGCAAGCCAGACCACACCCCAATAGTTCAAAGAATTAAATCACTAGTTGAAGAAAGCCAATAAAAGTTCGTCACGTGCTCCCATTGTTCAAAAGTTTAGTTAATTTAGACAACCCAGAGGCCTCACTTGGAGAAATACTATTTTAACACGACATTATGGTTAACTTGAATAAAACAAGCGGCATTATTCCAAAATAAAACTTTCACTGATGTGCCAGATATAAAACTTTCCGGCCTACTAAGCTACATTTTACCGCGGAGACTGCTTCCGTACGACTGAGGCCAAACCGCTGCACGCACGGTTCTATATTCACATAGCACTTCCTGCTTCTCGAAGATCCCTTGCGACTGTTCTCACGCGAACCGTGAGAATGTATCTACTTCCTCGTTCACAGGGATGTCTGATGGGAAGCTCGTCAAATATCAAATCGCAGATCAGAAGTCCTTATATTAGCTAATCCGACCTTGACAATAAAAATAATTCAATCCGCTTGAAACTTTACAAATAACTAGATCTTTAAATAAACGTTAACTTTAGTTATTATGAAAAATATCCTAAATTTAATCGTTTAGCGGAAAATAAACACTTTAGATATGAACTTTCGTACTCCAGGCGAATGCCGAAGAATGTTGAAATTAAAAATATTGAAAATACTATCTTGAAAACTGTAAAATTGCTTTCTAACTTGAATAAACATAAAAAATTACTGTAAAAATGAAATGTACTAAAATTCTATCCAATCTAACTCGTGGTTCTGAGAACAAAATTTTGCCACGCAGTTACAAAATTTAACAGGTAGCTTACAAATGCTTGGTGACGCCACTGGAGAGTTTTCTTTATGTCACAAGGGGATTTCGGTTCCTAGTATAGATGTTTGTGAAAAAGTTTTGCTTGTGGTAGTAGCCACTGTGGCGAGCTGGGAGAAAAGTGTGCGACTCCAACTGCACACAGCTGGGATACTTAGTACCACGAGAGGTCACTAAGCCACGCAGTTATCTAGTACGGGCCGCGGCTAGCCTCGAGGTGTGTGGCCGTGTCAATCGAGTTAGTGAAAAATAACCTGACAAAGGCAGGAGGGCCAGATGAACACGTAAACAACACCACAATACCACCGTCGTGTACGAGTGACCACATCCCGACCTGGGAGGGAGGTGACAGAGCCAGTGGTGGGGGGAGAAGGTAGACCAATCATAAATGCGAAACAAAGTAATCTCTGTGACAATTAGTTGAGGTAAAACGAAATATGTTTTAAAATTAATATAATTTTTATATATATTCTTCGCGGGTTTGCCGCCGGATTACATTTTCTGCTGATGAGCTTTCGGCGACTTGGACTGCCACCATCATCAGGTCCGTTGTATCTAAAGGAACAACAAAAACTGAACTGAATAGCAGAACAGAAGCGAGCCAGTATCGTTGTCGACGTCTGATTGGCTGACTCCAATAACGTAACCATTCCGTGACTGTGATTGGTCGGTTGCAAAACCAGGTGTAGATATACACCAGCGTTGTACTGCCAGTTGGCTCCACAGCGTAAACCAAAGCAGAGGTTGTTATAAATGGAAAGAAGATGGATTACACACATCAATGTTCGCATAACGTCACTGTTCAAATTGCATCACCGTTCACATTATTCTACCACTATTAATCATGGTGTTTAATCTCGAGAATCCGTTTATGGGGGTAAATAAAACTGGGAAAATATAGGAAAAAAATTCCATAAAAATATACACATGTAGAAAAATTTCTGAAAAAACTGACTGTAAAATTGCAAAATAGTAAGTGACAGGAATGTGTCTGGTGCCTATGATGTGTTGATAGCCAAGTTTCGATCTGCATAGCGGCATTGAAACTGAGGAAGGATAGCAATATAAAAGCCGACGGTGGCCGGGAAACACGATCACAAGTAACACGATATTTCGGTGTTGAACCTAATTCTTCCTAGTTCTTACGTGATCACATCTGACCCTTTATGCAGCGCTAAATCCACAAATTTATCACACACATCAGCATCAGATGTTATTTTGGCATGTTCTGTTACAGGAACATATGTGTTGGAGGGGTGAACTGGGTGTGTGTGGTCATTCATTTTTTCTGAGAACGGTTAACGTACTGGCCTCGCATTCTGGAACCGTCCCTGTGTGGCCATCCAGATTTAGATTTTCATGGTTTCCCCAAATCACTGCAAGCGAATGGCAGGATGGGTCCTTCAAAAAGGCCATGGCCATATTCCTTTCCATTCCTTTATTTAGGAAGTAAATTTACAACTGATTGCCAAAGTGGGGATGAAGTTAAAAGCAGAATAGCACTAGCATAAAGAGAAATCTTTAAGTTTCAAATATTCATCCAGAGCCTGGGGGAAAAAAACTTTTTTAAAAACTGTGTGGGGCACAGTACTTTATAGAAGCGAAGAATGGACTTGAGGAATACAAGAAAAAATGGGAAATTGGAGCATTTGAAGTATAAAACAAAATAATGTGTTTTGGACATGGTGAATGAAGAAAGAAGTTTGTGGAAGAGTCTTACAGAAAGAAGAAACAGGAATTATATTTTGAGACATGAAAGCTTGGTTCATTTGTAATGGAGGAAAAAGTCAAAGGTAAGAACTGTAGAGGAAGACAGAGATTAGAACATATGAGGCAGATGTTTGAGGATGAAGGTTGTAAGGGATATGAAGAGATGAAGAGGTTAACACAAGATAGGAAGAGATGGAGGATTGTGTCCAGCTGGTCAAGAGCTGACGACATCAGCAATTAAATAAAAGGTGCTAAGTAGTGAAAAGGAATTACAAATTAGGATAGGGAAATGAACCACCACTTACCTTTAGATGATGGATGTGTGGAGTGAACACACAGAAAAGACACAAACACACTTGATATTGAAGTTTTCGAGTCTAGTCCTTTGTCGGCAGGAGAATAGTAATGTAGGGTAGGTGTTATGGGAGACTGTCTCACAGAAAGATTGTTGGCTAGGGAAAAAGGTGGGGGTAAATTCAAACTGAGGACTACTTCTCCTTCGAAGGCAAACCAAAATGGCCTCCTCTTATGCTAACGTGTTCATGGGCCATCTGTAACAGACACTTCTCAAGAAGACCCTCCCAAACACCCCATATATGGCTTAGATAATATATTTTATGACCTGGACCCATGGTGAAAACAACCTTCTAGATTTCCTGAACTACGAGGGGGGGACCCAAAAAAAACCCGGGACTTTCGTCATAACGTCTTTATTTCTTAATATTTCTACACCAAATTTTGATCACCTTCAAAGTATTCTCTATTGACCACAACGCACTTCTTTAAACGGTCCTTCCATTGTTCAAAACAGTTTTTAAATTCACTTATCGGGATGTTCTTTAAGCCTTCCAGCGATTTTTGTTTTACCTCCTCCACAGTGGCAAAATGCTTTCCTTTCATGTCCCTTTTGAATCTGGGGAACAAAAAGAAATCACAGGGTGCTAGATCCGGTGAATAGGGCGGGTGGACAATCGGTGTCATACCGTTTTTGGTCAAAAACTTCTTTACGGAGAGGGCGGTGTGGGCCGGCGCGTTGTCATGATGGAAGAACCAGTCGTCTGTGCGCCAAAGATCTGCCCTTTTTTTCCGGATACTCTCCCTCAGTCTTTTCAAAACCTCCAAGTAGAACTTCTGGTTAACAGTTTGATCTGGAGGAACCAACTCTGCGTGCACAACACCTCTGCAATCGAAGAAATAAATGATCATTGTCTTGATGTTTGACTTCACTTGGCGAGCTTTTTTGGGACAAGGAGATCCACATGTCTTCCACTGGCTTGATTGCTGCTTTGTTTCGGTGTCGTATCCATAGCACCACGATTCATCACCAGTAATCACCTTCGAAAAAAATTCAGGATCCTCTTTGAGCTGATTTTGAAGCTCAAAACATGCCTGAAGTCGACGGTCCCTTTGCTCGTCTGTGAGAAGGCGAGGAACAAATTTAGCTGCAACCATTCTCATGTGCAAATCTTCGGATAAAATCCTCTGAACTGAACTCCATGATATTCCAGACATCTCACAGAGTTGATCAATGGTTCGGCGATGGTCTTCATGAACGAGGACACTGATTTTGTCGACATTTTCGTCACTTCTTGACGTTGAGAGGCGTCCTGAACGGGGCTAGTCATCAATTGACATTTCTCCATTTTTAAAACGTGAAAACCACTCGTAGACTCTGGTTTTACTTGGGGCAGCATCCCCATAAGCACTTTTCAGCATTACAATAGTTTCTGCAGCCGATTTCCCCAACAGGAAACAAAATTTAACAGCCACACGTTGCTCTCAAATATCTGCCATCACGTTTTTGCCAAAATGTTAAAAGTTGTCTTACCAAAAAAACTATCACGGGTGAACCGATACACTCACAGCGATACAACTTCGCACACTGACTCAGGTGGCGTGACCGTAACAATCACCGTAACAATCACCGGGTCTAACAGTGGTTTCCCCCACTCTCCCTCTCCGGCGCAATCCAATTCCCGTTACATTTGGGTCCCCCCTCGTATCTTAATACCTTTCACATGTTGAAATTCACTTGTACCTACTCCTGCACCCAGACCACATTCTTGGAAGTATATTTTTCCCTCTCCAATAGATACCTCAACTCCTCAGTCCACATCATACCCACCAACCTTCAAAAGTATTTTGACTGTTGCCACCCGTACCATATCAAACACTCCCTTCCCTAGTCTCGGTATTCGGGGTAGTCGTATATACTCCAACCCACAGCCCCTCGTGTAGCTCGCAACTCCTCCGACTTTGATCAACAGACAGCTTCGTCGGCAACATGACAACCCGTTCAGCCCAACACTCGTCCCAAATCTGCAAAAACCAATCAGAACTCAGTTCTGGTCACACAATACTTCTCTGACCTCGAATCCATCAACAGAATCCTTTGGCAGGGTTATTATTTCCTACTTAACCTGCCCACAAATGAGATCCATTCTTCCCAAAATCATCCCTGCCCCTCCCAGAACATGTTTCAGTAGACCTCCTAACCTCAGCCAACTCCTAATACACAAACATGATCTTCCTCATCCCGACAATCGGTCCCAAAGTTCTTTCCCAGGCACTAGACCTCGCTGCAAGATGTGCGACATACACTATCCCACCACCACTTTCACCAATCCTGTCGCTAGGGAAAGCTTTCCAGTGATAACCTGTGAAACCTCCCATGTGATATACTAGTTAAGATGCAGCCACTGCACACAGGGGTATTGGACACAAAAAGTCAATCAAAATTACTTCTACATAATTGGGATTTTTGTTTCGCTTCTTTTGTGTATTAGAACTTATAACTGTGTAGTAGGAGTAATAATAAAGAACACGTACTGTGTTCATACACTTTATAACATATCAAGCGAATATTTACAAAATACCTAAACAATAATCATACATGTACACTAAAATATCATTCTGACGAACCGTCCCATCCTTCGTCGTCGGAACCTTCACCTTATGGCCCGTTCTCTTCTTGAGTACTCTGGTCCCATTAAAGTAATATTTTAATAGTTTCTGGATTGAATGATTTAGATGTTTTGGGGATTTTGTGCCTGATGAAACTCAAATACGTCTTCTAAGTTAATGAGTTAATGAAAGCCTGTTAATGGCATCTGTGTTGCACTAAACCCAACTAAGTTTTCTGGAGTGTGTCTCCCTAAATCGTCGAAAATATTTGTTTCTAGCGTCTGCTGCTGCTTCTGACAGAGTGCCTATAGGCAAAAGTGCATACTCTATTATAAGTGGGCCCTCAATCAACACTTCTTGTATAGGTGACATTGGATGCCACGAGTACAGTTCAATATACAGTACATCTTACATTTTCTTGGCAGTGGGGAATAATTTTTTTTTTCATATCTATCTTGTGCCCACTAAGTATCATTCACATAGTAGTATAAAACCTGTCAATCAATGTTTTGTTAATACCTATTATCACTGCGGACATCATTTGCTACAATCGGTCAAATCATCAAAAGATTTTCTAGGCCAATCCACAATAGTTGGATTGGATTTTATGGGATTTCGATAGATCTTTTGAACCAATCATGGTATTTCTTTAAAAATATACTGTCAGTTCTATTAGCAGCCTGCCATTTTCTTTTAATTTCCAATTCAAACCTTGAAAACTTTTGTTCGAACTGTTGCGTTTGTTCGACTGTTAATGTCGGTTGATTTAAAATATTTTCCTCGACTAATTCCAACTTTTGCACGAAATCATTTCCTTTCTCGTGTTAACTCATATCATAAATAACTTTTTGGGTCATGAGCATGATACCAGAAGAGCCCATAACAAAGAAATCTTAGATGAATTAATGTGATGTAAAAAAAGTAAATTTGTAAATAATCTAGAAATTTTCGAATAAATAGACGTTTGGCACTTTTTTTCACCTAATTTTCAATGTAACACCAAGATAGTACACTAAACTAATACCATACAAGAAATCAGACTCGGGAAAGGTCCGGAAATATAACAAAATCACTCTTTAATCCTTTTTGTAATAAAAAAATCAATACAAAATGAGTCCGCTTACAAAAATGTACAGAAATAAAGTTGTGCGATAGTTTTGGATGTTTTTTTACAATTATAGGTACCTGGCTGAACAATATCCATGATTAAAATCACTGCTACTCATTTAACATCACTCACAAATTAAATTGATACAACTTATAATTTTCTTGTATTTGCTTGGTAACAGTACGCGGGTCTTGCAATGTGCTCAGAAGATGACTGTTCACGGGGTGGGGAATGAAGCTTATCTCAAAAACATAGCTGATTGTTATTCTATAGACACTTGCCTCGAGTCAGGTAGATACGGGTTCTTTGAATTTGCTTAAAAATTTTTTTGACTTTTGATCGGCTTTTTGTGTCAAATACCCTCGTGTGCACTGCCTAGATTTGACCACAAATCAACTTTCCTTAAGAATGGCCACTGACACACAGTATTAACACAGAACGCATATCACACAATAGCTGTCTACGTCTTCTGCCATGACTCGAATAATTTCAAGTCTCGCTTCACGGTCCGTGCTCTCTGAGTCCTCCCTAATAGTAGCAGCTCCACTGAACACAGAAGATGAGAAACTGCCTACCAGTACAAACTAGGCACAAGGCAACCATCTGGTATAATTTGTGGTCATTATTATTATTATGAATGTTTACTTTTATCTTTTTCTTCTCCTTGCCTCTATCCCCGTTACCTAAATTGAACCACCCGTAACCTGAGGTAATTTTTAACTTCATAGAGTCTTTGGTTTAATTTTTTAATTAATTTTATTTTTTAAATTCTTATTTTCTTTATTATTTTTCTTTATTGATATTATATTATTTTGATCTTCCAGTCCATCAAAAATCAGTTTTGATATTTATCTATGGTCAGGTATTAGCTATGAATCACTGCCTCTCCTCAGTCTGAATTTACCCCCACCATTTTCCTTGTCAACAGTCATTTTGAGGCAGTCTCCCACAACAACTCCCCTCATCCCCCCCCCCCCCCCCAATGATGTTCTCTTGTCGATATAGGGCTACACCTATATCGTGTGTTTTTGTCTTTTATGTGAGTTTGTAAGTGGTGGCTCATTTCCCTATCCTAATTTGTAATTCCTATATATCATTGTCAGTCACGTCGACAGTCTGTGTGTTATATACTTGAGCTTTTTAGTCAATCCATTAATTAATTTTTGTTACCAATCAATAAAACAATATTTGCAATGAAAGTTTGATTTACCAAATCAAATAGCTCTGATTTGTGTCGCATATAAAAATAACATGTATGACGGCGATCTATGTTAATTTGAAATAAATATAATTTCGATTTATAATCTTGATCAGTTTATTTCCTTTTGTTTGCTATGTCCAAAAATCCTCTCATACCCACATTTGACCATGTGTGGAGTACTTTTTGCATCGAGTTCGCTCCGAAAGATTAGCAGGTTCTTTTCTACTCAAGATCTATCAATTTTTTCTCCGCAACTATTATTTTCAAGCTTCTCTGCTCAATTATCCTGATTTTCTCTCCACTTGTACCAACAATTCTCTTAACTAGAGACAATACAAGCTCCTAACTTCTACTTTTTTGAGAAATCCTATATCCTTTCAAGCATCTCTGAGCAAACAATATTTATTAAACTTGCTATTCTTTTTTTATAAATTCTTTTAACTATTAATTTGCCAATATTATGGCCTTTAGGAGTATGAATATATAATTTTACTTGTTTTTAAAGAGCTGCTATTTTACATTTGCTTAAAATTGGTGTGACAATGCTGGAAATGTTTGTCCATAAACAGGTGATTTCTGCTTTACAGAATTTGTGTAACTCAAAACTTTAATCAAAGTATATTTATTTATTTAGAGACAAAAGCCAAGTTGGACTACATGGGGGAGGGGGGGGGGGTTCACAGAGGGCTACATGGAGCTACATGGTTAATGGACACTCGTTAAGATCGCAAATATGTTTACAAGGTTTCTTCCAGGAACAATCATCAGAATTTCACATTTAATTTCACACCGCAAGGACATTAATAGCAAGTTAAACAATTTTTTAAAGTTGTATGGGATGATTAAAAGGACACATTGTAGAAAAATGAAATCCTATACCAAAAATGGCAACCCTACACTGTTATCTTGAAGTTATACAGGGATCCTGGGGAGACAGTAGCCGTTATTATATTCCACAGAAACGAAGTCCCGGCAAAGTGTTATCCATTGTAATAAAGCAGACCATATTCACGACTATACCGTTTTCATTTGGGAAAGGCGGGCCGAAGCCACTCTGCTATATCCCCACTCCGCTGCCCCAGCCCCTACAGGCGAAGCTGCCGTGCATGCGCATGCGCAATCATCCTCACAACGTATGTGGAACAATATATTACATTTCATGTGATGTTTTCTTTAGTAAAATCGAGCATTTTAATTATTTGTCATGAGCAAAATTAGTGAGTCATGTGTCGTAGAAATTGCGTGTTTACCAACTTCAATTTCATATGTTAATAGAGATAAAAATTATTTACATGACATTAATGAATATAATTTACTGTTTCTAGTCATTATTTTTAGTTTTAAAAGTTGCGCAAGACATTTCCAGAATTAAATCAAAGTTTTAGATGTGTTTCCCAGTTGAAGTTAATTCTCTAGACACGTCGTATAAATTTTGAAATGAAAGTGGTAGTAACTGATTTTTTCTGAGTTTTGAGTGATAACTTGCATTATTCATTACGAGGACACACCGTTCTTGCAGACTCTTAAGCAAGTTAGAAAACCATTCTCTGAACACTTCATTACTGATTTCTTGATGATGGCCGCCAGAAAATTTATATTGAAGCACTAAACCAGCCCCTTCGACAAATCCATGATTTGCTGATCGTCAGTTTCCATATGGTAGGATATTCGCCTCGACCATAAAATTCTATTACAGAATGTCGAATGATATATTTCCGGATGTCATCCATCTTCATGACCGGTTTTTCTCGGTGAATGTTTTTCTTTGGAGAAGAAAAGGATTACCTGGAACATTCAGCTTGGCTTAGCTACATAGACGCTGCACGTTTCGTAAAAATACGCCACACGCCTCTTCTGTAATTTTTTGCGGTTCCCGAAAAAGTATATTAACTTTCTTTTCAGAGTTTTTAGCGTCTTGAAAAAATTATACACATGCAAAATTTTTGTTTTTGACTGTCGCCTATTATTACTATCTGACGCCATTTCACGTACAGCGTTTTTTAACGATGTACTGACACGACAATACTGCGCCATACGACAATGCCTCTCGCCCGCCTGTAGGCAGCGGTCTGGTCAGAGGGGAAGGCAACGGGAGGGGGTGGTGAGGTGAGGCGCGGGGCGAGGGGAAGATGACCTTGATGCGCCACTTGAGGGTGAACATAGTATAGTAGTAAGACATAGCTTCTCTCAGTCAGTGAGATAAAAGAATAGTAATAAAAATGTTGCAAAAACATACTAAGAGTGAGTGGTTAACTCCTTCAAATGCTGGCTATGAAGTATAAGCCTTGAGGTAGAAGAGAACAGAGCAAGACCAAGAAACGGGGGTGGGTCAGGGTCTGGAACGGATCACGCGGAGAGAAATACTGAGTGCTGTGGGTGCGAATCTGAGCCCTAGTCGGAGATACAAGGGTTATGTAAAAAGTAAGTTTCCCAACGCTATAAACTCGCCGCGCAAGATGCTAGGCCAAATCTGGCAACACCGCCGTCTGTGCAGGTTCCCCCACTGTAGATCCCGCCCAGGTAGAACTCGCTGTGACGTTCAGTGCCGGCCTGACAGCCATCTGCGATGGAGCTCCCGTTTGCCGTCACCGCCAGGTGCGAAGTTCGTGCTGTAATCCGGTTTTTGGAAGCAAAAAATTTACCACCGGTTGAAATTCATTAACAGTTGTGTGAAGTTTATGGGGAGGCGTGTATGAGTGTTCAACATGTCCGAAAATGGTGCAGGGAGTTCTCTGAAGGACGCACAGACATTCATGACGAGCAAAGAAGCGGTATAGGCCATCGACCTCCGACGAAGTTGTGACGAAGATTGAGCGAATTCTGCTCGAAGATCGGAGAATAACGATTCGGGACCTGGCTGTCCGGGTTCCTGAAGTTTGTGAAAAAACAGTTCACACAATTGTGACGGAAAGATTAGGTTATCACAAGGTTTGTGCGTGATGGGTCCCGCACATGCTTTCTGAAGCCCACATAGCCGATCGTGTCAGGTGTGCCCAGGAGTTTCTTCGAGAATGCAACGACAATACCGAAGATTTCCTAGACTCCATTGTTACCGGGGATGAAACATGGTGTCATTACGTCACCCCGGAGACAAAACAACAATCTCGTCAATGGTGCCATACTGATTCGCCGAAACCGAAGAAGTGCATGCCGTCGCTGTCCGCAGGAAAAGTGATGGTTACGGGTTTTTGGGACCGTAAGGGCATTCTTCTTGCTGACTTTATGCCTCGAGGGAGCACAATCAATTCGGACAGGTATTGTGAGACTTTAAAAAAGCTCAGAAGAGCCATACAAAATCGACGGAGATGAAGATTAACAAAAGGCGTAAGATTGCACCACGATAATGCGCGCCCACACGTCTCTCGCCAAACCAGGGATTTGATCGACAGTTTTGGCTGGTATCTCGTTGATCATGCTCCTTACAGCCCTGATCTAGCCCCAAATGACTTTCATTTGTTTCCAAAATTAAAGGAACACTTGGGTGGACAACGTTTCACAACTGACAAGGAAGTGGAGGAAGTGGTCACCAAGTTTCTCAATGGACTGGCAGCAGACTTCTTTGAAGTTGGATTTCAAAAGTGGATAAGTCGGCAGCAAAAATGCGTGGAAAAATCTGGGGATTATGTTGAAAAATAGTTTAGAAATTAAGCTTTCCAATAATGTATTTTTCATTTTAAATAAATCATGTTTTACATTTTTTAAAATATGGGAACCTTATTTTTTACATAACCCTCGTATGAATTTTAAATTTAGCTCGTTTTTCAAAAGTTGCATCGAGAAAAAGACTGTGATTAACCACAATCCTTCACCAGCTCTCATGACCTAAACATTAATGACTTGTAAAATCTCAATTAAAATAAAAGTGAAGTGTTCATTTATACTGTGTTATTTTTTTGGCACTGTCAAATTGAATACCATGGCAGCATTTGCCTAGACAATAATGGAGAAGAGCACCTGGAAACTAGTAATGATGGACATTGCACCCCTGCCCGACATGCCACCACTTAGGCGATTGCATTTTAACTTTAAAACATAATTTTTCACATATTTACTATACAAATGCCAATTAAAAGTTGCCGTCTCTGCCCGCAGGTTATTGCCGAGCTGCGAAGATTTGACGGCGACAAGAATCAGGCGACTGCCGCACTTTTTGCCAAGTCACTCAAGTTCTGAAGGCCACGGCTCTGCGGACTCGCTCGGTTCCCATCCCACGCGGATCCTCGCCGGTACCGAGTTACACACGCTGGGTTTTTCTACTACGCTTTTCTTGATTTGGAGTTATACCAAAATGTCTTTTAGGTATTTACTTTATAGCTTTGCAGGTTTATTCACCGTTGATCATAAATGTTTTCTGAACTAAACTGTTTTTCGTAGGTGTGTCACGTGATTTATGTAGCCGGTATAGGTTTATGCACTGTATGTTCCTGATTTCTTGTTGAGAAATGATGCCGGAGATTGGTAGAATTGGTGTTCCAATATGTTGTGAAATTTAAACCACAAATTACTCGCATCAAATTTTGAACTGACAGAGTTGACCAAAATAAATATGTCAGTTCTGAAAAAGTATCCCACATCCCACGCCATTCCATCTACCTGACAAGCTGGCAGTCAAGCCCTTCGTACTCAATTCTGCCCGTGTTTTGTCTTTCCTCGGGACCTATGTTCAGTTGCCATTCATACTTTTCCTCTTCAGTTCCGAATGAGACCAATTGTTCCTTTATTTTGTAATTATTATTAAATTACTAGTTTCCATATACATTGTCTGACTTGAAGACCATCAGACCTGTTCAGAACGGATTTCGATCCCCCGAGTATATGTTAAAGGGTAATTACTCCATATGTCTGTGTTACAATTATTTCTTCAAAATGGGCCCTGGGTATCGAGAAATTAACGCTGAAACATATGTGAATATCTTTGAAATATTATAATTTTAGTACATTGCTTAAAAGCTTCAGAGTGGTGTATGCGGTAAGGCGCTAACTTCCCATTTTGCAAACCCGGGTTCGGGTTCACAAAATGGGAAGTTAGCGCCTTGCCGCATACACCACGTTGAAGCTTTTAAACGTTGTACTAAAATTATAATATTTAAAAGATATTCACATATGTTTCCGTGTTAATTTCTCGGTACCCAAGGCTCATTTTGAAGAAATAATTGTAACACAGACATATGGAGTAAATACCCCTCAACATATACTCGGGGGATCAAAATCCGTTCTGAACAAGTCTGATGGTATCCAAGTAAGAAGAAATAAGATATTCTGTTTTCATATATGTGAATGGTAAAGAGATGGTAAGGCTGCAAAATATAGTTTTGATTCTTTCTTTCTATGAAACAAATTTTTTATTTAGAAAAATAGTCCACTATTCCGTTCTTCCCTCTGTTCCATATTTTTGTATGTGACTTGCCGGAAGTGACACGGTCAGCATTATGCTCCAGGTGGTCTTTAATTTCCAGGGAGTTTTTCGATAGCAGGCCGATTGGTCCTAGTAAGCTACTCCGCGTAATCGGCTCCTAAGAGAAATTCCTAGCTTCGTTGGGGATGAAACACCAGTCGTCCAAACCGACTGAACTGTGCAGCTTGTATAAACTTCCATTTACTGTGGCAAAACTAATACCAATAGTAATTGCTTTTTCCTGTGAAAAAAATGTAGATTTTAAGAAAACTTGATTTCCGTACAATAGATTTCCTATGAAAACAGAATATCGGTCCCTTCGTTGAGTGATAGAAGACATTTAAGATTATAAGCTTAGGTGAATAAGCTTGTTTATATACTTGCCTCCCTTTTTTTCTATGGGATAAAATTTTGTGCCTACAGGGTTGTAAATTGTTTACTGTTATAAGCATATAAAATCGAAAAGAAGGAGTTAAGAGGTCAAACCTTGGACTGTTAAACAATTAAAAATGATGATTTGTATAACAGTTGACCTGGGTCAGAGATGGTAGATCTATCACCAAGAAATGTGTAATTCGATTCAAATTTTCCGATCATCGTCCTCCACAAATAAGTATCTAATGTGGAGGCAGCGTATACCAATTGATGAGTGTTGTTGCCGTAATGCATACGGGCAACTAGATTCGTACTAATTACCAGGTTTCTCTCTCCACGAACTGGTATCGCACTTTTCGTCTCAACTTGTCTGCAGGTTCGAGCCTCTCGACAGCTGTCCGAGTGCAGACTGTCTTCGGACGCTGTGACACGGGCGAGGTTCCCAGTATGGCTGTTTATATTTCAGTTTTTTGTCATTTCGTACTATTACTACAAGCAAAAGCACCTTCAAATCCTCGTCGTCAAATTCCTCTCCGTTGTCGCCACTCGTCTCTGTGCTCTAGTGGCCTGTAATGCTCTGTTGCTTGGGACTGGTTTATGATCCTCTTATATCTCTTGTCAGTCTAGGTAAATTTTCCTGTCTCTCGCCTCCACCTTCCCTACTAATCAGATGTTTCTGTGTACAAGGTGCGGCTAGAAAAAAACGGGATTTTTAGTGTAACTCTTTTTTATTTTGTTTCCTTTACAACTTTTACCTTATCACCTTCAATATACTCCCCTCCACTATCCCTACACTTTTCCATTCGAATTTTCAACTGTTCAAAACAGTGTTTGAAGTCATTTTCTGTTAGCATGTTCATAGTCTCCGTCGCTTTTTGCTTCACAGCTTCCACACTCTCGAATCTGGTCCACTTCAACACTTCCTTCACTTTTGGGAACATAAAACAATCACCTGTGTAGGGTGGATGATCCAACACAGCTTGGCCCATGCTTGGCCAAAAATGTCTTAACCACCAGTGCAGTGTGGGCTGGGGCGTTGTCCTGATGAAGAATCCACGACTTGTTCTTCCACAACTCTGGTCGCTTTCTTCGCACTCGCTCATGGAGGGTGGCCAAAACCCCAAGGTAGTATTCTTTATTCACGGTTTGACCTTCAGGAACCCAATTTTCATACAGAATTCCATGGATGTCGAAAAAAACAATCATCGTGGCCTTGAATTTTGATTTGCACATTCGAGCTTTCTTCTTTCGTGGTGAATTCGGACTCTTCCAGTGCATTGATTGTCACTTAGTTTCTGGGTCATAGGTAAAAAACCATGATTCGTCACACGTAATAACTCTTTCCAACAGTTCAGGATCTTCCTAAAGTTTTTTAACATGTCCGAACAGATTCCCATCCGTAACTCCTTTTGTTCCGGCGTGAGGATTCTTGGCACCATTTTGGAGCAGACTTTTCTCATATTAAAATTTTCATGTAATATTTGCCGAACCGATTCTTTGTCAATTCCCACAATCTCGGCAACTGCACGGATACTAAATCGGTGATCTTGACGGATTACTTTGCCTATTTTCTCGATGTTTTCATCCGTCTTCGAGGTTGAAGGACGTCCTGGGTGCGGATCATCTTCAGTCTCTTCTCTCCCTTCTTTGAAACGCTTACACCATTCAAAAACGCGTGTACGTGACATACATTCTTCCCTATACACTTGTTGTAAGAGAGAATAAATCTCTGTTGTGGATTTACCCAGCTTCACTAAAAATTTCACGTTGACACATTGCTCAATTAAGACGCCTACCATTTTTCCGACGAGCGGCATACACACGGTCCAACACGAACGAAGGCTGAGACTCGACTGAGCAAGCTAAGCTCGTCCAACTGGCAGGAATGTGGAGGGGGGATGTCAGGCGACTCGGCAATATGGCGTTTGACCTTGAGGCTCGCACGGTTTATCTCACAGAAAACCAGTCCCGTTTTTTTCTAGCCGCACCTCGTATGTCAACTGTATCCTCTTCTGAGCCGTGTAGTTAATGTTTACACCAGGCATCCACCGTCTGGGCATCCCAATTTGATTTCCTGAAATTGCTCCAGGTAAATGCCGGATTCTTTTTCCTCTGTCCTCTTCCTCTAATTACCTCAAGGCTATTAAAGGCAAAACAAAAGGTTGTCTACTTGGTACATTCTGCTTTGTTTCCTGTATCCTTCTTTCCCCAACTATTTTCTTTGATTTGGTTCAGTGCTATAATATCAGGTGCTGTTTGTTTTGTGTAGTTGAATCATGCCAACCTTTAGAAGAATTTAATCAGAGGTTCCTATTATTTCTCTATTGTCGCACGTTTGATTTTTTACCATTTTGCCTTCAGAAACTTCAACTCTTTGCTGTCTACTTCTGTCTCTGTTGATCTTTGTGTTACATTTATGCCTAACAGCTACTTCTAAGTGTATACTGCTAATCTATCAATTTTCTTTAGTTGCTTAATTTGCTGCTCTCAGTTTTCTTTGTTAATACTGAAATGCATATGGCATGTTTCAGTAACTTCCTTCCTCTCACCCTGTGAATCTTCACTCGAGACAAACTCTTTGAGTGTTGATTTTTCCAGTATTTCAATTGCCCACATTTTACTTCCATGTAACTGGGATTACTGAACTAATTGGCAGTCACTCACTTTATCGTTGTTCTATTTGGCTTCGCTCCGAGAGTTCTCTCGGACAGTACAACAGAAATGCTCTTAGCGGCTGCAATTCTTAATTTTTTCTCACATTTTGTCTCCAACGCACAGTTTGATCACATGTTTTTGGAGAATACTACCAGTATCATTAACATTGTTTCTCCTAACAGCACCATTGTGGCCGAGCTCTTCCAGAGCTTTTTCGTGTGGTTTTAACGTGTCCTTCCGCAGCTGATTTCTCGTTCAGTATCTTTCAGTTTAGTGCATGATTGTTTCAGAAGATGTGGGACATAAATTTGTATGAGAGTTTGTAATAAACACTTTGTCATTGTGTACTTAATCTGCCACGTAACGTCTGGGAAGACGTTCTGACGACAGCACTCGTGCGTCGGCCATATTCCACATTCACCGAAATACAAAACGGCCCCGCACTACAATCCTCTCGGGTGCCCGACGGTGCCGTATAAACACGATGTTTCGACAGCTGGCTCCGTAGTCTTCGTCTCGCATCAGTCTCCAATCAAACAAAAGAACCCTGTTGGGTACCTTGACCAGCAGTCTGCATACAAGCGATGCCTGAGAATTGACCCTGTCCACACTGCAGGAGCAATCACAAAATAGTGTTGCAGCCGATTTCAGCGTCAACTGTGACGTGTAGCGATCGTCATCAGCTGAAGATGACTTTAGAATTGCAGTCAAATATATTGGTTTTTTTTTTTTTTTTTTTTTTTTTAAAATGAAATTTGTCAGTATAGCCGTCAAGATTTGTATGAAGGTAGTCTGGCCACCTAAATGACAGAGTTTAAATTTGCACACAACCGTATTCTAAGTGAGCCCTTCTTCAGTTTTAGGCGCAATCTTAACCACTGATGTTCCTGGTGCATTTTCGATAAAGAGATGTAGGCTATATGTCAGTTTAAGTGTCAACAAATATTAAAAAAGAAGATTAGTCTTCAAACCTCATAAAGTGGTGAAAGTCGAAAACGTGTTGGTGGTTAAGTACTGTTGCTCCGATTGGTACCCTAAACACATTGCTGATGAACGCCTTAAACCAAAAGGTTTGATCGTTATTCTATCTTACGCTTCCTTTCTTTTTTTCTTTTTATATATATTGACCATTACCAAAAGACAGCTCCTCAGATATGAAAATGTGAATGCATTCTGTAGAATTTCCCCCTCCGTTATTTGTGTTTGCTGCCGTTTGGGGCAGAATGACTGCTTTTGTTGGTATTAATGCTCAAACCCAGCTTCTAATAAGCGTTTAGTCTGAAGATGTTGCTGTGATTGTGCTGCAATCACAGATAGTGTTTTCTATTTTTGATAGCAGTATTTCAATTTATTAACATTTCTTACTCGCATTTATCGTGTTTTATTGTGATTTGAATGTAACTTGAGAAGAGCACAAAATTTTGGCTGCTTGCAAATACAAAACAAATTGTTATTTGCCGTCATGGGATGCATACATTTATTTCAACTTAATATATTTTATTTATGTATCAGCCATTACAAAATTAATGAAACATCTATCCAAACAAGGATAGAGAGAGTAAACCCATCCTGTTGGAGGGAGGAAGTCATGATTTCTAAGAACCCAAACAAAAATAACTTATCTTTCATACTGATATTAATGTCCTTTTACATTTTATCTAGGGTCAAGTATTTACCAGACAATATCTTTCTATGACTTGTTTGTAGATGTACAAGGCTTTTTTCTTCATCTGTTAGATTTCTGTTGAATGAAATATTGATTGATCTTGTATCTGATATTTATTTTTGAAGATGCTCATTTTATGAATATTTATGCTGTTTGTGCTCTATCAGCGGGTGCGTTATAAACCATTGCTCGGGAAGCCAGTGTGTTCACCCTCTCATCTCCTTCTTTTCCAGTTAATGATAGAACTGTTCAATCACATCCTCAATAGAGTCTTATTTCTATTGTTAGTTATAAACTTGATCAAAGCCTTTATTTTTATTTTATTAATGGTTCCAGGTACCTTACATTTATGTTTCAATTACCCGTAAAGAATTTGCTAAAGATGTGTAAAATAAATGTTGTGTGGTTTTGATAACTGTTTTATGAGAGAGTTTGGTCACATTGTGAACATTTTTTAATTAAAAAAAAAAAGGAATATGTGGTGGTTGTAACTGTAACTGATGTACTCAAGGATTTTAGTTGTTTTGCTACAAGTGTGTGTAAGTGTAAACTTTTTGTACAAATGTTTTTTTAATTGTTTTAAGAGAGCTGCTACTCTTTTAATTTTTGTTGTTACTGTTGTTGTTGCCCGACACTTTTCACAGTGGTGTGGTGTTTCCACACTTGGCAGTTGATATCTTTTTTAACTGCTTTGTAATGTGACAAGTACACTGGAAATGATTTAATACACAGTTTGATGTACCAAGACTGTTAATATTAATATCTAAATTTGAAAACATTTGCAGTTGTTTTTTTTTAATTTTATTACCTACCATCCAATTTTAAATATAGCGGCATTGATGGAGATGGGGAAAGCTAAACAGCGGTTTGTTTATGTCAATTGTTAGAAGCAGAAAGTTCTGAAGACAGGAAAAAAACATTTATAATACTTTGTCAGTGCTAGATATTAATCGATCCATTAATTCCATAATAAATCAGTTACCAGATCTTACATCAAAATCTTGCTCTTAAATTATTATCTAGATCAGCAGTTCCCAACCCTTACTAGTACACGACCCACTTTTAAGTAAACATATTTTTCGCGACCCACCTAATATGAGAGTGGATATAATATCAGAATTGGAACTGTTGTATGACCTCGATACGCTATCGACTATTCTATCCTATGAAAAGACCAATTTTCGTACAAAGGATACACTATCAACGAAAACAAGAATTAATAATACATGAAACATATTATAGACCGGGAGGTGGCTGCACAGACCATCACCTCATCAAGTTGACTGATGAAATTCCACGATTAATCACATTAAATCTACTCTCAATCAAAACAAAACGCATACAATAACTCGCTCTCACATAGCAGAGAAAGACTGCTTCAATCAAAGACGTTGATTTCGATTCAAGAATAAACAAGAGAAATTACAATTAGAGAACTAGAGCGGGACGGGAGAGGGGGTGTTCAGGGGTTACCATAACGATTGCGCCGCTGCTATATCTCACAACAAGGTTATTGCATACTGCCGGCTGATTGTTTAAGCAAACTTTTTTTTCTCTCACAAAGTTTTAATGCTTTCATGATTATTGCACTTCTAATATATTGTGTTATATTTTTTGAATAGATGAAATAAAAGATCTATTTTTGTGATAAAAACCTCGATTGTTCCGTGACCCACCAAAACAAACGCCGCGGCCCACCAGTGGGTCGCGACCCATAGGTTGCGAACCGCTGATCTAGATGAGATATCTACATATAACAACTCCATCAAATACATACAATTTTTACTAAAGCACAGTGAAATAACGACTTTACTACACAGCTAAAGTATACTTAGTCTTACCGACTCTTACGAAAACATTACAGCTGGCAAGTGGGTAGTGGACATAGTGTGCTTGAGATAAGCTAACCCTCAACAATGATTGAACACCAAACAAAACAGGATAGTGTTATTAACCCTTTGACTGCTGTAGACGTGTATACATGCGCCGCCCTGTCTGTGCTCCAGACATGTATACACGCTAGCCTCTTAGAGACCTCATCATGTACACATATTTCCACCCAGGGTGGTTAGTTTTTTTCCTTATTCGACACTTGAGCGTTGGCAGCTGCGATCTAATTTTTGTTTCTCTTTTCCTTTTAGTTTTCGCTGAGAAAATGGCACGCCGTCGTGTTTGTACAATGGAAGAAATCGTGGAGATTCTTATTAGAAGTGACAATTAATATGATGTCATTGATATGGATCACAGTGATTACCCTTTGACAGGATCTCGAAGTAATAGTACTAAGCCGTGTACATCAGCTAGTGAAAAATGACCATTTGTCTCCACAAGTGAAAATTCTTCAGAGAGACGAAAAATGTTAGTTGCAGAGTTTCATCTGTCTCTGGTAAGGGGCATCCATACCATACGTGAGGTGTTTTTCCGGATTTCTGGACCCCCCCCCCCCCTCTTGTGAGACCTGGTTCGCGTGAGACCCCCTCCCCCTCCCTCCCCTAAAAATTGCCCTCACAACTTTTTGAGACCTTTATTTTTTTAGGTCTCAACCTTCCAAAGCTACACTTTTCGAGGAAATACGCCCCTTAAATTCTAATTTTGCGTCATTTGAAGACCTTTTTTTTTAGCTCTACAGTCCAACAAGACCTCCCTCTCCCCCTTGGTAAGATTTCACCGGAACCCTCCCCCCCTATTTCACTTCACGTAATTTATGGACGCCCCTTGTTGAAACATATACCAAGAACGAACCTAGCAATTGAAGATGCTCTGATAAAGAATATCGTCAAGGATATACTGGGAGACATTTTCCAAATGTCATTCATATTGAAAATTAAAAAAAGAGCATGCCAATGCGTATATGCGCCGTATGTTCGAAACAGAAAGTACGTTGAGAAACCAATGCAGAACATGTAATGTACCACTGTGTGTTTTACCATTTTTCAAGGCTTATCACACAAAAAGAATAATTAACCATGTGTAACTGCATAGTATTAATTATATTACATTTATACGCGACTAAAACTAAACAAAATATAAAAACATATTTTTAACTTGCCAGTGGCGGTCCATAGCCAGGTCAAAAAGGTAAGAAAATATGTGCAGATTTTGTGAAAGGTATACGGAAAGGTATTCTTTCCAGATAAATTACTACGCTCACAAACAAAAAACATTTCAATTGCTGTAATATCTATTTAGTATATGAAGTACCGCATGTTTGCTTACGCAGACATTCACTTTTAGAGGAGTTTTTAACTGAAAAACTTTAGATGATATATTAACAGCATTTATTTTGTATCTGGGGTTTCAAATCGCCGAGCGACAGCAGAACGCCACACACAACGCTCCAGACGTATTCAGTACACAGCGGTCCGGTCTAACGCGGCATTCCAGTGCAGGTAAACAGCTTAGGCGTAAACAAAGGAGCACTCAGCGAGAGCTCGGCCGGGCGAACCGTAGCAGTTAAAGGGTTAAGACAGTACTTAGAAACACTTCTCAAATATTTTAATGATTTTCAGAACTGAAGAGACTATCCTCACGCATTAATTTGTGCAGTCAGTTACTTGTGGCGACATTTTGGCTGATGCCTTCAGACATTTTCTATGCTGAATGCATATTTAGATGTATATTTAGTTGCCAACAGCAACAAAATGAAATGGGCTACATTAATTTCAGATATGTTGCTGTTGGGATAATCTCTACCTTCAACAGGTGGGAAAGCAGAACCATCTGTCAGAATGTGTTTCCACGACAACATCCTCGTCCGCGTGTGCGGTTTACGACACACAAAGTGGAATATGTAGTCGTCACATTTCCTCTATACCGACGCGTCGAGAGAAGCCAGCCGCCCGCCTCGTTCTGTTTTTATAATACACTAGCTGACCCGGCATTGCTTCACTATTGCTGGACTTGAGTAGGCACATAGATTAAATGAAAAAATATTTACATATAAATTTTAAACTGCTGTTTCATTCATTTTCAGTTGGAAAGGGCGAGAGAGGATGCGCTTTGGAAAACACATGCAGGCAGTATTTTTCTGTTTGTTTCAAAGTATAAGTGTACAAATTCCCACTGAAATCTGATGAAATATGTGGTTTTGTCTAAATTATGGGGAGGAGGGGTGGGTTTTTTAATTTTTTTTGACTGAAACCTTCTCCGTCATCCCGTCGACAACTCACCAAAGCTTCACCGTAAACGGACGAACGGTTTGTGCCTGTTATTCATTCTAAATTGGTATATGTACACAATACAGACATATTTAAATATACAAAACCAATAAAAGACAGTGATTTTATTTTTGTGTTTGAAATTTAATTTAAGAACATTTATTCAAGTGCTTTAGCATATACAATATTTTTAGTCTTTCCATCTTTTGCAGGAACAAATAAATTTTCCGCTGTCCCACTCGTGAGCATGCTACATATAATTGACCATATGAGAAGCATGGGTTTTCCAGATTTAATCCGCAAACTTGAAACGATTGACCTTGTGCCTTGTTGATGGTCATTGAGAATGCAAGGCAAACAGGGAACTGCAGACGCTTGAAATCAAATGGCATATCTGTGGGAATGATGGGAATACGTGGAATCAGCACATCTTCTCCTTTCGACATGCCATTAAGAATTGTCACCTCAATTACGTTCGGCATCAGTTTTTTCACAGAAAGCCTGGTTCTATTGCACAAAACTGGTGGATTAATGTTGCGTATTCTTATCTAAATCGGATAAAAAAATGTGGTTTGCCTAAATTATGGGGTAAAAACGTAATGGGGTTGGAAATGGGGAGAGGGGATGAATATTCGGAAACCGTATGTAAGCCGTATTTTTGTGTTTGTTTTAAAGTATAAGTGTACAAATTCTTATCTATATCGGATAAAAAATGTGGTTTGCCTAAATTATGGGGTAAAAACGTAATGGTGGTGGAAAGAGGGAGAGGGGATGAATATTCGGAAACCATATGTTGGCAGTATTTTTCTGTTTGTTTTAAAGTATAAGTGTACAAATTCCTATCTAAATCGGATAAAAAATGTGGTTTTGCCTAAATTATGGGGTGTTATGGGGAATAGGGGGTGACTTTTTGGAATTTTTTTTTCTCAGGAACCTTCGCAGATGCACACTCGAAAACGCTCCAAAGTTTCATTGCAATCTGATAAATGGTATAGGAATGCATAGAAGACGAACAAACCCACAAACAAACATTGATTTTTATATATAAGATTTGATGCTACACTAGCCAGTCACATTAATGTGACCACATCCTACTTTCAACGTCAACGTGAAATAACCAATCACAAAAGGCAGTTGGCAGCACATTACAGTGTAGTGTATATAAAGGATGTCCTAGGGTATCGGAAAGCATTTCAATCATTGGCGTAATGCAGAAACGTAGTGATTTATCCGACGTCCAAAAGGACATGTGTATTGGCTTTCGGACCAAGGGTGGAAGCATTTCGGAAATGGCTAATTTTGTGGACTGTTCACGTGCCGCCGTGGTGAAAGTATACCGTGCATGGCAAAATGGCACTATTCAAAATCAGCGATGTGGAACATGTGGTGCACCACGGGCTATAGATGACAGAGGCGAACGAAGCCTGCGGAGATTCGTTCGGGCAAATAGACGTGCAACTGTTGAGCAACTGACCGCCCAGATCAACCAAGGGGCTATCAAGAGTGTATCCTCAACAACGGTTCAGCGAACGTTGCTGCGCATGGGCTACCGCAGCAGACGCCTTGTTAATGCACCTATGCTGACTGCTGTTCATCAGTGACGAAGGCTGGAATTTGCACGCGAGTACCGCAACTGGACGTCCACAGAGTGGCGACAGGTGGCTTTTTCCGATGAATCACGTTTTATGCTCCATCGGACAGATGGACGTTGGCGCATACGGCGTGAAACGTCTGAAAGCAAACACCCTGCAACAATTGCCAGAAGGACCCAAGGTGGAGGAGGGAGCATTATTGTTTGGGGAATGTTTTCCTGGCATTCACTGGGTGAACTCATCATTGTGGAAGGCACGGTGGATCAGCACAAGTACGTATCTGTCCTTGCGGACCATGTCCACCCCTACATGCGAATAATTTTTCCTCAGAATGATGGCATCTACCAGCAGGACAATGCGAGGTGTCATACAGCTCGCAGTGTATGTGCGTGGTTCGAAGAGCACCAGGATGAGTTTACCTTACTCCCCTGGCCAGCAAACTCACCGGATTCAAACCCAATCGAGAATCTGTGGGACCACATCGATCAGGTTGTTTGCGCCATAGATCCTCAACCACATAATCTAGCGCAGCTGGCCACGGCACTGGAGTCGGCATGGATCAGCATCCCAGTAAACACCTTCAGAAACCTAATTGACTCTCTTCCTGCACGCCTCGCAGCGGTCCGCTCTGCCATAGGTGGTTATTCTGGTTTTTGAGAGGTGGTCACATTATTGTGACTGGACTGTGTATTAAACGCTGTGTTCGTCATCCTGTTTTTGCCTGGTCTGGAATCCACTAATTAAATCCTTCATTGTGCAGCTATGTTCCTTCCACAAAATATGTATCCCTGTCCCCAAAATTCTGCTCACTGTCATCCACACATTCTTCAGCAGACCACAGAATCTCAATAATACCTCAGTCCACAAATACTGACCAGCCGATTCTCTCAAACCAATTCATTACCGTTCCCCAAGTAATACACCTTGCTACATGCATCCAGCCACCGGTGTCTATTCCATTTCTAGCACAAATTATGCTTACCCTATTTTTGGCCATGCCCCACAACTAGTGTTGCAAACTGGAAAAAAAATGTACCCTGGTTTTTTTTTCTATTTTTTTTTTTTTTTTCAGAAAACAATATATTTGATAAACTATAGTTTTATTTACGGAAGTTACATTTTACATGTGTGTTTTAAATCTTACTAAATCATATAATATCTTACATAATGATTCATAAATGTATCCATATAGGTAACATAATTTTTTATCCATCCTCTTGGTCAGTACCACAGTCACTCGTATCAGTACTACCAACACTAGTGCGGTGAGAGTCGGAATTTTCTGTTTCTTCTTCTGTCTCCTCTAGATCCATAACTTCAGAAGTATTTACATTTTCTTTTACTGGTTGTATTGTACACAAAAGATTTTGAGATTGCAATTTTAAATTGTGAGCAAAGTACACACTGTGCATAAAGACTGCGCCGATAGTTCCATATTACGGTCTTTAAAGTTTGAATTTAAATCTATTATCATACAAAATAGGAGTTTTATTTCTTTTCAATCGTTGGCTTATGCCAACGGTTGCATGGAAATGATTCATAATAACTGACAATTTAATGAATATCACTATATGCTGCTAGTTTAACAAATATATAAGGAAAGCTCAATAATAAAAAGAGGCAAAAAACCGTTGATAAATTTAAAATTCCTATTTTTTTTTTGAAAAGATCCGTAGGTCTACAGATATATTTGTAGGGCTGACAGCACTAGTTCAAATAGTGAGTATCAATCCAAATAATGGGGAACGGGGATTCCTTCTCATGCAACCTAGCCTATTCGAGAAATACCCGTTCGTAAAAGAATACTTCAGTCAATGTTGCCAATATTTTTGTAATTTTTTTTTTCTACTGAACCAGAAAAATATAGTAGATTTAAAAATTAAGATAAGTATTTAGTATAAGCTGTAAAACAGTCATATTAAACGATAAATGCCTTAAACATATGAAATTTAGTAGTTATGAAAAAAAACATGTCCCAGATAAAAAACATGTTTTTTTTTCACAGTTTTTTTTTTTTTTTCAAGTCGAAAAAAAACTATTTTTTTTACAACACTACCCACAACACTCCTCATTTAGCCACTTTCCTTCCTTCACTGTGTTAGTACTTAGTTAGGCTTTGTCTAACTCACTTTATTTTCCTTATATTTAAAACTGAAAATGGTAGGACTTACTCACAGTTAAGGTTACCACCTTTTTTGTAACAAGAAGAGTACATTTCTTGCTTACGTTTGAACACGTATTTTAGATTTCATTTTTCTGTATTTTATGCGAACATACAGTTGGAGAACAAGGACAACACAACAATTAACCTAAACACCAGGGTCCCTAGCCAGACTTGAATTGGTTACCTTTGGCACATGGAGGTAGCACCTGGAGGTAGCACGCTGCCTTACTTATTCTTTCTTTAAAATAAGATCTACAAGTTTATCTGTTTCTTCCTCAGCAAAATATTCAAAAAACTCAAGAGTAGTAGCTGCAAACAATACATTTTCTACCTTAATGGAAGTATTTTTGTTTTTTTATAAACAACTATCTCAATTTCAGAAACAGATATATTTTTCTATTTTCTCAGAATCAATTGTTAAAGTATTTTCCAGTGTGTCAAATGATACTATAATTCTATACCTTCTAACTACTCATTAGTTTTCTCATACAAACATGGGGGTGAACAAAAACATTTTAAAATCAACTTGGAAACAACTGAGGTTCTACTTTGCATTCCCTGTCAATATTCTTACCACGTATTTCCCATAAAAATGATATTTCCTCTAACAGTTGAGGAATGCTTTTTGAAATTCTGCTACAGTTCACTGTGAGGAATTGATGGTCAAGAGTGGTTTTTGGATTGAGCTATAGTCCCTTGAATTGTTTTTGCTATGTCCTAAAGATCATTAGAAATTTTGGTCGATTAAAGAAGTATGTCGAACATATTCACTTCACCTGCATTGTACGAAGAGTCCATTAGTTGTAGGTGCAGTTGTGGACGACAAGGATAGTATGATGGAACTACATAAGCGACAATCCACTTGATCACTAACAAATTCTATTAATAAGCATTTCATTTGATTTAATAGCTTGTGAATAATCTTAGCATAAAATAACATCTTTGATTTTTTTACTTTGATTACAAAATGTTTCCAGTTGATAAATACTGCTCCAGGGAAGAGGAGAGTATCATTTGAATCAGAATTTTTCCTCTGATGAATTTGAATCCATTTGTGTGACCAGATTGTTTAGAACATTAAAAAGGTAACTGGGAATGGCTTTGCAGTTGATACTTTTAAAAAGTTTAGTTAACATAATAATTAATGCATAAAAAGTAATAAATACTAGCACAAGAAACATTGTCACTATCACTATCATCATTTTCACCTAATGTTTTTGAAGAAATTGGATCCAAAGTTGAAGTCCGGTGCATTAGTTTTGTCGGGGTTGTAGAAGTTGTCATCGTAGGACATTTGTGGGTCATATCCACAGGAACCGCCTGTTTTTCATCGTTGGACTACATCGAGACCGTATCTTGATTGGTAGTAGTGTCCAGATTGTCTGGTGGTGTCATCTTTGTACCAATAATTTGATAAGTGATGAAGAATTGGTCTTCTGTTCTTATCTCTAAATAGTGATGTCTTTTCTGGTTGCAAATAATATTTCTGCAAAAGTACCCCTGGTACCATTTAACTGGAAATGCCATTTAGGACATAATTGGGTAACTTTTGCCAACAATTATAACACCAATTTTGTGCACCCGGCAGTAAAAAATGAATATATCGCATACAAATACTAGTGAACGAATTATCATTTTATTGCACTTTAAATTTATCTGTATTAATGATGCACAGTTTTCAGAAAATCTTAATTCATTCAAAGACTGATTCATCATATATGTCCATTTCTAATTTGTACCATTTGTTTACGACATTAATTGACTGACTAATCAATGTATGTTGCAAAGCTGAAATACTACATTTCCTTTCTAATGCATCCTAACAGAGTTAAGAAACAGCAAGGCAGTAGGGAATTCTTGAAACAACGAATTAATTATGTCAATGAACCTGGCTAAGGAAGAGTTTATGAAAAATATTATTGATGGAAAGGGACCACTGACTAATGCATTTAGAAATTTCTATAGCTATATCAGTCTCGCCTCGCATTTGGGAGGACGGCGGTTCGAATCCCCGTCCGGGCATCCAGATTTGGGTTTTCCATGGTTTCACAAATCACTCCAGGCAAATGCCGGGATGCTTCCTTCAAAAAGGCCATGGCCGAATTCCTTCCCCCCCATTCATTCCCGTCTCTAAAGACCTCGCTGTTGAGTGACGTAAAGAAGTTTTAAAAAAAAAAGAAGCTATATCAGGAAACTGATGGGAAGGAGGCTATTGAGACAAGTATAGATAAGCATGGAGAAGTTACTGAGGATTTAAAAAAGGCAAGGTTATTAAGTAACTGGCTCAGTGAGACCATTAGGGACAATAAATCAGGAATGGTGTGGGTTATATCAAAAAATGAGCCTATCCGCACAGTTGGAAGTGACCAAATTTGAAATTAAATATGAAGATATCGTGAATGAACTAACGAATCTAGAAAAGTGTAAAGTAGCTGGTGTGTACAATATTACTATGAATGTCTTCAAGAGAGCTGGATGTGACATTGTGCCGCATCTTGAAACATTATTTAAACTGAGTCTGGATACTTGTTTACCAGACGACTGGAAAAGTGTGATTGTAGTACCAGTCCATTAAGGAGGGGTGACAATATGATAAAATACTGTAGGCTAATCAGCTTGGCATCAGTGGTAGATAAATTAATGGAGAGATTAATATGCAGACATGTCTGTAAGGTTTTCAAGTCAGCAACATGGCTTTAGATAGATAGATATGTTCACTTTGATCCCATGTGAGAATAATCTCGGGGATGTGGAACAGTACATACACTTATTAGTAATGTCAATATTACTATATCATTGATAATATTATTATATATTGACAACAAGTTAGTTACGACCCATTAGTATAACCAATATTTCCTGTAATCTCCAAATACAATCCCGAGTTAATTAATACTTATTATGTGGAACAGTGTATACACTTGTTACCAGCATCTAACAACCTGTTATTTTCTTACCAACCAGTTACCACAACTCATAAGCAGTCAATTACTTAAAAACCTGTTAGTATCATAATTTTTCACAGCAGTTTTTGAGTGCATGCTATCCCATGTTAGTTACTATATATGAGTGAAATTTTGTAAACAGTGTAATTACTTCATTTCTCAAAAGTTTCAACAGAAAGAAAAACCATATATCATTTTAGTAATTGTGGACAACTTTGTCACCTTCCCCTTCAATACACCATATACAGGGTGTTACAAAAAGGTACGGCCAAACTTTCAGGAAACATTCCTCACACACAAACAAAGAAAATATGTTATGTGGACATGTTTCCGGAAACGCTTACTTTCCATGTTAGAGCTCATTTTAGTTTCGTTAGTATGTTAGTACGCTCTCCTGACCTCAACCATCTTGACTTCCATTTATGGGGGCATTTGAAAGCCCTTGTCTACGCAACCCCGGTACCAAATGTAGAGACTCTTAGTGCTCGTTTAGTGGATGGCTGTGATACAATACGCCATTCTCCAGGGCTGCATCAGCGCATCAGGGATTCCATGCGACGGAGGGTGGATGCATGTATCCTTGCTAACGGAGGACATTTTGAACATTTCCTGTAACAAAGTGTTTGAAGTCACGCTGGTACGTTCTGTTGCTATGTGTTTCCATTCCATGTTTAATGTGATTTGAAGAGAAGTAATAAAATGAGCTCTAACATGGAAAGTAAGTATTTCCGGACACACGTCCACGTAACATATTTTCTTTGTTTGTGTGTGAGGAATGTTTGGCCGTACCTTTTTGTAACACCCTGTATACTATTTTATCAGTCATTCTTAGTTACCAAATTCCAAGAAGAAAATTCTTTCACAGAGTAAAATGGATTCTGAAGCAGAAACTCTTTCAGTTTGGACTTAAAGCAGTTGGGTTTTTGTAGATAACATTTAATTTCTGTTGGTACGACATTTAGACAAGGATATTCATGCGAATCTCAATCATTTGGCTACATGAAAGATATTTGTGGTGAAATGGATAAGGGAGGTCAAGTTGATAGGGTAGCACTCGATCTTTCAAAGACTTTTGACAGATTGAGCCATAAAATGGTGCTAAATAAGATAAAAAATATTGAAGTTCATAAAAACGTGATTTGCTGTGTAAAAGAATTAAAGGTAGAAAGCAAAAAGTCGGGGTAGGAAATGCAAGTAGGAGTGAACATGGAGTTCCACGGGGTAGTGTATTGGGACCCTTTGCGATTTATTATTCTAATAAATGGTTGTGTTAATGGTTTGATGTCAGAAGTTAGATTGTTTTCAGATGACATAATGTTGCATGAAAAAATAAATTTGGTAGAAAACTAAACAGCTGCAGGGTGATCTAGAAAGGATAAATAGCTGGATGAGTCAACATGGGATGAAGATAAAGACAAAGAAGAGCCAACTTGTTAGGTACACAGATAAAAAGCTAAATGTTGATTATGATTATAAAGTGGGGAAGAGGCTGCTTATTCAAGAATTGAAATGTAAATACCTTGGCATTACATTTGATAGCAGACTGAACTGGCAGGACACACTGGACAGGTAGTAGGGAAAGGGTTCAAAATCCTTCATCCGTTGGAAAGAGTGATGAGAGAAGTAAGGGAATTGGGGTAGAAAACTTTGGTCAATTCACTGCTGGACTATGGTGGCATAGTATGGGACCACACGAGTTGGAGGGGCTCCAGAGAAGGGCTGCCAGATTTTTCTTTAGAAATTACTGCAGTGGCATAGCTAGCTTAACAAGGGCCTTAGTGCAAAAAATTATTATTATTATTATTTTTTTTTTTTTTTTTGCTCTACCAAGTATTATGCGGACCCCTGATTCTGCACTTGAGGGGGCTCCCTGAGTTGAGGGCCCCGGTGCACGGCATCTACATATATACCCTGCAATTCACAAAATTGTGGGTGGCAGAGGGTGCTCAGCACCAAAGCTAATCTCTTTGCTGTGCATTCCAATCCCTAATGGTACGAGGGAAAAAAGAATTCATATAAGAATCAGTCCGGCACCTTATTTCTCTAATTTTATCTTTCCTGTCCTTCCGACTCAAATAGGTTGGTGGAAGAAGTATTTCACTACACTCAATAGTGAAAGTGGGAGTACGCATGTTTTCCAATAAGTTTAAACGAAACGTGTGTCGTCTATCTACCAGAGACTCCCAACCTAGTCTACTAATCAGTTCTGTGACGCTTTCATAAGGACTGTAGCAAGCGGTCACGAATCGAACGGCTCTTCTCTGTACTTTCTCTATACTTTCGATCAACCCCTTACGAAACGGATCCCAAATGGCACAACAATAATCCAAATGTGGACGCACAAGAGATTTGTACGCTATCTCATTTGTTTGTTCATTACAATTTTTCAAGATTCGACCTATGAATCGCAGCCTAGAATTAGCTCTACCTACTAAAGAATTAATGTGTATGTCCCATTTCATGTTCCTTTGTACTGTTACTCCCAAATGTTTCATAGAATCGACCATATCAATAACTGTATTGTTTACCTCGTATTTCTGAACAATCGGATTCTTTTTGTTAGTTATGCTCATTGTCTTGCACTTTTTAAAATTTAGAGTAAGTTGCCACTCAGCGCACCATGCCAAAATAACATCCAAATCGCGCTGAATTTCTAAGCAATCGGCACCACCTAGCCCTCCGATAGCTACGCACCTGACTGCAAAACGCAATCGGTAGGTAACTAATGTGATAAAGGAGCTGGAATGAGATTCATTGGAGGATGAAGAGTAGTGTACAAGGCATATATTGGCAATGAAGCATGGAAAGATATTGGTGAGAAAAATAAGAGAGGTGTGTCGAAGGGTAAAGATGACTATGACCACACGTTGGCACCTGATTTTAGGCATAAGGGTGTGGGAAAATTTTCTTTCATAGGAAATGTTGTAAGGGATTGGAATAAATTACCTGAGAAATGATTAATAATTTGCCAAAAAACACTGAAAGAATTTAAAGTAAAAAATTAGTAGAGGGCAAACGTAGGTGGGGAGAGGAAAGGATAAAGATGGGTGTATAGGGATATTGTCACCGGAGCTCCGGCGCAATTTTATCAATAATTTATAACGGCATGAAAACGTAGGTCATCATAGACGGGTTTACCATAAAGACTGTCTTTAAGTAATGGCACTTTTAGTCTTATAAAATAAGTGTTTCCATTCAAAGCTTAAATATTCTTTTAAATCAATTACAAATACATTAATAACACCCAGTAAATGGTAAAGTATGTGCAATATTAGAATTAAAATGTATTAAATATAGACAATAAAACTGAAATACAATTTTAAAAAAATCATTACATAATGAATATCATCAACTGTTTCTTAATAAGATTTCAGAGAAGACATAGCTACTCCCCCAATTATTCTGTACCAGAGTCTGTTCACTGTCAGCATAAAGTTTGGTGAAGTAAATGCAGGACGTGACGCTAGTGCTTCAAGAATCAATTCAGAGAATCACACTGTGACTTCACATAAAGGCTGGATTTTGAAAAGTTTATTATTATTTTTTATATTTATGTATATACAGGGTGTTACAAAAAGGTACGGCCAAACTTTCAGGAAACATTCCTCACACACAAACAAAGAAAATATGTTATGTCGACATGTGTCCGGAAACGCTTACTTTCCATGTTAGAGCTCATATTGTGGACGGCTGTGATACAATACGCCATTCTCCAGGGCTGCATCAGGGATTCCATGGGACGGAGGGTGGATGCATGTATCCTCGCTAACGGAGGACATTTTGAACATTTCCTGTAACAAAGTGTTTGAAGTCACGCTGGTACGTTCTGTTGCTGTGTGTTTCCATTCCATGTTTAATGTGATTTGAAGAGAAGTAATAAAATGAGCTCTAACATGGAAAGTAAGCGTTTCCGGACACATGTCCACATAACATATTTTCTTTGTATGTGTGAGGAATGTTTCCTGAAAATTTGGCCGTACCTTTTTGTAACACCCTGTGTATATTGCCTTTGCTTTCCTTTACTTTTCACTTTGTTTCTTTAATTTTTTGTAGCAGAAGAATTGGGAAAAAATAAAGGGAAACTAAAATGAAAACTGTTGTTTTTATTACATTTTAATCTTTATTAATTCAGTTGTAAAAGGAATAGTAATAATGATTGTTAATTTTTGTTACAATTATAATCTGAAACTCAAAAATTGTAGGGCTTACAGGATATATTGAGCCCAATACATACATTTATGTGCAAATAACAAACTATAGAGAAAATGACTCGTCGCTCACCAAAGTTGAAGGCCGCGACAAGTGAAAAACATACAGAACGAACAAAAAACGTACACAATATTTCAGTTGTCGACATGGGCTCTTCTCTAAAACATGATTAAGGTGGATAACAAATATTGTATATGTTGTTATTCTTTATGTATGTTTTCAACTTGTTGCAGCCTTCAACTTT
>JARYHS010007075.1:10642744-10756765 GCA_031002005.1 Vandiemenella viatica
ATGACAGAAAGCTCGTAGCATCGAATTTGCATTAAACTCGAAAATAATTGTGTGGAAACCGTTGAAATGATGATTTGGGGAGGGGGGTGCAAACAAAAAAATTAAAGGAGTGGTATAAGTGGTTCAATGACGGACACGCTCTGGGCAGCCTTGGACGAGTAGAAATATCGTATAATGTCGAACGTGTGACTTAATTTTTTCGGGGATTGCACTGCTTTGATTGATGGATTAGTACCGACGTTTCGGCACCCAACCTGGTGCTTTCATCAGGGTTTCCAGAATCGAAATATCACTTTTGATGATTTTCACACAACGCCGGTACTAATCGGTCAATCAAAGAAGTGCGATCCCCGAAAAAAGTAAGTGGAATATTTGATTAATATGACGCCTGCTAAAAGTGTAAAATGTTGTATAAGATTGTCAATTGACTGTGCAAGAACTTGGAATACCAAAAACTAGTGTTTGGAAGATTTAAACTGAAAATTTGCAAATGGTTCACGTGATCATTCCAAAATTGCAAATGATGGAGAAGAAAAACCTTCGCCATGAAATCACTTAGGACAATTTGGAAATGGCCAACAAATGATGAAAATCTGCTTAAAAAGATCATAACTGGTGATAAATTGTGGGTTTATTGTTTATCCTGAAACAAAACAATAGGCTTGCACAAATGAAAAAAGTGCGTCAAAGTTGGGGCAATGTAAAGTCGCTGGTGAGTTTATTATTATTATTATGAGGGTGCTGTTCACCACGAATATGCTCCTAAGGTCAGACGCTCAACAAAGAATTTATCTTGACGTTATGAAAAGATTCAAGAAAACAGCATCAGCTTTGTTCAGGCAGTAACTGGCTTCTTCACATAATAATAGTAATAAAAGATTGCACTATGGGAATTTTTACATGCGACTTTAAGTGGACACAGTCGCGAACAGGCTCAAAAAAATTGAATTTTTCTTTTTAGACTTGTTCAAAGCTCCAATTATTTAGCTACAAATGGCCATTTGTTTCATGAAAATTTGATGATTAGATTCGGAGTTATTAATTTTTTCGTGATGCGTGCATGTGACTGTATTGTAATGTACATTAGTTTCTTGTATGTAAAACTCTTAATACAGTTTTTTTTAAAATCTACATTTTTTGATCTTCTGGTACACTTTTCTCAAAAACTAAGACTGATAAAGACATAAGACTTTCAGCATCTCTTGTCAATAATACAATGATTAATCAAATAAAATATGGGACCTATCGTAACAACAAGAACAAACTTACAAGATCCAAGATATTTATAGAAGTTATAATTTTTTTGTCTTTTAGAACAAAAAATCATTACTCATAAACTATATAAATTTAGTAACAAATCTTTATATGATTTGCAGATGATGTATTATCTGTATACTGCGAAAGTTTCAGGTCTGTATGTCCATTAGTTTCTTCAGAAAGTGTACCTGAAATTTGTTTGTTTTAACATTGATTTCTTATGGGAGGTCCTTCGCGACTGTGTCCCCTTAAAAACTTTTAAGATTAAGAACCGCTTTATATTTCCTGCTGCAGAACTATTAGTTTATCAAGTGCATACATTTTCACACTTCTAAATGGAATGCACCATTGAATATGTCATAATGTTCTTGTTTTGATATTTGAAAAGCTGTGTATACGATACTTTCTCGGCGTTGATAATATAAATATTGTTCTCTGGCGACTAGCCGAGTTATAGGAGTGTTATAATTACACAATATTTCGGCACTCTCAATCGTTGGCGCCATCTTCTGGTGAAGTGAGGTTAGGAACGTGCAAAGTTGCTGTGATTGGTCGTCTGTGGAACCAGTCGTAGCAGGAGTCAAATCTCGTCGTGAATTGAATCGATGCCAAGATGGAGTTACGGCTAGATTCGATGTCCTTTTTCACACGGCATGTAGTGGACGGGCAGAAAGTCATCACTCGTTCGAAGATGATATCCAAAATCAAAGCCTTCGCCATAAATTGATTATCCAACTGATGGGTCAAGACGGATCCATTGCGGGCCTCATATTGAGCCATGCTGCCACGTGAAGCTTTGGTCAGCTTTGTAACCAATCGTAGCTGGGGTCCTGCCTCGTCACAACTCATCGTTCGATAGAAGGAAAAATCAGAAGGCAACACCTTCCCCATAAGCTGCTCATTAATGCATGAGAAACAAATTGTTCGCTGGTGTGACTACCGAACTTCCCGTTGATCTGGACGCGCTGTGTAATGCGTCCTGGACGCGCTGTCGACGAATAGCATTGATGATTGGCGTCCAGGCTTTACTCAGCTGGTAGCTGCAGTCACGGATGACGAGGTTAGATGTGAGTTGAGTTTCTACTGCTTCAGTAAGAATGCTGCTCCAGAAGCTCCCAGTATGCGCCAGTACTATAGTATTTTCGAAATCAAAGCCATGCCTATGTTTGAGGTTGTGTTCCGCCACAGCAGACTTGTCTTTCTGCTCCAGACGAACGTGTCGTGCATGTTCTAGACAACGTTGGTGAGTACACCGCACCGCCTGGCCAATGTAGCTCTTTCCACATTCACAACTAATGCTATATAGCCAAGGTGTCCACAGAGCAAGGTCATCTTTGGGAGAGCGCAAGATGCTCTTCACCTTCAATGGTGGCAAGAAAACAGTCTTGATTCCACTTTTTGCTAGAACCCGTCCTATCTTGGACATTGTGGCACCAGAGTACGGCAAGAAGGCGAGACGATCAGGTGGCTCTTTCTTGGTGTTGTTGAGACTACGTGTCGGCTCTCGGAATGCCAGTCTTATCCAATAATCAGTGTACGCGTAGCGTCGAAAGGTCTGACACAGATGACTCAATTCACCGGGTAGGCTGTCAGCATCGCATATTGCTTGCACCCTATGTACAAGCGTGCTGAGTACCGTCTGTACCGGATGGTGATGGCTATGCACGTTCAGGTATAGGTCTGTGTGTGTCGGTTTTCTATACACAGAGTGTCCTAGAGACCCATCAGGTTTCCTTTCTATAAGAATGTCTAACTTGGATACCATCAGACTTGTTCAGAATGGAATTTGATCTCCTTCATATATGTTGAAGGGTACACAGCATGTATGTCTGTGGTGTAGTTATTTCTCAAAATGCACCCTGGTTTTTGAGATATTGGCATGCATAGAAACAAAAAAATTCTAAATGTCAGGTATGTGACAAATTATTGCCCAACTTTAATAAATGGCAGCTTGGTCTATGTGGTAGGGTGTTAGCTTCATAATTTTCTGACCAGATTTCAAATCCCCGCAGAGTCAAATATTTTTATTTGTTGTTATCTTCAAAAATTGTCAAGCTTGACTTATTTATTTTGTTAAAACTTAATTTACACACTTTTATTGAGTGAAATAAAATTCAAAACAAATCAAATTGCTTATAAAAGATACACCAAACATAATTTCGGCCTATACAGGGTGTTACAAAAAGGTACGGTCAAACTTTCAGGAAACATTCCTCACACACAAACAAAGAAAATATGTTATGTGGACATGTGTCCGGAAACGCTTACTTTCCGTGTTAGAGCTCATATTGTGGACGGCTGTGATACAATACGCCATTCTCCAGGGCTGCATCAGCGCATCAGGGATTCCATGCGACGGAGGGTGGATGCATGTATCCTCGCTAACGGAGGACATCTTGAACATTTCCTGTAACAAAGTGTTTGAAGTCACGCTGGTACGTTCTGTTGCTGTGTGTTTCCATTCCATGTTTAATGTGATTTGAAGAGAAGTAATAAAATGAGCTCTAACATGGAAAGTAAGCGTTTCCAGACACATGTCCACATAACATATTTTCTTTGTTTGTGTGTGAGGAATGTTTCCTTAAAGTTTGGCCGTACCTTTTTGTAACACCCTGTATATTCTAATCTATGACTTCCTCTACATTTCTTACCTTCAACTGTTCCCTTCACTAACAAATTAACCAATCCAGCGTGTCTCAAAATATGACCTACCAACCTGTCTTCTTGCTGTAAGCTTCTTCCACAAAATTCTTTCCTCAGCACCACATTTCAAATGCTTCAGTTTTCTATCTTTCTGGTATTCCTAAATTTCATGTTTCACTACCATTAAATGCTATGCTCCTCCACACAGTTTTAAAAAGTTCTTTGTAAGTCCTAGATCAATATTTGAAACTAAAATATGTCTCTTTTTCATGAAGACTCTTTTTGCTAGTGTTATTCTACTTTTAACATCATCATTCCTGCTTCAGCCATCAGTTGTAATTTTGCTTCCCAAGTAACAGAATTCAGGATACATGATGGAAAAAAGTAAGAACTATAACTGGGTAATATCTAGATTGCGATACCGCTGCAATCACTTACTGACTCGTGATGTAAACACTTCCGGATGGAGAGAGTATGACGTCACTATATTGCTGAATGTGACACATACGTTCCACGCACAGCTTTAACTGTCACTAACGTGGCCTTCCACGGAAACTAGTCCAGCGCTAATACAGCTCATATAGTGAAATCGTTAATTTTGCACCAGTAGTACAGGAATAAATTAATTAGTGATGAGGTTTAGATGCAGCCTGGACCAAAAGGAAACGTAACTATTGAACACCTTATTGCGGATACCTATGTCGTATCAATCGCTGTTACTATCGTTTGTGTCTCAATGCAGCCAGGACCGTAGTGAAATGTAACCGTCGCACATGATATTGCTAATATCCAATTTCCAAATCGCATCTATCTCTGTTAGTATGGTCCAGGCCGCGTTACAACCTAACGACAAACGGTTATTGACGAAATCTTTTTTTTATATAAATATTTTATGTCGTATGAATGATTTTAATAGCAATTTCAGCAACGCGAGGAGATACAGAAGAACGCAAATAAATACAAATCAATGGAAGTGTGGCTAATAATGTTAACATTGCAGGAACCGACATTACGGAATGTTAGTAATGAATAATATCAATTATCAGTTCGGAATGTTGTTGATATTTTAATAATATTATGAATTGCGCAAGAAATAATGTTCTTAACTTTTTAAATCCGTAATTTTATTATCATTATTACTATTGGATACGTTCTATGGCCTAACGTGTATTCACAAATCGATCGAAGGCTGAACACTTCACATTCTGCAATGTAGTGACGTCATACTCTCTCCATCCGGAAGTGTTTACATCGCGAGGCGGTAAGTGATTGCATCGGTATCGCAATCTAGATATTACCCCTATAACTTAAACACTCTAACGAGAAGGAATGGATACACCCACCACTTAAAAACCATTATAGGCAGAAAATTCTGTAAAGATGGTAAATTGCTTCCAACCAGGGAGTACACAATGGATACAGCTTGCCTCTAGTAGAAACTGTAGATAACAAGAAAATAAAAATACTAGAACAAAATTATAACATACAACTTGAATGAAAAACCTGCCTGGCAAGAGAGAACTAACAAATGATAAATGCTCAAAAACTAAGGCCATCTACATACAATTAAAAATGTCTATCAATCAAAACAAAATTAAAACACTACAAGACGGTGGTTCAGTAACATACGGAAGCAAAACTCTTTTTAAAGTTACTCAGAGAAATAGAATTGACAAAATTTTAGAAGTGGACAGAAGAATAGCAAGAACATGTCTAAATAAAAAAATATCAGAAAGAGGGACAATGGAAGAGTGTGTCCAATGAGAGAACTGGAGTCCATCACAAATACTATACGCAAGAAGAGAATTTCTTTCCTTCGTTTTTTTAACTGCTTAACGTCTCTTAACAGTGAGGTCTTTAGAGACGGGTCTTTCCTTAGTCACACACGAGGACACCAGTAACCAGGTTAATAATAGAAAAACTGTGTAAAGGATGGATAAGGAAGTTAGAGAAGATATGGAAGAATTAGACCAACAGAAGAAAACAGAAAAACTAAAAAAGTTGAAAGACGAAAAAATAAGATTTAAACCAAAAATAGACGAATGAAACAATGAAGAGGGTATTTACAGATGAGGAAAGACAAAGAAGATCACAATAAATGAAAAGATACTGGGAAATTCAGAAACAATGTTGCATGCGCATGCCTAAAAAGATAACCAGAAAATGACTAAAGTGTTCCAATGAGGCTGCAAAAACCTTATAATAATAATATACAATGCAAATTTCAGAAGAAAGGGGATTAGAGACAAAAACAGGAGAACTCATAAAACAAACACTAATTGGCACTAATCTAAAGTAAAATTCATGGGAGAGATTTCAGAATCCTTTGACATTCAAACAGGTGTGAGACAAGGCGATGGGCTCTCTCTTGTTCTGTTCAACGGCGTTCTAGACAAGGTTATGGAATAAAGAACTCAAGAAATGTAAGTGTTGGAAGTCAATCCCACTTGACTTTCCCAAAATCAACTTCTACATACCATACCTCACTTTTGCGGATGATTTGGCGATACTAGCAGAAGATGAAGAGACTGCCATCAAACAGCTTGAGACACTCAAAGAATATGCAGGAAAAGTAGGGTTATAGATCTCATTCGGGAATACTGAATTCATATGTTCAAAGACAGAAATAGCAAGTTTGAGACCAAAGTACGGTAAAATCAACAGCGTCCCATACTTTAAATACCTTCATTGAACCGACAGGCCTTGAGAAAATCTCTAGCAAAATCGCCTCCAAAAAGTAAAAAAATCTCTACAACAAAAAATCCATGTCAAGACAGACCAAAATTTGGCACTACAACACAGTCATAAAACCAACAGTCCTCTAAGCAAGTAAAACATTAACACTTAACAGAAAACACGACCTTGAAGAAATAAAAAAAAGTAGCGAGAAAAATCATTAGGAAAATTCTAGGAGCAAGACTCACTAAAAATGGTTATAAACTACAATCAATCAAAACAACAGAAAAGTTTTCAAAGATCAAAACTGACATCAAAAAAAGGCGAATGAAATCCTTTGGTCACCTTAAGAGATCTGACAAAAAAGATAATAGATTCTGCAACTTCACTTAAAAATCCAACACCTTGGCTGCATGAAATTCGGAAGGATCTTAAAAGTGCAAACATAGGAGCAGCATACATCTTAGAAAGAGACAGAAATTAGACAAATGGGAAGTTATAACTGAGCAACCAAAACAAAAATAATACAGACCAAAGTGGTCGGAAGAACGCAAACAAGCTTTCTCGGAAAGAATGAAAGTCTATTGGAACAACAAGAAGAACTCAAAGAAAACTTGACTGGGTCATTTGTTTAACGTCTTCCATTTATTGGGAAAAAATGCCAATAATAATATACACAATCTCCTAAGAGAGGAGAGGAAAGAAAGTAAACCAACTGGAATAATGACCAGTAATGTGACACTGAATACTCTTGTAATCCCCACAAGCTCAGTCACATATGCTGGAAATACAGCATGCAAATTCCCATTCAGCAGATTTAAGTAATGGCATTACAGGGCAAACACCCAATCTGTACAGAAATCTTAATGGATGGTAAACCTAATGAGCAAAATTCCAACATCTGGGATGTAACATAACTTACGATTATGGCAAAGATATCACAAACAAGTTCCATAAATACCAAGCATTATGAGAAACACAGTTAGAGGAAAATCAAACAAATATAAGGCAATCGCATAGGCCTATCGCTTTTGTTATATAGGAGTAAATAGTGTGTATTAGCTAAAAAAACATGAAAGTTATATTCAGTCAGACATATGGAATATTCTGATCATTTGAAGGGTGTCAAGAGAAACAGGAGGAACATGAAATATTTTTAATAAATGAAACTATGAGGCAGAATAAAACCAAGTGAGTAGAATGGATTCCAAAAATGGCATTCAAACACAAACTAGGATTATATAAACAAATAATCAACTGCCACACAGTTACCTTTAATGATGTCTATTAACATCGTGCATTACGCGTTTTAAGAATTAATTCCCATTTTCAAATGCAGTATAAAATCCATTTTAATGCATTTTACTGTGCAATGTGCTTGTGTTAGTTTCTGCTATACATGAGAAAACCTTATGGAGTTTTCGTTTTGAAGTTGTCTTAAAATGCGCTATCGCAGAAACTCACAACTATACACTCACATTACATTAAACAAAGGATAAAGTGAAGAACAAACTAGGATTACTGGACATCTGATTCTGCGAGGAATTGGCGTCATAATACTGCAGCAGTCAAACTTGAGAAACCTCTAGAAATACTTTTCAAAGTGGGGCAAGAGCGCAATCACTGGGACTCATCAAGGAACTGTCGTTTTGGTCTGAAAACTGTTACACACGTTCCTTGGGTGATATTATTTAATATGTTGCTCTTAGAGCTGTAAAACTTATACATACCTTACAAACTTAACTCAAAAAATGACGTTACGTTATACGGCGTGTGACTGGGACATATACTATAACGACATATAGCAATCATGCAGACGTTCTTGGAATGATATTATTTAAAAATATTTTGCTGTTACAGCCATTAAAAATGTATTGATGGAAGAATTTGCACATGCATACAAAAAAAAAGAAAAAAAAAAAAAGTTTGTCACAATTTTCAATCGTAAGCAAATGATAGACGCCATAATTACGTACACACATGCGTCATCCAACGATAATAGATATTGCATTGTCAAGCATATGTTAGGTCTGGGATGTTAATTTTCTACAGCATTGGCCTTTGGCATTTATGAAAGTAGGTTGCGGTAATATTAACGTAAGTTGTGTTTATGATGAAAGAGCAGCAGTATTCGTGTTTTAACATAGGGTTGAAGGAATTTAATATTTATAAATGTTTTTAATCTGAGGTTGAAATGCAGCCTGTACCAGAATGGCACATAGTTTTTGTTTCTAAAACAAAACTCTGTTGAATTTGTTAAAGATTTAATTTTTCTTTATTTTCAAGCAGCATTAGCGGTGGTTTTGGATATGTTGAAAGACAGGCTGATCCAAAAATTGAAATTTATTTAAAAATTTTGAGCTACCATGATTTTCGAGCAGAATTATTAGCAGCGCTGGTGGATAGGTTCAATGCAGCCTGGACCATAATGTTCATAGAAGCTGCCCGTTGTAGCTTAATGAATTTTATTTTTTAAAAAATTGAGCTACCGTGATTTTGGCCAGAATTATTAACACTGCCTGAACAGAGGTGAAGCAGGAACGTTTGCGTTATCATTATACATCGCTGTATGCCTTTTCCCAGTCGTGCATGGCTTAACGGTAAGGCACTTTTCGAGTCAATTTTCTGAGAATTGATATATTTTACAGCTCCAAGAGAAACACATATTAAATAATATCACCCAACTAACGTGTACAACAGTTTTCAGGACAAAACTAGTATTCCTTGATGAGTCCCGGTGTTTGGGCTATTACCCAAAGTAGTTTTAGCGGTGTTGAGCTGATCTAGGCTGTTTTCCAACCTAGTTACTGCTTCAGGGTGTATTGCACCCTAATTACCACTTGAATGTGAAACTTCTTCCTATTGACTAAGTATTACTTCATCCATTAAAACCCATCAAACCTACATTAAGACTCTGGAACATCATATAAAGACAGTAGAAACATGCCAAAGGTCCTAACAGCGAAAAAATGTAAAAATAGGAACAAGGAACATGACATGCATTATCGGAGAGAAATTACAGCTTCTTCTAGCTAGTGACTTACATGACTTTAAATAGTGAGACTTCTTGTATTTAAAAAATAACTTTTGGAATGAATTATTATGAGAAAATAATTTCGTAAAGATACAAAAATGCCTATTGGAGGTCACAATCCGGTTTAATTCTAGATAGGGATACTGCTACAAACTCTTAGCGCCTCGTGTAGTAGACTTACAGATAACGTGGCATATACGAAGTCATTGTGACATACGGTCCAGGCTGCATTATAACATAAACTCAAATGGTTGCTGACAAAATCATATTAAATAAATATGTGTTTCAGTCGTAATGCAGTCTGGACCAAAGTGAAACGTAACCATAACACACGATATTGCACATACCCAATTTTCAAATCATATCTATCGCTGTTACTGTGTTAGTCCGTGCAGACTGAATACGTCACAATGATGAAATACATACCATGTGATCTGTGTATTTACTACGCGAGGCGAGATTGGAGCGGTATCCCCATCAAGAATTAAACCCGCAATTCCGCTACATAATCATCCACTAATGATGTCATAATGCTGCTGTAGTCAAAAGGAAGATGTATTATTGTCAAGCAGAAATTCTGTTCTAACACAACCTGGACCAGCATGACACTGTTAATTTAAATTAATTGCAATGCAGCATAGGCTCCGGTGGCAATTTCCCTACACACCCGTCTTCCCCCTATCCTGCACCTACCTACATTTGCCCTCTACAAATTTTATCTTTAAATTCTTTCAAAGTTTTCGGTAAATTATTCATCATTTCTCTCGGTAACTCATTCCAATCCCTGACACCCTTACCTAAAAAAGAGAATCTTCCTACACCCTTGTGCCTGAAATCGAGTGCCAGCTTGTGGTCTTGGTCATCTTTTCCCTTCCATGCACTACTTTTCATACCTATTGCAATATCTTTCCATGCCTCATCGCCAGTATATGCCCTGTACACTACCATTACCCTCCTCATCCTCCACCTGTCTTGCAATGAATCCCATTCCAGCTCCTTTATCATATCCGTCACTGATTGCATTCTGCGATAATTTCCAGAAACAAATCTAGTGGCCCTTTTTTGCACCCTCTCCAACTCCTGTATTTGATACGTAAAATGAGGGTCCCATACTACACTACCATATTCGAGCAATGGTCTGACCAAAGTTTTGTAACCCAATTCCTTGACTTCTCTCGTACATCCCCTCATCACTCTCTCCAACAAGTGCAGAACTTTGAATCCTTTTCCTACCACCTGTCCTATGTGTCCTGTCCAGTTAAGTTTGTTATCAAAAGTAATTCCAAGATATTTACATTTCAAGTCTTCAGCAAGCAATTCTTTCCCCACCTTATATTCATAATTAACCATTTGTTTTTTATTAGTATATCTAATAAGCTGACTCTTCTTTGCATTTATCTTCATTCCATGTTTACCAACCCAATTAGATATCCTGTCCAGATCACCCTGCAACTGTTTACAATCCTCTATCGTTTTGATTCTTTTATACAGCATTATGTCATCTGCAAACAATCTAATTTCAGATAGTAAACAATCAACACAATTATTCAATAGAATAATGAATAGCAATGGTCCGAATACGCTACCCTGTGGCACACCCATTTTTACATATATATTTTTACATATATTTAAGAAAGTATTTCTAGCGGTGTCTTGTGTTTGACTTCTGCAGTATGACACCAATTCCTAGCAGAATTTATAAGAAATACAAGCACTAAGAGTTTAGCTAACATGCCTCAGTTTAAGTTACATGTAATGGAGTGGATATAACTCACCCATATTGCCAGCTTCACCGTATTCCCATTGAGAGTAAGTTTCTTTGTCTTGAAATCAACGCCTATCGTCAGTGCTTGATCCGGATCGAAATTATCGTCAGTAAAGCGTAGAAGAAGACTATGGGCAGAAGGTAAATGATCAGTATATGTAGTAAACTATGCCACCAAATGAAACAGTAAGTTACGAAATAATTCGTCACAAACCTTGATTTCCCAACCCCACTTTCACCAATAATCAATATTTTGAGCGTAGTTAGAACTGCCTCATCCATTGTTATGATACACAAATTATAATCTCAGAAGATGCACAAAATATCACGAGTGTGACAAAGTACGGAGGCTCTCGTATACGGTGTTACCATTCCAAGTTGACGAATTCATTCGCCTACAAAATTATTTTTACAACGTTTCGTTACGTTCATTAGTGCATACGACCTATAACCAACAAACGTTGATTTCTTAGCTGCCTGAAAACTCATAAATTTTAACAAATCCCACGACCAAAGATGCACAAAACACATGTACGAAATAACTTCTAATCATTTATACAACGACGGAATTGTCGTTTATGAAGCAGCAGAATAGCCAACGCCAGTATAAACTATTGAGTGCAACTGCTATCTATAGACAATTAAAGGGAAGTTGCTTTAACTTCAAAAATGTTGAAACGTACATTTAAAAATATTTTACAGCTGACTCAAAGTAAACCTCCATAAATTTTTGTCAAGAATAACTGGCAGATTAAAATTTAACAATTTCCGATAATTTGTTTCTTTATGTTGGTATCATTTCCAATTGCATCAGCTGTTTTGGTATTGCGTCCATGATTGCGTCGCGCTAATGTGTCATGATGTCGCTGCTTCTGCTAGTTTGCCCAGAGACAATACATACAGTACCCTGTAATGAACCCTTGTTTCTTTTTTTGTTGTTTAATGAATTTATTATCCGTTCAGCAAATATTGCTAAACAGGACGATGTTGAATTTTACAAAAAACATAACTTACATTTTGTCATGGTTGAGGTCAACCCACAGGGCCCCTCAGTGACTACAATACAGCGATACAATAAATTTTTATAACAATGTTAGCAACATGAATGTCGGTATTAAAAACAGTTATCAGAATTAGAACAGTAACCCAAACAGTTAAAATGAAATTGGTTTAAAATAATTACACTTTTTATACATATACATTTTATATCGAGCGCTGACAAAAATCTGATCTATACTTAACAAACGAGATGTCAAATAGAAGGTGACAGGCCACACGGTATTTAATTTATTAGCTGATTCATTTCTTCTTCGGAATCACTGCCTGATAGAAAAATATTTTGAGGAAGGCGTTTTTTTTAGCCTAGTTTGGCCGGTTCTTTTCCCTAGTTTGTAAAATTGTGCACCAGGAACTGTACTCATTCGTTTGATGAAATGTATTGTTTGTTGTTGTATAAATTCGTAAATGTAAGCAATATTTAACTTTCTGTGTAGCTGACTATTTCTTACATACCATGGTGCGTTCACGGCTAATCTGAGTAGTTTGTGTTGAAATATTTGTATTCTATGTAATTTGCTACGGCTAGCACATCCCCATATAGGACATGCATATGTTATTAGTGGCCGTAATATCATTTTGTAAATTAGCAGGCAGCACTCTGTTTTTAATGATGATTTTTTGTTTATCACAGGATACAATTTGTGTAATCTGGCATTAGCTTGGTTTAGTTTGTTTTTAATGTGTATGTTCCATGTTAAGCGCCTGTCAAGATCGACTGCTAGGTATTTAATAGATTGATCATTTGGATTCCATGCTATGTTACTTCCCATGATGTTTATCTCCGGGGGGTTTCGTGGGCGTCTGAGAGTGAAGATTTTGGTTTGACATTTTGCGGGATTTAAAGATATACGCCACTGATTGAGCCATTTAGTTAATTGCGTTATTGTTTCCCGAAGGTTATTACGTGCAATATGAATGTCATTGTGCGAAGAGTATATGATTGTGTCGTCGGCGTATTGTGCAGTAGAGGTGTTTTGAGGAGTCGGTATATCTGAGGTGTATATGTTGAATAGCGTTGGCCCTAAGACAGATCCCTGTGGGACTCCTGCAGCTATTAATCGTGCTGTGGATATTTTTGTGTCTATTATTACGCTGAAAGTTCGATTTTGTAAAAAGCTTTCTAAAATTTTATACAAATATAGAGGCATTCCTGTGTTTTTAAGTTTATATAGTAGGCCAATGTGCCATACTTTGTCAAATGCCTGGGCAACATCGAGAAAAGCAGCCAATGTGTGATGTTTAAACTCAAAGCCCTTTGTAATAACTTCTACCAGGCGTAGTATTTGTTGTGAGGTTAAGTGCATAGGGCGGAAACCAAAAATACTTATTTTAAACGCACTTTTTCTTCGTAATATTACTGCTATGGATACACCATGATTGATATTCCAGTAAAAGAGTAGGAATGGATTTCCTACTTCTTCTTGGGTTTAACATTGTTCACCACCCTTCGAAAATTAAGCAAGCAATTGGGATTTTCAGAATATGGTATTTGTTTTACTTATTTAATGTTATATAATAGTTTTCAAAGCAGCATCTAATGTGAGATAAAAGAGTTTCACACGTGTGTTATTTTGTGGGTGAAACACATTCATTATCAAAACTGATTTGTTCCCAAGAGTGAAACAAATGTGACGTTCTTACCAAAGAGCGATATATTGTAATTTTATGAAATGACAGAAGAAAAAAAAATGGTTTTAAGTGTAATAGGAATTCGGTCGCTGTTGGGACTCGCCTACTTAATTTATTCGTTTATTCATTGAACTGCTTAACACAACACATTTATTCGAAATAAACTAAAAGTTAATCCCGGAATAATTTTTTTTTTTTCGAATTGGGCTTTTAATGATTTAGTTGGAGAGAATTTTTGGAAATCATACATTATAATATTTGTTTGTTTAATTACTATAAAATACTTTCATGCTTTTCATATTGCTTGTTTTATTTTGTATGACATTATTAATTTTTTATTATTTTTATTTAATCACGAAATATCGATTCTCAGGTGGTCTTTACATATCGGGGTCCTCAGGATAGTTCCCAGTCGTTCCAGTTGGGTAATCCAGCACTGTCTGAAGGTTATCTTGTCGGATTTTGGCTGTTCAGTCGTTGTTTACCTTTTGGTCAATTTTAAAGCATTTATCATTGATTGCATCAGTTTCAAAATGATTTATTTAATCCGGCAGTACACGCAGGTAATGAGACATTCAAACGTTGCAACTTTTTAGCTTGTGAGATTCTTAGTGAACTGTAGGCTGTTATTCCAGGCACTTTGCACTTCAGCAATGAAGATCAATAATCTGTCGAAAAATTTGCCTGAGCTAATCAGTTCAGCCACCCCTGCTATGAACAGTGACAATTATTTCCATGGAGGAAGGAAATATATGGAGACGACGCAAGAGACCTTCACCACGCATTGAAGTGAAACAGGGCGGAGGAGGAGTGGGGGGGGGCATGGCCGGAATGGGGGGGGCAGGTGCGGAGTGGGGGGAGGGGGGCATGGCCGCTTCCATACAGCCACGGGGAATATGTGCAAAAACCTCAAGGGGACTCTAGGATAAACGTGACGCCGCAATCTGGTGATGGATTATTATGTAACTCGATGTGACAAATAAAAAATGAAGAGTAAAATTTTTTGATATCCTGCTTAGTTTTCGAGATATTCTGTCTCAAATGTGAAATGGTTTTGGTTGAAATTCAGTAGCAAAAAATTGGTCAAAGTCAAGTTTGATGATGGATTCTTATTTAAAAAGACGAGACAAATGAAAAATAAAGAATAAACATTATCGATATCTCACCTAGTTCTGGAGATATACTGTATCAAAAGTGAGGTGTCTTGAGTTGAAATTAAGAAGAAAGATTTCGCAAAAGTCAAATTTAATGATCGATTCTTATATAACACGACGAGACAAATCGAAAATAACGAATAAAATTTTTCGATATCTGGCTTAGTTTTCGGGATATACTGGGATTGGGTCGATATGCGACCTGGACCAGAAATTAATTCTGCCAAAGCTACAATGAATTACATGCAGAATGGATATTTCAGTTTTTTTTACTACCATTTGTGGTTAGGTTGAAATGCGGCCTAGACCAGAATAAAAATAGTTATCTTGTTAACATACATCGTAAACTTAATTGGAAATGGCTGGAAGTGGTTTCCATCGCGATATACGTTTTGTCACTAACTTGGTTCTCATGAAATTACTAACAGTAATAGATAAATTCTTTGTCCCTCATGGAACAACAAAACCATTCTGGTACAGACTGCATTTGGACCTAACCACAATCTCCATTAAATTGCCGCTATAGAATCAAACTATGTAGACATACCCACACACGCGTATTTGAATCGCAAACTGTATTTGCAGTAACAACATCGTTTGCTTCATAAAGATTCCTAGATTGCATAGCATAATTTAACACATTTAATTTCATCATACACTGTAAGCATAAACTGCAACGTGACGAAAGAAAGCGCAATGCTAAATTCACCGAATCGCGGTGTAAAACACACCCCTTTAAATCTCATTTTCAACACTCGTTAAAAAGTAATGCTAGTCTATTATGTGCAATATAGCAAGGTATGCTGATTTTCTACACTACACCAACAAAAATTTGAGAACAAATTCATCCCATTTAGAGCTATGACTAAATATTTATAGACATGCTCCAAAGTTTGCAACTTTTACCGCCTATTCAACAACGAAAATTACAATTCAACTTACTTATGAAATGATATTCCAGGTTCTTTCCTGTCTGGCCTATTTGTGCAACCATACGCAACACGACATGGCATTATAAAACACTTATACACATTACAAAATAAAATAATCACTGCACAATGTGAACATCGCATTTGTTTGGAAGCGCAATATCACCACTGCCGCCACTGCTCATGCGCAAGAGTTTAGAGCCTGCTTCACCGATTTAACGTCACTTCTCCTCCATATTTTTCCTTCCTCCATAAGTGAAACCGGGTAGAGAATAGTGGGGTGGGGAGACCGCCATATTGCTAGGTCCGAGAAACGGGAAATTGCACAAAAACATCAAGGAAATCATAATACAACCGTGGCACCGTAATTTGATGATGGATTATTATGTAACTCAACTAACATCAAAAATCAAGAATAAAATTTTTTATATCGTGCTTAGTTCTCGATATATACTGTCTCAGAAGTTAAGTGTTTTGGGTTGAAATTCAGAAGTAACATTTCCCCAAAGTCAAATTTGATGACACATTCTTATGTATCACGACGATGCAAATAGAAAATAAAGAATAAAATTTTTCGATATCTCGCTTAGTTCGCGAGATATAATGTCTCCAAATTGAGTTTGTTAGGTTAAGATGCGGACTGGTCCAAAAGATAATTTTGCTGCACCTTCAGATTGGGTGTTTAATTTTCTTTACTAATCCTTGCGGTTAGGTTAAAATGCGGCCTGGACCAAAGGCAATAGGAATTATACCTGTAACTAATTTTTGATAGTTGATATCTAGAGAACTAAGGGAGATATAAAAAAAATTACTTTGATTTTTGATTAGTTTCGTCAATTTACATGAGAATCAATCATCAAATAGTATCGCTATGGCGATAATAGTGCTTCCCACCTCAACACACAAAATTCAATTTAAGCTACAGTTCTAGCTACAACAACATTGAAAATATCAGGATTCATAGTTCACGTAGCGTAAATTATCACAACTAATTTCAACATATACCTTCAGTACAATTAATTTCATCCTACACTTTCAGTGTAAACTGAAACTTGAGTAAAACCTGCAGAACACCATATTTACTTTGTCACGGTGTAAACATGACCCGCTTAAATTAAATTTTCAACACTTGTCTACAATAAGGCTAGCTTTTCAGGTGCAAAATAGTAACATATGCTAATTGTCTACACTACACCAACAAAAATTTGAGAATGATATGATCCTATTGAGAGCAATGAATAAATTTATAGCGAATGGTACTAATGTTGCAGTTACCTGTCAGATACTTACAATGTTACTTACTTATGAAACGCTATTCCAGGTTTTTTCCTATCTCGTCTGTTTGTGCAACCATATGCAGCACAACTTGGCATTATAGAAAACTTTAGAATATTAGAAAATGACATATTCTCAGCAGCATACACAGTGCAAACAGCCCTATGGCCGCCAGTGGTCGCCGCGCATGCGCAGTAGGAGAAGAGGTTTTTTTTTAATGAGGTTTCACCGATTTTGCGTTATTTCGTCTCCATATATTCCTTCCTCCATGGGTGGAAGTACTGTAAGTTATACAGGATGTTGATATAGCCGGGATTTACAAATGGAGCAATTATTGTCGCGAAATATGTGCGCAATGGGTTGCGGCACATCCAGTAGAGATAGGTGGCTTTGATGAAAACATCCTTCCGGGCACATTAGTTATGATGGATGGATTTCCGTCATACCGTAATTTAGACAGAGGTTAAGTATGCCCACGAGGTCGTGAACCACAAGGAAAACTTCGCACATCCGATCAAGCTCGAAAATTTATGGTCACGGATTGAAATGAAAGTCAGACGTTACGGCGCATCGGATGAACTCTCCTACCTATTTGGACGAATAATTTCCAGAAGAATGGTTTCCACGGTTAATTGGGACCATCTGCGAATAATACCCATTCAATTGAGTACAGTGGCGTAGCTAGGGGGGGCGGTGGGGGCGGTCCGCCCCGGGTGTCACCCGTTTGGGGGTGACACCCACATTTCGAAAATAGTAATCTAACTTAATGTGATACAAAATATATATATATACCTTTGGTGTCGAAACACGTTTACCTTTAATGTTCTGAATATTTCTTTTTAAGTTGATCCATCGCTTTTTCAAATACGATCCAGTACAGTAGAGTATGATAATATTATTGGCTACACCGCGCGCTTAAACAATAGAGCATCGCTCAGTTGCTCCAACAATCACACGAACTCGTTGTGGTTGCCGTCCGTCACAGTTGTTTGGTTTGTTACGAGCGGCGGTGGATATAATGTAAGTTTTCTTGTATTAAGAGAGGAAGTTTTAAAATTAAAGGATATATCTAAAATTGTTAAAATCATGTTAATTAGGCAGTTAAATTGTAATTCCTCGAAATTATTTCAAGAAAAATGATAGATTTTCCTTTGAAAATGAAAAAAAGCAACCAAGCGTATGCTGGAATAAGCGTATGCTGGAATAAGCGTAGTCTAGGCTTCAAAATTGTTTTGGTTTTTTAGAATTCTATTAGCTTTCTATCTAAGATTCACAAGTGACTTGAAGTATTTTCTAGTAATTTTTGAATTTATCATCTGACAGATTCGAATTGAGTACATTTCGTGTTATCCGATATTCACTCTGCGTACCTTCCTTTTGTCGACAGTGCACCTATACTCGACCTGAAATCATATCATGTTCGAATTTAGGCAAATAAAATGATTCGGAAAACTGCATTAAACTAGCAATACTGTCAGGTTTAAGTCAATCCGGACGAGTCCAAGTGTTATCGTCTGTCGGTAATCAGTTTTTGTAGGGCATGTGTTTACAACAGCGTTTCTTGCTAGCGAAATCGTAAAATTAGTAAGGGAACATCCATAAATTACGTGAGGTGTTATTCCGGATTTTTGGACCCTCCTACCCCCCTACCCCTGGTGAGACTTCGTGAGATCTGGTCCCGTCGGACCCCCCCCCTCCCCCTATAAATCCCCCTCGCAACTTTTTGAGACCTTTTTTTTTAGGTCTCACCCTCCCAAAGCCGGTTACACCCACACTTTTCGACGAAATACCACCCCCCCCCCCCCTAAAATCGACATTCGCGTCATTTGTAAACACTTTTTTTTTTTAGCTCTACAATCGAACACAATTTTTTAAAAATCTCACGTGAGAATTGGTGAGATTTCGCTGGACCCCCCCCCCCCCCCCCCTCCTATTTCACCTCACGTAATTTATGGATGCCCACTAAGCACTTTAACTTCATGTAAGTTTGATATGCTTTCTACTGATTGAGAATATACAAATATGATCGTGATCAAATAAATAAGCGTATGATTCTCTAAGAATTTTCCATCATAAATTTACAGAAGAAGATTTCTATTATGGGTAACCTCTTTGTCGTATACAGGTACCTACATTCTTATGGGTTCCTTAAACCGACAGGGATGTCGAATTTCTGTTCCTGAACAAAAATTGAGCTTTAATCATAAACTGAACGAACATTCGAGCCGTTTACATCTTTATTTATACGCTACTGAGCGGTGCTAGAAATCTAAAATTTACAAATGGAGATGGGCTTCGATACATATCATATTTCGGAGTCTGTAGCTACTTATTTCTTAGGCGGATAGTAAAATACTTCACTTATTAAGTACTTCATGTAAAGGCGGCAGATATCACAAAGGCATGTTCTTTTATTACCTCACCGTTGTTTTTTTTATTTTAAATTACATTTAATTATGATTTTATATTTTATTTATTCTTCTATTTTTATGAAGGAACTTAATGTAGAGTTGCTTCTCTGACTACACAGTATCCCCCAGGGTCTCATGGGTTTGCTCCAATGGGACCCCATCTGGGTCTGGAATTGCTTCTACTTGGATCAAGCCACTTCTGTTCTTTTACAGTTGTCAGTGAGAAATGTGCCCAACTTGAGCACCAATACATTCGTGGATCCTTGCCGGCATTGACACAACAAGTGTTCGGATGTCTTCTTGGTGTATGTCTCACTACGCCTGCGTGTCTTTTGCAGTCATTTGTTGCACAGTTTGTGCCGGGTGACCATGTGATCTAATGTGTCTACTTCTGGTATCCTAGAAATGCTCTATTTGGGACAAATCTGGGAACCGTGCTGTCCATATTGTGATCGATACTCCTTGCAAGGCTTGTGTGACGATGGCCGCAGTATGAGAACGGGCACTGTCTTGTTGGAAAATACGATTCGGATGTTGAACATGTAGGGTATCACAATAAGATGCAGTACCCCGTCCATATAGTGATGGGATGTCATTGCCTTCAACAACAGCCGACTCAGTCATGCTGTCGAAACTGATTGCCGCCAAAACACGACACCGGTGGCGGCAATTGCGTGAGGTTCTGAAATAACAGCAGATGAGCCGTTCCTCCACTACACCTGCAAACATGTCGTCACTTATCACTTTGCCACAGACAGAATCGAGACTCGTCTCTAAACACAAATGTACGCCATTCACATGTCCATTTGTGTTTCGCATTATACCAGGGTAGATGATGATGGCAATGAAATTAGATTAATGGGACACAGTGCACAGGGACCAGAGAGTGTAACCCAGCTTCAAGCAATTAGTTTACAATCATCCGGGGAGGGGCGGGGGGGGGGGGGTGTGACTATGTGTAACCACTACTTGGATCTGGCCTGCAGTCAACCATCTGCCAGCAACAGCCACCCACACCATTTGGCAGTCTTCACGTGCTGTTATCCATCTGTATGGACCTGTGCCTGCTCTAGGAGTATTAGAGCTTTTTTTCATCACTGTGTAACAAGTCTGCATACTGACATTGCACTGCGGCAAATCGTTCTGGAGATTTCACGACATGATGCACCCTTTCAAAACACGTCAATTCTCCGACCACTCTCACTGTTAGTCATTTGGGTGTAGAGAGTTTTCACTCTTCGCCTTGGCATACTTAGACAACAAAAACTTGGGGCAACCACGTGTCATGTGACACCACACTGTTCGCCACTTATACGCTTTAAATAAAAATAAAAAAAATTGCAATTTACATAAAATATAGCACCGTAATTCTCACATCATTACATGTAAAACTTTTAATGTTAAATCATTTAAACTCTTCATGCGGGCATATTTGGGGTCAAATTTCATTCGTTTATCACAACACCGTCTGGGTGCTGGGATTTTAATTTCCACCAGTTTGTGTATCAGTTGCTAAGTGTAAAGGTCGAACTGCACTTTGCCAATACTGGCCTGTACGGTAACTGCAACGACAGCCGGCCGAGTGACGGCTCGCCACCTCGCGTCCAAACTTTTCCATAGCTCGCCCGTGTTCCTACCCGGTCTTTAGTCTCCTTTAACGTTTACAAGTGATTGTTTCAGGGAATCAATGTTGGGGATGACAGGTAGGTTTGACATCCTACTTTATTATAGAGTACTGTACTTTATTCTGCACAGTTTTTGTACGAATGTACATTAAAATACTTTTTTATCTGACTCACGTAATCACCTAACTGTTTGATATTTTATGTACAAAAATAGTACCCCAGCGCAGTATTAACAGTATCAACGCAATCTCAATGAAATGTCATTCACTCGCACTTGACGTGTTTGTTTTGTCTGAGGTTCTTTTCGATTCACTAAATACTTTTTGTTAGTGAAGAACCGGATTATAACATATTTTAATTTAAATATAAGTCGTAAAGATTTGGTATATTAAAAATAATAATTTCATGTTATCTCAATGTTCTGGTCACAGAGTTTCTTATTTGGAAACTCGCAGTGCACCTATATCGTAGTCACCTAACTCGAAAAGAAGACCCACAGTTTAAAGTGAAATTCAAACCACCGAACGTCCTTCGCATTAAAAGATAAAAGCTATGCCATTGGTAAAAGACAATTTTAAGGCCCGCAAAAATTACAGTCGAGACCGGGATTTGAACCCGGACCTACAGTTTTCAAATCGCACGCAGTAATCATTTGAGTCACCAGTCCGAATATAGATGTGATGAAAAATAAGTTTTCAAACATGATAAAATAAACATATTCTTTTTCTATACCATATATTTTTGTTATCAAAAGACACGAATCCACTTTTATGTGTTTGAATACATATTTTTCAGTACTTCTAGATTAGTCTTGCGTCTGGTTACGGCGTGTGATTCGGGTGTGGGAGGTTCGGTTACAAATGCGGATTTCGGCTGCAATTTTTGTGGGTCGTAAAATTGGTCTTCAACTCCGGCAAAGCTCTGATTTTTTTAATGCGAAGATGCTAGGACTCATCCTACATTTTACGAACATCTGATGAACATGGATGAAAAAAAATACTTTTTTGAAGGCAAATAATAACATGAAAACAACATTTAGTCGTAAGGGATGGTAAATTTCCGAACTCTCTCGATGCGCTTCTCCACATCTAGCAGGCCGACACTGATCAGCACCGTCAAAACATAAACCAATCCAATAACGGCCGTGTGTCGGTCTGAGGTCCGATCTTGAGAGGAGTTAAATTTAATCTAAAACCACTTTCGATCACCGGTGAGCAACACGTGGCTAAAATCTTGCCATATTGACTATTGAACATGAAGCAACTAAAATTGATAATTTTGAAGATGTGATTTACGAGTTTGCAGCTGTTAAAGCTAAAAAGAGGAGATTGTTTTTAGTTTATTGTGTTTTTTTTTAAAATGAAGTTAATATTACAATTTTATTAAATATAATTTTTAATAACAATAAATGTTTATTTTATTAATATGATATTTTACACTTACAAGATATTATATTTTACTTAATTTTTAATTTAAATTTTCGAGGGGTGACACCACCGATATCCGCCCCGGGTGTCACCCACGCTAGCTACGCCACTGATTGAGTATACCATCACCTACCTTGACCTATCTGACTTGCGTGTGATATCAGGGGCGTAGCTACTATGGGGCTAGGCGGTGCAGTGCACCGGGGCCCTCACGCTCAGGGGCCCCCCAAGCATACCTTAGAGGGCCCACGAGCCTTCACGGCAAACTTTTTTTTTTAGCTCTACCGTCGTCTAAGGGGCCCCTGAGAACACAGGAGCCCCTCACTAAGGGCCCTCACTGCTCAGGGGGGCCCCAACCACTGCTGAGGGGCCCTTAAAGAACAATTCAAGGGCCCCCATCCTCAGTTCAGGGGGCCCCTACCAGCACACAAAGCAAAAAAAAGTTCACCCGTCTGGCCTGAGGGCCCAAAAATAAATTTTTTGCACCGGGGCCCTTGTTGACCTAGCAACGCCACTGTGTGATATACGTTCTTTCGGAAAGCCGCGCAGCAAAGCGTTGTGAATGTGAACAAGAAGTATCAATGCGCTCTGATTTCAAGTGTTGGTGTTATGTGAATTCCAAAATGAAACACCTTATGATATTTGCTGTTCCATTAAAAGGTAGGTAGAACATATGTGTAATGCCTTTGTATATTGCTGTTAAAGAATTTGCTAAAGTACACGAATCTGGTAAAACGGTTTATGTAATTATATTTGAGTGCCAAAATTTTACATTAAAATGCCGTAAATGTTTGGCTTCTTTTTGTCTTGAAAACTTACAATAATGAGTAATTTATGGGACTGCACCACTTTCGGAACTAGTGTTGTAAAAAAAAACGTTTGTTTTTTTCTGACTTGAAAAAAGAAACATGAAAAAGTGTAAAAAAACATGTTTTTTTTTCATAACTACTAAATTTCATATATTTAAGGCATTTATCGTTTAATATGACTGTTTTAGTTTATACTAAGTACTTATCTTAATTTTTAAATCTACTATATTTTTCTGGTTCAGTAGAAAAAAAATACAAAAATATTGGCAACATTGACTGAAGTATTCTTTTACGAACGGGGATTTCCCGAATAGGCCAGGTGCACGAGAAGGAATCCCCGTTGTTTGGATTGATACTCACTATTTGAACTAGTGCTGCCAGCCCTACAAATTTATCTGTACACCTACGGATCTTTTCAAAAAAATAGGAATTTTAAATTTATCAACGGTTTTTTTGCCCCTTTTTATTATTGAGCTTTCCTTATATTCGGATATTTTTTAAACTAGCAGCATATAGTGATACTGAGTCATTAAATTGTCAGTTATTATGAATCATTTCCTTGCAACAGTTGGCATAAACCAACGATTGAAAGAAATAAAGCTCCTATTTTGTATGATATTAGCTTTAAATTCAAACTTAAAAGACCGTAATATGGAACAATCGGCGCAGTCTTTATGCACAATGCATACTTTTCTCACAATTTAAAATTGCAATCTCAAAAGCTTTTGCGTAAAATACAATCCAGTAAAAGAAAATGTAATTATTTCTGATGTTATGGATAGAAATAGAAAATTCCGATTCCGACCGCACTAGAGCTGGTAGTGCTGATACTAGTAAATGACGTACTGACCAAGAGGATGGATAAAAAATTATGTTACCTATATAGATACATTTATAAATCTTTATGTAAGACATTATATGGTATAGTAAGAGTTAAAACACACATGTAAAATGTAACTTCCGTAAATAAACTATAATATACCAAATATATTGATTTCTGAAAAAAAAACAAATTTAGAAAAAAAATAAAAATCAGGGTGCTAGGTTTTTTTTCACAAATCTGAAAAAAAGTTTTTTTTTTTCAATTTGCAACACTATTCGGAACGGACGCGAAATTGGTTCTAACCTGTTGAAATTTGGTTTATTTGCTTCGTCAACATTTCTTCTTCATGTTTTTCGGGAAAGTCGCTAGAAATTTAATCAAAAATCCCTAAATATGAGAGGCTGCGCAACTGCGAAATGCTATCAGCACTGCAAAAATTATCGATACAGGGATCATATGAACGTAAACAGTTTCGTTTCATCACAGAGTTCGTGGTTTGGTTGAAATACAGACTGGACCAGAAAGTGGTGCAGTACCCGTAATTTCCTTTAATCCAGGAAATTAATGCTGTGTGTAAATGCAGATATAAGCCATAATTTACATTGGTATCCTGTTCTGGAGTATTACCAAATATAATGCAACAGTTGATGCTTTCCGTTGAAAATTTATATTTTTTGTGTTTGTTAATTGGAATTGGTCATGCAAAAAGTCATAAAAGTAATTTTGAAAAGAAAATTTGGTCTAGTCATATTTGATGCAAGTGTTATAATTGTTTTTTAAATTGCTGTAGGCCGCACCTTGTTGATGTCATTAGAGGTGGGATGGGATCTGGGACGAGGAACTGGGCCATCGCCTTGTGAAGGAAGTATCCCTCGAGTGACTAGGAGAAACCGTGGAAAACCTAAATATGATTCGAACCGGCGTCCTTCCGAATGTGAGGCCAGAGTGTTAACCGCTCACCCACTACGCAGGGTGTGTTATTAGTAAGAATTACCAAACAACTTATTTTTCTACACACCCAATATCTACGAGGCATGTTTTTTTTAAGTAAGTACCGTTTTGAAATTAAAAAAAGACGTGCAAATATATATCAACAATTTTATTTTTACATGAAAGCCTGTACCTTACTCTACTTTCCTACATAATTCCCTTCAATATTGAGGCACTTGTCATAACGTAGTACCAGTTTTTGAAAACCCTCCTCATAGAAGTCTGCCGCCTGACTTGTTAACCACTGCATCACAACTGTTTTGACTTCGTTATCGTCTTCAAGACGCTGACCGCCCAGGTGTTTCTTCAAGTGCAGGAACAGATGGTAGTCACTGGGTGCCAGATCAGGGCTGTACGGAGGATGATCTAGAGTTTCCCATCGAAAAGATGTGATGATATCTTTGGTCTGATTAGCCACAAGTGGACGGGCATGCAGCAAAACGATGCCCTTGCTAAACTTGCCACGTCTTTTGTTCTGGATTGAACGGCGCAGATTGTTCAATGTCTCACAATAAGCTGCTGCATTGATTGTCTCATTACGAGGCAGAAATTCCACGAGCAATACTCCTTTTCTGTCCCAAAAAACTGTGCACATGATTTTCAGGGCAGAAATCGTTTGCTTGAACTTCACTTTTTTGGATGAATCTGAATGCCGCCATTCCATGGAATGTTGCTTTGATTTAGGTGTGACGTAGGCCACCCATGTCTCATCGCCCGTAACAATTTGGCTTAAGAAATCATCACCATCGTTGTCGTACCGCTCAAGGAAAGTAAATGCACTGCCTAAACGTTTGGTTTTGTGCACATCCGTTAACATTTTCGGTACCCAACGTGAGCACAATTTTCGGTAATTCAAGTGCTCGGTCACAATGCCATACAAAACACTACGAGAAACATTAGGAAAGTCACACAAGGAGGAAATCGTAAAGCGTCTGTTTTTTCTCACCTTATTGTCCACTTTCTGCACCAAACTTTCATTAACGACCGAAGGACGCCCACTCCGTTGTTCATCATGCACATTTGTGCGGCCATCTTTAAATGCTCTCTCTCACTTTCTCACCATTCCATCACTCATAATGTTTTATCTGTAAACTGCACAGATCTCACGATGAATATCGATCGGTTTTAGGCCTTTAGCACAAAGAAATCTTATAACAGCCCGTACTTCACAGTCGGCGGGACTCACGATTATCGGAGGTATCTTAAACACTCAGTGAACAACGTAAACAAGGAAGAATTAGACTGTAATGGCGTCAGTGCGTAGGCAAGAGATGCAGGTACCCAGTGCGCATGCGCGGAACGCCGACCGTAGCGCTGCAGCCACGGTGTGACAAAACGGCACTTACTTAAAAAATACGCCTCGTACTATTGCCCTTGGCAAATTTAATTTTTTCATCCTTTGAATTTGTGGCAAAGAGTCAAGCAATTTCCTTTGTAATCTATTCCACTCCCTGACTTTCTTACGTGCAAAAGTAATGAACGTGTGAAAATGAAATTTTCTCACTTCCTTAAGCCAGTAATCAAGTGCCGTCTCTTACCACCCGTGTACTACTAATTCTTCCAGCATTATCCTTTTAAACCTTATCGCAAAATAAATGCTTGTATCAGTTATTGATTGCTAACTTACACAACAAAATATATTTTGAAACCTTTACTGTGTCACCTGTAAAAAGGAATAGGACATTTTAACTGTGGTGTCTGGGTTCACGTGGAATGCAATGACATTTTTACTTTTGTTACTGGTGTAGTGTTAAATGGCATTGTATTTGTTAACTGTACAATCTGAGGTGAAAATCCTTACTGTGTTCACATAGTAGAGATGATTTCTTATAGCAAAGTACATAGTAACAGCGATAAATACCAATAGGCCACTGAAGTTCTTACCTTATTCATATTTGATATACCTTTTTTTTTTATGGATGTTTTAAGCAAAAATATTTTGAGATCTTACGGTGATTGTAAATTTACTGGTCACAGTGTAATTGGTAATGTATGCGGCAACCACTCATAACAAGAACACTACTAGTATTTTATAACTTCTTTTGAGTATAGAAGAAATGTGCATATCTTTATTCAAAATGTTGGTCAATCTTATAATTTGGACAGATTTTGTGATGACAGAATAAATACATCATTTGTACTTTTTATTCCTACTTTTTCATAAATTTTATAAAACATACATAAATGTATGATACTAGGAAAATAAAACCGCTTTTAGGCAATATAAATAACAACTCATCACTCACCAAAGTTGAAGGCTGCAACAAGTGAAAAACATACATAAAGAATAACAACATATACAATATTTCAGTTATCCACCTTAATCATGTTTTAGAGAAGAGCCCATGTCGACAACTGAAATATTGTGTACGTTTTTTGTTCGTTATGTATGTTTTTCACTTGTCGCGGCCTTCAACTTTGGTGAGCAACGAGTCATTTTCTCTATAGTTTGTTATTTACACATAAATGTATGTATTTGGCTCAAAATATTCTGTAAGCCCTACAATTTTTGAGTTTCAGATTATAATCGTAACAAAAATTAACAATCATTATTACTATTCCTTTTACAACTGAATTAATAAAGATTAAAATGTAATAAAAACAACAGTTTTCATTTTAGTTTCCCTTTATTTTTTCCCAATTCTTCTGCTACAAAAAAATTAAAGAAACAAAGTGAAAAGTAAAGGAAAGCAAAGGCAATATATGCAGGGTGTTACAAAAAGGTACGGCCAAACTTTCAGGAAACATTCCTCACACATACAAAGAAAATATGTTGTGTGGACATGTGTCCGGAAACGCTTACTTTCCATGTTAGAGCTCATTTTATTACTTCTCTTCAAATCACATTAAACATGGAATGGAAACACACAGCAACAGAACGTACCAGCGTGACTTCAAACACTTTGTTAAAGGAAATGTTCAAAATGTCCTCCGTTAGCGAGGATACATGCATCCACCCTCCGTCGCATGGAATCCCTGATGTGCTGATGCAGCCCTGGAGAATGGCATATTGTATCACAGCCGTCCACAATACGAGCACGAAGAGTCTCTACATTTGGTACCGGGGTTGTGTAGACAAGGGCTTTCAAATGCCCCCATAAATGGAAGTCAAGAGGGTTGAGGTCAGGAGAGTGTGCTAATATACTAACTAAACTAAAATGAGCTCTAACATGGAAAGTAAGCATTTCCGGAACATGTCCACGTAACATATTTTCTTTGTTTGTGTGTGAGGAATGTTTCCTGAAAGTTTGGCCATACCTTTTTGTAACACCCTGTATATACATAAATATATAAAAAAATAATAATAAACTTTTCAAAATCCAGCCTTTATGTGAAGTCACAGTGTGATTCTCTGAATTGATTCTTGAAGCACTAGCGTCACGTCCAGCATTTACTTCACCAAACTTTATGCTGGCGGTGAACAGACTCGGTACAGAATAATTGGGGGAGTAGCTATGTCTTCTCCGAAATCTTATTAAGAAACAGTTGATATTCATTATGAAATGATTTTTTTTTAAAAAAATTGTATTTCAGTTTTATTGTCTTTATTTAATACATTTTTATTCTAATATTGCACATACTTTACCATTTACTAGGTGTTATTAATCAATTTGTAATTGATTTAAAAGAATATTTAAGCTTTAAATGGAAACACTTATTTTATAAGAATAAAAGTGCCATTACTTAAAGACAGTCTTTATGGTAAACCCATTTATGTTTTCATGCCGTTATTAATTATTAATAAAATTGTGCCGGAGCTGCGGTGACAATCTCCCTATACACCCGTCTTTCTCCTTTCCTCTTCCCACCTACGTTTGCCCTCTACTAATTTTTTACTTTAAATTCTTTCAGTGTTTTTTGGCAAATTATTCGTCATTTCTCAGGTAATTTATTCCAATCCCTTACAACTTTTCCTAGGAATGAAAATTTTCCCACACCCTTATGCCTAAAATCATTTGCCAGCTTGTGGTCAGTCATCTTTACCCTTTGACACACCTCTCTTATTTTTCTCACCGATATCTTTCCATGCTTCATTGCCAATATATGCCTTGTACACTACTCTTCATCCTCCAATGAATCTCATTCCAGCTCCTTTATCACATTAGTTACCAACCGATTGCGTTTTGCAGTCAGGGGCGTAGTTATCGGAGGGCTAGGCGGTGCCGATTGCTTTGAAATTCAGCGCGATCTGGATGTTATTTTGGCATGGTGCGCTGAGTGGCAACATACTCTAAATTGAAAAAAGTGTAAGACAATGAGCATAACTAACAAAAAGAATCCAATTGTTCAGAAATACGAGTTAAACAATTCAGTTATTGATATAGTCGATTCTATGAAATATTTGGGAGTAACAGTACAAAGGAACATGAAATGGGACATACACATTAATTTGTTAATAGGTAGAGCAAATTCTAGACTGTGATTCATACATCAAATCTTGAAAAATTGTAATGAACAAACAAAGGAGGTAGCGTACAAATCTCTTGTGCGTCCACATTTGGACTATTGTTGTGCCATTTGGGATCCGTTTCATAAGGGGTTGATCGAAAGTATAGAGAAAGTACAGAGAAGAGCCGCTCGATTCGTGACTGCTTGCTACAGTCCTTATGAAAGCGTCACAGAACTGATTAGTAGACTAGGTTGGGAGTCTGGTAGATAGACGACACACGTTTCGTTCAAACTTATTGGTAAACATGCGTACTCCCACTTTCACTTTTGAGTGTAGTGAAATACTTCTTCCACCAACCTATTTGAGTCGGAAGGACAGGAAAGATAAAATTAGAGAAATAAGGTGCCAGACTGATTCTTATATTAAGTGTTTTTTCCCTCGTACCATTAGGGATTGGAATGCACAGCAAAGAGATTAGCTTTGGTGCTGAGCACCCTCTGCCACCCACAATTTTGTGAATTGCAGAGTATATATGTAGATGTAAATGCTGTGCACTGGGGCCCTGAACTCATGGAGCCCCCAAGTGCAGATCAGGGGTCCCCATAATACTTGGTAGAGCAAAAAAAAAAAATACTTTTTTTCACCAAGGCCCTTGTTAACCTAGCTATGCCACTGCAGTAATTTCTAAAGAAAAATCTGGCAGCCCTTCTCTGCACCCCCTCCAACTCCTGTGGTCCCATACTATGCCACCATAGTCCAGCAGTGAATTGACCAAAGTTTTCTACCCCAATTCCCTTTTCACTCTTTCCAACAGGTGAAGGATTTTGAACCTTTTCCCTATTACCTGTCCAGTGTGTCCTGCCAGTTCAGTCTGCTATCAAATGTAATGCCAAGGTGTTTACATTTAAATTCTTGAATATGCAGCCTCTTCCCCACTTTATAATCATAATCAACATTTAGCTTTTTATCTGTGTACCCAACAAGTTGGCTCTTCTTTGTCTTTATCTTCATCCCATGTTGACTCATCCAGCTATTTATCCTTTCTAGATCACCCTGCAGCTGTTTAGTTTTTTACCAAATTTATTTTTTCATACAACATTATGTCATCTGCAAACAATCTAACTTCTGACATCAAACCATTAACACAACCATTTATTAGAATAACAAACCGCAATGGTCCCAATACACTACCCTGTGCAACTCCCATGTTAACTCCTACTTGCATTTCCTACCCTGACTTTTTGCTTTCTACCTTTAATTCTTTTACACAGCAAATCACGTTTTTATGAACTTATTTAGCACCATTTTATGGCTCAATCTGTCAAAAGTCTTTGAAAGATCCAGTGCTACCCTATCAACTTGACCTCCCTTATCCATTTCACCAGAAATATCTTTCATGTAGCCAAATAACTGAGATTCGCATGAATATCCTTGTCTAAATGTCTTACCAACAGAAATTAAATGTTATCTACAAAAACCCAACTCCTTTAAGTCCAAACTCAAAGAGTTTCTGCTTCAGAATCCATTTTACTCTGTGAAAGAATTTTCTTCTTGGAATTTGGTGACTAAGAATGACTGATAAAATAGTATATATGGTGTATGGAAGGGGAAGGTGACAAAGTTGTCCACAATTACTAAAATGATATATGGTTTTTCTTTCTGTTGAAACTTTTGACAAATGAAGCAATTACACTGTTTACAAAATTTCACTCATATATAGTAACTAACATGGGATAGCATGCACTCAAAAACTGCTGTGAAAAATTATGATACTAACAGGTTTTTAAGTAATTGACTGCTTATGAGTTGTGGTAACTGGTTGGTAAGAAAATAACTGGTTGTTAGATGCTGGTAACAAGTGTATACACTGTTCCACATAATAAGTATTAATTAACTCTGGATTGTATTTGTAGATTACAGGAAATATTGGTTATACTAATGGGTAACTAACTTGTTGTCAATATATAATAATATTATCAATTATATAGTAATATTGACATTACTAATAAGTTTATATACTGTTCCACATCCCCGAGATTATGCTCACATGGGATCAAAGTGAACATATCTATCTACCTAACTTGGAGACCATCAGACCTGTTCAGAACGGATTTCGATCCCCCGAGTATATGTTGAAGGGTAGTTACTCCACATGTCTGTGTTACAATTATTTCTTCAAAATGAGCCCTAGGTATTGAGAAATTAATGCGGAAACATATGTGAATATCTTTTAAATACTATAATTTTAGAACACTGTTTGAAAGCTTCAGCGTGGTGTATGCGGTAAGGCGCTAATTTCCCATTTTGCGAATCCGGGTTCAAATCCCCATACTGCCAAATATTTTTATTTCTTTTTTTATATGAAGTAATCATTGAGCATTGATTTTATTTCATTTAAAATTCATTTACGAATTTTAATTATGCAAAAGAACTTTTAAAACAAAATATTACAGAATATACAGTCCCAACTTTTTTTTTTTTTAGATAATCATTATTTATTGTTTGTGCTTTCTTTTAATGAAACAGGTATATTTCATGTTCATTGTTTCTATATTTGTATCTCTACAATTAATATCGTAAAGTAAATATATTACAGCCATAAGGTCGGGTTTTTTTCCCCCTACCACAGTTGTACTTATTTTCGTTCAATGGTGGTAGCATGTAAATGTTTGAAACTAACATAATGTCTGTTATTTCACATAATAATAATTTTTAAATGAATTTTAAATGAAATAAAATCAATGCTCAATGATTACTGCATATAAAAAAAGAAATAAAAATATTTGGCAATACGGGGATTTGAACCCGGGTTCCCAAAATGGGAACTTAGAATCTTACCGCATATACCACGCCAGAGATTTTAAACAATGTGCTAAAATTAAATTATTAAAAATATATTTACATATGTTTCCGCGTTAATTTATCGATACCCAGGGCTCATTTCGAAGAAATAATTGTAACGCAGACATATGGAGTAAATACCCTTCAACATATATTCGGGGGATCAAAATCTGTTCTGAACAGGTCTGATGGTTCCCAAGTAAGGCCATGTTGCTGACTTGAAAACCTTACAGACATGTCTGACATTAATCTCTCCATTTATTTATCTACCACTGATGCCAAGCTGATTAGCCTACAGTATTTTATCCTATTTGTCACCCCTCCTTAATGGACTGGTACTACAATCACACTTTTCCAGTCGTCTGGTAAACAAGTATCCAGACTCAGTTTAAATAATGTTTCAAGATAAGGCACAATGTCACATCCAGCTATCTTTAAGACATTCGTGGTAATATTATACACACCAGCTACTTTTTTTTAGATTCGTTAGTTCATTCACGATATCTTGATATTTAATTTCAAATTTGCTCACTTCCAACTGTGCAGATAGGCTCATTTCTTTATATAACCCATACCGTTCCTGATTTATTGTCCCTAATGGTCTCACTGAGCCAGTTACTTAATAACCATGCCTTTTTTAAATCCTCAGTAACTTCTTCTCCATGCTTATCTATACTTGTCTCAATAGCCTCCTTCCTGATATAGCTATAGAAATTTCTAAATGCATTAGTCAGTGACCCCCCTCCACCAATAATATTTTTCGTAAAGTCTTCTTTAGCCAGGTTCATTGACATAATTAATTCGTTGTTTAGTTGTTTCAAGAATTCCCTACTGCCTTGCTGTTTCTTAACACTGTTAGGATGCATTAGAAAGGAAATGTAGTATTTCAGCTTTGGAACATACATTGATTAGTCAGTCAATTAATGTAGTAAACAAATGGTACAAATTAGAAATGGACACATATGAGGAATCAGTCTTTGAATGAATTAAGATTTTTCTGAATACCGAGCAGGGCGGTGTAACGGTTAGCGTTCTTGCCTCGCATTCCGGACGACGGCGGTTCGAATCCCCGTCCGGGCATCCAGATTTGGGTTTTCCATTGTTTCCCCAAATCACTCCAGGCAAATGCCGGGATGCTTCCTTCAAAAGGCCATGGCCGAATTCCTTCCCCCCCATCCTTTCCCGTCTCTAAAGACCTCGATGTTAAAAAGAGACGTAAAGCAGTTACAAAAAAAATTCTGAAGATTGCGCATCATTAATACAGATAAATTTAAAGTGCAATAAAATGATAATTCGTTCACTAGTATTTATGCGATCTATTCATTTTTTACTGACGGGTGCACAAAATTGGTGTTATAATTGTTGGCAAAAGTTACCCAATTATGTCCTAAATGGCATTTCCAGTTAAATGGTACCAGGGGTACTGTTGCAGAGGATACGTCATATCCGTTATAGAAATATTATTTGCACCCAGAAAAGAAATCACTATTTAGAGATAAGAACAGAAGACCAATTCTTCATCACTTATCAAATTATTGGTACAAAGATGACACCACCAGACAATCTGGACGCTATTACCAATCAAGATACGGTCTCGATGTAGTCCAACGATGAAAAACAGGCGGTTCCTGTGGATATGACCCACAAATCTCCTACGATGACAAGTTCTATAACCCCAACAAAACTAATGCACCAGACTTCAACTTTGGATCTAATTTCTTCAAAAACATTAGAAGAAAATGATGATAGTGACAATGTTTCTTGTGCTAGTATTTATTACTTTTTATGCATTAATTATTGTGTTAACTAAACTTTTTAAAAGTCTCAACTGCAAAGCCATTCCCAGTTACCTTTTTAATGTTCTAAACAATCTGGTCACACAAATGGATTCAAATTCATCAGAGGAAAAATTCTGATTCAAATGATACTCTCCTCTTCCCTGGAGCAGTATTTATCAAGTGGAAACATTTTTTAATCAAAGTAAAAAAATCCAAGATGTTATTTTATGCTAAGATTATTCACAAGCTATTAAATCAAATGAAATGCTTATTAATAGAATTTGTTAGTGAACAAGTGGATTTTCGCTTATGTAGTTCCATCATACTATCCTTGTCATCCACAACTGCACCTACAACTAATGGACTCTTCGTACAATGCAGGCGAAGTGAATATGTTCGACTTACTTCTTTAATCGACCAAAATTTCTAATAATCTTTAGGACATAAGAAAAACAATTCAAGGGACTGTGGCTCAATCCAAAAACCACTTTTGACCATCAATTCCTCACAGTGAACTGTAGCAGAATTTCAAAAAGCATTCCTCAACTGTTAGAGGAAATATCATTTTGATGGGAAATGTGTGGTAAGAATATTGACAGGGAATGCATAGTAGAACCTCAGGTCTTTCCAAGTTGATTTTAAAATATTTATGTTCACCCCCATGTTTGTATGAGAAAACTAATGAGTGGTAAAGGTATAGAATTATAGTCACATTTGACACACTGGAAAATACTTTAACAATTGCTTCTGAGAAAATAAAAAAATATATCTGTTTCTGAAATTGAGATAGCTGTTTATAAAAAAACAAAAATACTTCCATTAAGGTAGAAAAAGTATTGTTTGCAGCTACTACTCTTGAGTTTTTTGAATATTTTACTGAGGAAGAAACAGATAAACTTGTAGATCTTATTTTAAAGAAAGAATAAGTAAGGCAGCGTGCTACCTCCAGGTGCTACCTCCATGTGCCAAAGGTAACCAATTCAAGTCTGGCTAGGGACCCTGGTGTTTAGGTTAATTGTTGTGTTGTCCTTGTTCTCCAACTGTATGTTCGCATAAAATACAGAAAAATGAAATCTAAAATACGTGTTCAAACGTAAGCAAGAAATGTACTCTTCTTGTTACAAAAAAGGTGGTAACCTTAACTGTGAGTAAGTCCTACCATTTTCAGTTTTAAATATAAGGAAAATAATGTGAGTTAGACAAAGCCTAACTAAGTACTAACACAGTGAAGGAAGGAAAGTGGCTAAATGAGGAGTGTTGTGGGTAGTGTTGTAAAAAAAAACGTTTTTTTTTCCTGACTTAAAAAGAAAAAAAAAAAAAAAACGTGAAAAAAAACATGTTTTTTATCTGGGACATGTTTTTTTTCATAACTACTAAATTTCATATGTTTAAGGCATTTATCGTTTAATATGACTGTTTTAGAGCTTATACTAAATACTTATCTTAATTTTTAAATCTACTATATTTTTCTGGTTCAGTAGAAAAAAAAAATTACAAAAATATTGGCAACATTGACTGAAGTATTCTTTACGAACGGGTATTTCTCGAATAGGCTAGGTTGCATGAGAAGGAATCCCCATTATTTGGATTGATACTCACTATTTGAACTAGTGCTGTCAGCCCTACAAATATATCTGTAGACCTACGGATCTTTTACAAAAAAAATAGGAATTTTAAATTTATCAACGGTTTTTTGCCCCTTTTTATTATTGAGCTTTCCTTATATTCGGATATTTTTTAAACTAGCAGCATATAGTGATACTGAGTCATTAAATTGTCAGTTATTATGAATCATTTCCATGCAACCGTTGGCATAAGCCAACGATTGAAAAGAAATAAAACTCCTATTTTGTATGATAATAGATTTAAATTCAAACTTTAAAGACCGTAATATGGAACTATCGGCGCAGTCTTTATGCACAGTGTGTACTTTGCTCACAATTTAAAATTGCAATCTCAAAATCTTTTGTGTACAATACAACCAGTAAAAGAAAATGTAAATACTTCTGAAGTTATGGATCTAGAGGAGACAGAAGAAGAAACAGAAAATTCCGACTCTCACCGCACTAGTGTTGGTAGTACTGATACGAGTGACTGTGGTACTGACCAAGAGGATGGATAAAAAATTATGTTTACCTATATGGATACATTTATGAATCATTATGTAAGATATTATATGATTTAGTAAGATTTAAAACACACATGTAAAATGTAACTTCCGTAAATAAAACTATAGTTTATCAAATATATTGTTTTCTGAAAAAAAAAAAAAAATTAGAAAAAAAAAAACCAGGGTACATTTTTTTTTCCAGTTTGCAACACTAGTTGTGGGGCATGGCCAAAAATAGGGTAAGCATAATTTGTGCTAGAAATGGAATAGACACCGGTGGCTGGATGCATGTAGCAAGGTCTATTACTTGGGGAACGGTAATGAATTGGTTTGAGAGAATCGGCTGGTCAGTATTTGTAGACTGAGTTATTCTTGAGATTCTGTGGTCTGCTGAAGAATGTGTGGATGACAGTGAGCAGAATTTTGGGGACAGGGATACATATTTTGGGGAAGGAACATAGCTGCACAATGAAGGATCTAATTAGTGGATTCCAGATTAGGCAAAAACAGGATGACGAACACAGCGTATAATACACAGTCCAGTCACATTAATGTGACCACCTCTCAAAAACCAGAATAACCACCTTTGGCAGAGCGGACCGCTGCGAGGCGTGCAGGAAGAGTGTCAGTTAGGTTTCTGAAGGTGTTCACTGGGATGCTGATCCATGCCGACTCCAGTGCCGTGGCCAGCTGCACTAGGTTACGTGATTGAGGATCCATGGTGCGAACAACATGATCGATGTGGTCCCACAGATTTTCGATTGGGTTTAAATCCGGTGAGTTTGCTGGCCAGGGGAGTAAGGTAAACTCATCCTGGTGCTCTTCGAACCACGCACATACACTGCGAGCTGTATGACACCTCGCATTGTCCTGCTTGTATATGCCATAATTCTGAGGAAAAATTATTCGCATGTAGGGGTGGACATGGTCCGCAAGGACAGATACGTACTTGTGCTGATCCATCGTGCCTTCCACAATGATGAGTTCACCCAGTGAATGCCAGGAAAACATTCCCCAAAACCATAATGCTCCCTCCTCCACCCTGGATCCTTCCGGCAATTGTTGCAGGGTGTTTGCTTTCAGACGTTTGACGTCGTATGCGCCAACGTCCATCTGTCCGATGGAGCATAAAACGTGATTCATCGGAAAAAGCCACCTGTCACCACTCTGTGGACGTCCAGTTGCGGTACTCGCGTGCAAATTCCAGCCTTCGTCGCCGATGAACAGCAGTCAGCATAGGTGCATTAACCAGGCGTCTGCTGCGGAGGCCCATGCGCAGCAACGTTCGCTGAACGGTTGTTGAGGGTACACTCTTGGTACCCCTTGGTTCATCTGGGCGGTCAGTTGCTCAACAGTTGCACGTCTATTTGCCCGAACGCATCTCCGTAGCCTTCGTTCGCCTCTGTCATCTATAGCCCGTGGTGCTCCACATGTTCCACGCCGCTGATTTTGAATAGTGCCATTTTGCCATGCATGGTATACTTTCACCACGGCAGCATGTGAACAGTCCACAAAATTAGCCATTTCCGAAATGCTTCCACCCTTGGCCCGAAAGCCAATAAACATGTCCCTTTGGACGTCGGATAAATCGCTACGTTTCTGCATTACGCCAATGATTGAAATGCTTTCCTATAGCCTAGGACATCCTTTATATACACTCCACTGTAATGTGCTGCCACCTGCCTTTTGTGATTGGTTATTTCACATTGAAAGTAGGATGTGGTAACATTAATGTGACTGGACTGTGTAGCATCAAATCTTATATATAAAAATCAATGTTTGTTTGTGGGTTTGTTCGTCTTCTATGCATTCCTATACCATTTATCAGATTGCAATGAAACTTTGGAGAGTTTTCAAGTGTGCGTCTGCGAAGATTCCTGTGAAAAAAAATTTCAAAAAAGTCACCCCCTATTGCCCAGAACACCCCATAATTTAGGCAAAACCGCATTTTTTATCTGATTTAGATAGGAAATTGTACACTTATACTTTAAAACAAACAGAAAAATACTGCCTATGTATGGTTTCCGAATATTCATCCCCTCTCCCCCTTTCCAACCCCATTACGTTTTTACCCCATAATTTAGACAAACCACATTTTTTATCTGATTTAGATAAGAATACGTAACATTAATCCACCAGTTTTGTGCAACAGAACCAGGTTCGCTGTGAAAAAACTGATGCCGAACGTAATTGAGGCGACGATTCTTAATGACATGTCGAAAGGAGAAGATGTGCTGATTCCACGTATTCCCATCATTCCCACAGATATGCCATTTGATTTCAAGTGTCTGCAGTTCCCTGTTCACCTTGCATTCTCAATGACCATCAACAAGGCACAAGGTCAATCGTTTCAAGTTTGCGGATTAAATCTGGAAAACCCATGCTTCTCACATGGTCAATTATATGTAGCATGCTCACGAGTGGGACAGCCGGAAAATTTATTTGTTCTTGCAAAAGATGGAAAGACTAAAAATATTGTATATGCTAAAGCACTTGAATAAACGTTCTTAAATTAAATTTCAAACACAAAAATAAAATCACTGTCTTTTATTGGCTTTGTATATTTAAATATGTCTGTATTGTGTACATATACCAATTTAGAATGAAAAACAGGCACAAACTGTTCGTCCTTTTACGGTGAAGCTTTGGTGAGTTGTCGACGGGATGACTGAGAAGGTTCCTGTGAAAAAAAATTAAAAAACCCACTCCTCCTCCCCATAATTTAGACGAAACCACATATTTCATCAGATTTCAATGGGAATTTGCACACTTATACTATGAAACAAACAGAAAAATACTGCCTGCATATGTTTTCCAAAGCGCATCCCCTCTCACACTTTCCAACTGAAAATGAATGAAACAGCAGTTTAAAATTTATATGTAAATATTTTTTCATTTAATCTATGTGCCTACTCAAGTCCAGCAATAGTGAAGCATTGCCGGGTCAGCTAGTGTATTATAAAAACAGAACGAGACGGACGGCTGCCTTCTGACGACTACTTATTCCACTTTGTGTGTCGTAAACCGCACACGCGGACGAGGATTTTGTCGTGGAATCACATTTTGACAGCTGGCTCCGCTTTCCCACCTGTTGAAGGTAGAGATTATCCCAACAGCAACATATCTGAAATTAATGTCACCCATTTCATTTTGTTACTGTTGGCAACTAAATATACAGTGGTTGGCCAGATTATTAGGCCACCTCCAAGAAAAGATGTAAAATATTCAGTCTGCTTTTACTTTTCATATTTCTTGTTAAGTTCATAGTCATTTAACAATTGGAATGCATCACTCACTTAATTGTCGGCCAATAATATGTAATCCTGATTGTTATCAAGTTGTAAGACCGCCAATAATGCAACAAAATAACAAAGATAGCTAGACAATCATTCCCTGAGGAAGTTCAGGGTGGCCACAAAGAAATGATTTAAAAATTCCCTGATATTTCCAGGTTTTCCAGGAAAGTTTGTCATACTTTTCCCTGAATTGGAAATTTTACTAACATACTTATAATATTTTAAGATTAGATTACATTTTAATTGGAAAAACTGTTACAAAACTCACAAAAATTAAAAATGCATTTCTAATTATGTTTATTTGAATATCATAATTTATTTAATTATTTTTAATATATTGCTATAGATGGTATTTTATAACTAATTTAATATGAAAAGTAATTTAAAATTAGAAAAACAGAAACAAGCTAATGATAAATTAGCACAAATTAAATTGTTAGTATTTGCTACATAAAAATAATTTAAGATTTTTAAATTGCTCATCAATAACTTGAATCTCAGCTAGAAGTTTAACTTTTTATTTGATGCCAAATATTTTCTTTTTTTTATTGGATACATATTTTCTTTTCATATCTTCTGATTCAGTTATTTTTCTTTTTTTCGGCGTTCAATTTATTGAAATAAATTTGAACGTGAGTTATGATAAGAATGAACTAAAGATTTTGGAACATAAAGAGTTGCAACATCCCCATTTGCTTCACCTAAGACAGTCATACATTAATTGCTGAGCAATTAAATTTTCATATTCTATACTAAACCTTCAGAATTTACTGAAAAACCTCTCTCAATATTAGCATTGCCACGAGATAAAATTATTACTATCTTCAAAAGTTTTACTATTGACTGGATTAGCATGTCCAAAAATGACCTAGGCTTTTACTTGTTCATGAATAATTTTTAAGAACTTGTAATGTCGAACATTGAGAACATAAATTGTTGAAATCTTGATTAATTTCATCAGTCTCATTACCACTGATCCAATTATTTTCATTCAAAATAGTGAGTAGGCTTTTAGTCTCCTACTTCAGACTTCGAAAAAATGTGCAAGACTACGATCAGACTGCTTTGGTAAGTTTATAAAGTAAGGTTGATTGTGACAACAATTTTCCTGTAAAAGCTTTCAGAGCAGGTGCGGCATCTTTCTGCAATTGTAAAATCATGAGATTGGCGATATTTTTTTTTTTAATTAATATCTTTTTTAGTACCAAATCCCATGTCAATTTGACTGTATAAAATCAAATTGTTTTCATCAGTTAAGTCTATACTTGATAATGAGTCAACAGACTTCAGTACATCTGCTTTGATAAATCTTTGCATTATCCTATGGAGAACTGTCACCAAAGATCTGTGAAGAAATGGTGCTATAGGAGCATCAGTTTTATATTCTTGTAGCAATGGTTGTGATTCAGCTGGTAATGACTGAAAAAATTCTAGTTTTGCCTGTAGCAAAGGATCTGAAAGAGTCTCAGTTACAATTTTGTAACTGGTGCTAGTCAGTTCTTTTTTATCATGCTGTAAATCCCTCCACCATTTTTTTTAAGATTAGGAATAATTTCGATAGCACAAGCAGACAACTGTAATTTTCAATCTAATGGGATGCACAAAATTTTTGAGGAAAAAAGTTGATCCTGAATACTCTGTTAACTGAGCGTGGCGTGTCAGTACTTCTTTAAACAGATAATAAATTGACCATAAAAACTGAACAATATTCCATTTAGTGACCTCATTTCCACATTTAAATCCTCCATGCATGTTATGAAGACCACAGCTGTCCATGTCAAGTACCATGTCATTTATTTATCTAGTTTTCTGTAGCTCAGCTTTCAATTCTCCAAAAAATTTGTGATTAACATTTGGTCCATCTATTGAGATTTTTAAACTTTTAAGGCTTATAAGGAGTTGAAGCATTTCCTTGAAGGACAGAAGAATATCTGAAGCTCTTGTGTGACAAAGAAAAGCAGATGTTAAGTATTGTGCACAAACTTCATTCTTTACAGTACTCCAAATCCATTTGAGTTTCTTCACAAACTTTGTGTCACTCATCAAACCCTACAGCAAAATGATTACAAAAAGTTATAGATTCCATCAGTCTACTTTTATAATAAGGAGCAATCCCATGAAGACTGAGTAAGTAATTTTAGTTCGCTGCAATTCCATTCCTCTGGCTATTTGACTATCGTTGAACATTTAAAAAAAAAAAATAAAAAAAAAAAAAAAAAAAAAAAAAAAAAAAAACTCTACGTCACTTCACACTGTGCACATTGACTTGTGAGTCATCAATATCTGAATACATCAAAGAATTACTGCAAAGCTTACTTCTTCTTTGAGAAGAAAGGAGCCGGAATTTGTTCTTTATCCTGAGTCGTAATAGGATTAGAAACAGTAAATTTTTCAGACAAACCATGTTTAATTATCTCATTACTAGTTTGTTGCGACTGACTTAAAAGACTTTGAAAAGGATAGATAGTTTTGAAATTAAGTTTGTTAGTATGTTTCATTTAGCATGACTTTTGATAGCTGTTTTATCCATATTAATTAAAGAAAAGGTAGCACTGCAAAGTCTGCATTTTGCACTTTAAGAATCATTTTTAACGTCTTTTAACTAAATATTAAAATCTGGATTAATCAACCAATCATTTTGAAAGTGTGTTATCATGCGGAATTCATTAGTCTGAAAATTTTAAAAATTGATATTTTTATAATGAAATTAAATACATAAAAATTCAACAATAGTAATAACATCCAAAATGCAATTGTCATCCACCCAATGAATGTTCAAAAATAATTATTAATTTAAAAAATTGCAATTGAAAAATTTGATATAATCATAAAAATTAAGAAAAATTTCCATTTGATAATGAACTAAAACCAACGATATTTAGAAAACATTTCCACTTTAAAATTATATGTGACCGGGCGAGATGTGTCTCGGGTTATTCTTAAGACACATTTACACTTTCGCGCGAGCTTATTCGAATCGAGATAGCACTGCTTGAACACACGGTACGCTCGCATTGGTCTTCTCGCGTAGTTGCTCGCGAGTGCCGCTCGCTTCTGTGTCGGGTGTTTGGTGCGAGTCAAATACACTCGTTGCTAGCGCTAATCACGGAGGAAGGAAATTTCCTTCCTCCATGGCGCTAATACGCTGTTTAAACGGTCGCATCGAATCAACATTCGAAAAAACTTTGACTATCGAACACAGATAACGGTAATTAACATTGCGAGAAAAAAATACCAAGAGTTAATGATCAGTAAAATAAATTATTTATACCCTTTTATCGGCTATTTCAGGTTAAAAATACATAAGCTGAAATGTTTAATGAGAAATTTAACGATTAAAATAAATTAATAACTTAAAAAGTAACAATCTTTCTTCCACATAATCATAAAAATTAAGAAAAACTTCCATTTGATATTAAACTATAATCAACGATATTTAGAAAATACTTTCACTTTTAAATTAGATATTATCACACGATATGCGCTTGTGTGTTTGCAAACAGCAGACGAAATTTAATGACAAATGAAGGGATTGTCGCTTAGCTAGCAAACTCAACTGACCATAGGGCTATCTATAGCTACATAGCATATAGTTCCAGTATTCTAATGCCACATTTACACTTTCGCGAGTCGAGATAACAATGCAGGAGCACGTGGTACGCACGCCGGTCTTCTCGCGTGGTTGCTCGCGAGTGACGCAACATCGGTGTCGGCTTTTTGGCGCTAGTCGAAGGTACTCGTGGCGAGTTCTAGCGCGCTGTTTACACTATCGTTGGCTATTTTATGTTAAATGTATATAAGTATAATAATCTAATGAGAAATTTCATTATTAAAATAAATTCAAGACGACCTTAAAAAAATATCCAAATTCCGAGTAGTCGCAATTGAATTCCCTGATTATTTTCGAAATTACCAGAATACCCTGATATTTCCATGAAATTTCCCGGTTAGATGAAATTCCCTGATAATTCCCAATATTCCCGGTTTTCCCGGTTTGTGGCCACCCTGAAGTTTTGTTCATTGTTAACTATCATGTAGCTGAGAGTCAGCTTATCAGTGCAGTATGTGAAGTTGGTTTTGGTGAAACTATTGTGATTTAGTGTACGTAGTTTTCGCAGTTTCCCCAGGACAAAATTTTCAGTAAAATTTCTGAACATTGACATGGGCAAACTTAAAGGTCTAACAGATGAACAAAAAGCTGCAATAACTCATCTTTTAACAAAAGAGAACTACAATATAAGTGAAATAACCCGAAAATACGATATTTCACGAGTCAATCCGAAGAATAAAGGAGAAGTTAAAGAAGGGTTTGACTTAGAACGCTAGGAGGAAAGGTTCCTGTGGTCGGAAGAAGATCATTACACCAAGAGGTGAACGTAAATTAATAAAAATAATTAAAGAAAACAGATCTGCAACGAATAAGGATGTGATGGTTAGTTTAAATGAGGTGGGAATTCCAGCTTCCGAAAGAACAGTTCGCCGAACTTTGAAGAACCTTGGCATCAAAAGCTGCAGGCCAGCAAAGAAACCAAAGCTCACAGAAGGAATGAAGAATCAAAGGTTCCAGTGGGCCAAAAAATACAGAAACTTCACTGCTGATAACTGGAGGAAGGTGAATATCAATTCTTGAATCTTTTTTCACACATACAGTATATATATTTTTTTTACTATAGCAAAGTCTAACTTGCACTGTACACTGTAATTTGGTTCTGCAGGTGTGCTTTAGTGATGAATCGACTTTTCAAGTATTGTCTGACAAGAGACAGTATGTGAAACACAGGCCTAATGAAAAATGTAATGAAGACTGTGTTGTACAAACTGTGAAACACCCTCAGTCTGTGATGATTTGGTCAGTGATAAGTGCTAAGGGACTTGGACGCCTTTTCATTGTGGAAGGGATGATCAATCAAGTGCAATATAAACAGGTGCTTGAAACACAACTCCTCCCTCAGCTGCAGGATTGGTATCCAAATAATAAAGAAATAATATTTATGCAAGATTCTGTCCCATGTCACACTGCAGAATCTGTGAAAAAGTTTCTGGCTGACGATAAAATACCATTACTAGACTGGCCTGGTAACTCACTGGATTTGAACCCTATTGAAAACGTCTGGGAGCTGCTAAAGCGTCAAATCGGCCAAGAAAGACTTACGAACAAGGGGACATTTGTTGAAAGAATCACATGGCATTGGAATTCAAATAAACATTTGGTACAAATGGCTCTAAACAATATCGACAGCATGCCTCGACGAATTCAAGAAGTAATTAAAGTAAGAGGCGGCTTGACAAAATATTGAGTTGTTATGTCTCAAGAGGGTGTATCATTTTATAACTGTAATGTGACGTGTTTACAAATGTTATTTGTACATGTACCACGAGAAAATTACTAAATAAAACAATATAAAACAAGATATTCAAATGTTTTTATAAATAATCTCAGAGTAGCCTAACAATGTGGACAGGGACTGTAAATCTAAATATCAACCTGCATTCAGCTTAGAAAATGTCTGAAGGCATCAGGCAAAATGTCGCCACAAGTAACTGACTGCACAAATTAATGCGCGAGGATAGTCTCTTCAGTTCTGAAAATCATTAAAATATTTGAGAAGTGTTTCTAAGTACTGGATTAATAACACTATCCTGTTTTGTTTGGTGTTCAATCATTGTTGAGGGTTAGCTTATCTCAAGCACACTATGTCCACTACCCACTTGCCAGCTGTAACGTTTCCGTAGGAGTCGGTAAGACTAAGTATACTTTAGCTGTGTAGTAAAGTCGTTATTTCACTGTGCTTTAGTAAAATTGTATGTATTTGATGGAGTTGTTATATGTAGTGAAGTTATTACCTAATATGAAAGATAAGTCTTTCCCGGCGTATTATTGATACCAATTCTTCGCGGGTTTCCCGTCGTATCACATTTTCTAACGACAAGCTTTCGGCGACTTGCACTGCCGCCATCATCGGGTCTGTTGTATCTGAAGGAACAACAAAAACTGGACTGAATAGCGGAACTGAAACGAGCCAGGAACGTTGTCGACTTCCGATTGGCTGACTCCAATGACGTAACCATTCCGTGACTGTGATTGGTAGGTTGCGGAACCAGGCGTAGATATATATACCAGCGTTGTACTGACAGTTGGCTCCACAGCGAAACCAAAGCCGAGGTTGTTAAAAATGGAAAGAAGATGGATTACCTACGCCAATGTTCCCATAACATCACTGTTCATATTGCATCATCATTTACATTATTCTACCACTATTAATCATGATGTTTAATCTCAAGAATCCTTAGGGAGCCAAGCGGTATTGTGATTGGCTGACACAATAACTGTTCTCATAGTGTCATTGTTCACATTATTCTCACACAGAAAAATCCAAAGACTTCTTTAATGAAAGACCCCACATTATATATTCTTAAAAACATTTACTATCATTAATTATGATGTTTAACTCGAGAAATCCATAGGGAGCCATGCGGTCTTTCGATTGGCTGACTATAACCCCGGTTCTGTAATACTTGTCAGTGATTGGTCGGCTACAGATTCAGCTGTAGATGTAGTCGGACCGATACGCCGTGCTCCACTCTCCTATCGTCCGTCAGCGAGACACTTGGTTGTTTAAGAATGGCAAAACCAGGTTTCCATGCGTCACTGAGCCATACACCTAAGTCCCTGTTCATATCTTATATCTTTAAACGAGCAATTCTTGTATATATATATATATATATTTCGGATCTCAGAAACGGCTGTGATGATTTGGATGAAATTTGGTATTTAGATAACGTTTTGACTTTTAAGATTACCTAAATAGTTGTCTTCCCTACAAAAAAGCGAGTTTACAAAATACGAACAATTTTGTCACTCCGTATATCGAAAACGGCACTAGCGCCATCTCGTAGACAATTCAGGTACCAGAAAGCCTATAAATTTATTTTCTTTGATTTCAAAGAATAATTAAACGAACAGTTCTTGTATACTGGCTGACCCGTGGAAATATTAACACTGCAAGTTTAATTGTAAAACATTTAAAAAGGAAGATGATTAAAAATTTATCAATGGTTTTATCAGAAACTTCTTTATAAAGTAATCATCGTTTACTTTTTGACCGTAAAAAGTGGTTGTTAGTTAGTCATTAAATACTACCTCCTTAATTATAAAACATCTTTCGATTTCTGTTCAATGTGCAAGATTTTGAGTAAAAAGCCGCGTGCGAGTGCACATACGAAAAAAGGGGTTCTGATAAATAGAATCTTGCCTTTTGAATCGTCTGACCTTGTGCTTTATTAATGTTTATAACGAAGGTTACTTCTTATGGGAATTGTTTTATTAGCATTTTGAAATGCTGATCAGAAGATGTGAGATTACTGCCATGTATGAGCATAGTTTTATCAGAGTGAATAAATTTAGCACAGATGATGTTCTATTAACGTCACAACCCGATGATGAATTCTTATAGAACTCGATGAAACATATCGAAAATAAAGAATAAATGTTCTTGGTTTTCGAGATATAGCATGTCAAAAATCATTTATAGGTAAAGTTCCTTGTGCTTTTTTCTTCTGGTCCAGGATGTATTTCAACCTAACAACAACCACTAGGTACAAAATAAAACATTGAAATTACATTTCCACCATATAGACATGGTCATTTTGGTGGATTTTTTTTCTGGTCCAGGCTGGAGCTAATCCTAACCTCTTCACTTTTGAGATATAATATCCCGAGAACTAAGCGAGATATCAGAAAAATTCCTTTTTTTCGATTTGTCTCGACGAGTTTCATACGAATTCACCATCAAACTTGGCTATGGCGAAATATGTCTTCTGGTTCAGGTCGCATTTCAACCAACCGCGTAAATTTTGAGATACGATATCTCGAGAACTAAGCGAGATATATATAAAAAAATATTTTTTACTTTCAATTTTTCTCGTCGAGTTACATAAGAATCCATCATCAAGGGTTATCGTAGAATCCTCTGAAATACAAATCTCGCACCATTAATTAATAGGGCCTGTCAAACTGGAATTAAGTTTTAAACACGATTTTTTTTTAAAAAAAGAAAGGAGCACGTTTGTATTTGTTTTCTCGAAAACGGCTCTAACCTCATTACGTAGACGTTTCAGATACCAGTACGCCTACTGATGTTAGTTAAGCTTCTCTTTGGTGAACTGTGCACCTCAAAACGCCTAGGAAGCCTTCAAGCCTTTTACTTTAATCAAACTTTACTCGAAATCTTGGATATTGAACAGAAATCGAAAGATACCGAGCGTAGATCGGTCACCCAGGTACTTATTATTATTCAGGTGTAGCTCAATAGCTTCTTTAATCACAGATTCCCAGAAGAATATAAACCCGCGAAGAATTTGTATCAAGTTATTACCTGTTTCATCTAGATAATTTAGGAGCAAGATTTTGATGTAAGATCTGGTAACTGATTTATTCTGGAATTAATGGATCAATTAACATCTATCACTGACAAAATATTATAAATGTTTTTTTCCTGTCTTCAGAACTTTCTGCTTCTAACAATTGACATAAACAAACTACTGTTTAGCTTTCGCCATCTCCATCAATGCCGCTATATTCAAAATTGGATGGTAAGTAATAAAATAAAAAAAACTGCAAATGTTTTCAAATTTAGATATTAATATTAACAGTCTTGGTACATCAAACTGTGTATTAAATCATTTCCAGTGTACTTGTCACATTACAAAGCAGTTTAAAAAGATATCAACCGCCAAGTGTGGAAACGCCACACCACTGTGAAAAGTGTCGAGCAACAACAACAGTAACAACAAAAATTAAAAGAGTAGCAGCTCTCTTAAAACAATTAAAAAAAACATTTGTACAAAAAGTTTACACTTACACACACTTGTAGCAAAACAACTAAAATCCTTGAGTACATCAGTTACAGTTACAACCACCACATATTCCTTTTTTTTTTTAATTAAAAAATGTTCACAATGTGACCAAACTCTCTCATAAAACAGTTATCAAAACCACACAACATTTATTTTACACATCTTTAGTAAAAACTTTACAGGTAATTGAAACATAAATGTAAGGTACCTGGAACCATTAATAAAATAAAAATAAAGGCTTTGATCAAGTTTATAACTAACAATAGAAATAAGACTCTATTGAGGATGTGATTGAACAGTTCTATCATTAACTGGAAAAGAAGGAGATGAGAGGGTGAATACACTGGCTTCCAGAGAAATGTTTTATAATGCACGCGCTGATAGAGCATAAACAGCATAAATATTCATAAAATGAGCATCTTCAAAAATAAATATCAGATACAAGATCAATCAATATTGCATTCAACAGAAATCTGACAGATGAAGAAAAAATCCTTATACATCTACAAACAAGTCATAGAAAGATATTGTCTGGTAAATACTCGACCCAAGATAAAATGTAAAAGGACATTAATTTCAGTATGAAAGATAAGTTATTTTTGTTTGGGTTCTTAGAAATCATGATTTCCTGCCTCCGAGAGGATGGGTTTACTCTCTCTATCCTTGTTTGGATAGATGTTATATTAATTTTGTAATGGCTGATACATAAATAAAATATATTTATCTAAGTTGAAATAAATGTATGAATCTCATGACGGCAAATAACAATTTGTTTAGTATTTGCAAGCAGCCAAGATTTTGTGCTCTTCTCAAGTTACATTCAAATCACAATAAAACACGATAAATGCGAGTGAGAAATGTCAATAAATTGAAATACTGCTATCAAAAATAGAAAACACTATCTGCGATTGCAGCACAATCACAGCAACATCTTCAGACTAAACACTTATTAGAAGCTGGGTTTGAGCATTAATACCAACAAGAGCAGTCATTCTGCCCCAAACGGCAGCAAACACAAATAACGGAGGGGAAAATTCTTCAGAATGCATTCGCATTTTCATATCTGAGGAGCTGTCTTTTGATAATGGTCAATATATAAAAAAGAAAAGAGAAGAGAAAGGAAGCATAAGATAGAATAACGATCAAACCTTTTGGTTTAAGGCGTTCATCAGCAACGTGTTTAGGGTACCAATCGGAGCAACAGTACTTAACCACCAACACGTTTTCGACAGTCACCAAGTTGATTAAAGCACTTTATGAGGTTTGAAGACTAATCTTCTATTTTAATATTTGTTAACACTTAAACTGACATACAGCTCTTTATCGAAAATGCAGCAGGAACATCAGTGGTTAAGATTGCGCCTAAAACTGAAGAAGGGCTCACTTATAATACGGTTGTGTGAAAATTTAAACTCTATGTCATTTAGGTGGCCATAGTACCTCCATAGAAATCGTGACCGCTATACTGCCAAATTTCATTTAAAAAAAAAAATATATTTGACTGCAATTCTAAAGTCATCTTCAGCTGATGACGATCGCTACACGTCACAGTTGTCGCTGAAATCGGCCGCAACACTTTTTTATTTTGTGATTCCTCCTGCAGTGTGGACAGGGTCAATTCTCGGGCATCGCTTGTATGCAGACTGCTGATCAAGGCACCCAACAGGGTTCTTTTGTTTGAGTGGAGCCTTTCCCCACGTACCGATGCGAGATGAAGACTACGGAGCCAGCTGTCGAAGCATCGCGTCTATACGGCACCGTAGGACACCCGAGAGGATTGTAGTGCGGGGCCTGTTTTGTATTTCGGTGACTGTGGAATATGGCCGACGCACGAGTGCTGTCGTCGGAACGTCTTCCCAGACGTTATGTGGCAGATTAAGTACGCAATGACAAAGTGTTTATTACAAACTCTCATACAAATTCATGTCCCACATCTTCTGAAACAATTATGCACTAAACTGAAAGATACTGAATGAGATATCAGCTGCGGAAGGACACGTTAAAACCACACGAAAATGCTCTGGAAGAGCTCAGCCACAATGGTGCTGTTAGGAGAAACAATGTTAATGATACTGGTAGTATTCTCCAAAAACGTGTCATCAAACTGTGCGTTGGACACAAAATGTGAGAAAAAATTAAGAATTGCAGCAGCTAAGAGCATTTCTGTTGTACTGTCCGAGAGAACTCTCGGAGCGAAGCCAAATAGAACAACGATAAAGTGAGTGACTGAAAATTAGTTCAGTAATCCCAGTTACACGGAAGTAAAATGTGGGCAATTGAAATACTGGAAAAATCAACACTCAAAGAGTTTGTCTCGAGTGAAGATTCACATGGTGAGAGGAAGGAAGTTATTGAAACATGTCATATGCAGTTCAGTATTAACAAAGAAAACTGAGAGCAGCAAATTAAGCAACTATAGAAAATTGATAGATTAACAGTATACACTTAGAAGTAGCTGTTAGGCATAAATGTAACACAAAGATCAACAGAGACAGAAGTAGACAGCAAAGAGTTGAAGTTTCTGAAGGCAAAATGGAAAAAAAGCAAACGTGCGACAATAGAGAAATAATAGGAACCTCTGATTAAATTCTTCTAAATGTTGGCATGATTCAACTACACAAAACAAACAGCACCCGATGTTATAGCACTGAACCAAATCAAAAAAAAAATAGTTTGGGAAAGAAGGGTACAGGAAACAAAGCAGAATGTACCAAGTAGACAACCTTTTGTTTTGCCTATAATAGCCTTGAGGTAATTAGAGGAAGAGGACAGAGGAAAAAGAATCCAGCATTTACCTGGAGCAATTTCAGGAAATCAAATTGGGATGCCCAGACCGCGGATGCCTGGTGCAAACATTAACTACGAGGCTCAGAAGAGGATACAGTTGACATATGAGGTGCGGCTAGAAAAAAACGGGACTGGTTTTCTGTGAGATAAACCGTGCGAGCCTCAAGGTCAAACGCCATATTGCCGAGTCGCCTGACATCCCCCCTCCACATTCCTGCCAGTTGGACGAGCTTAGCTTGCTCAGTCGAGTCTCGGCCTTCGTTCATGTTGGACCGTGTGTATGCCGCTCGTCGGAAAAATGGTAGGCGTCTTAATTGAGCAACGTGTCAACGTGAAATTTTTAGTGAAGCTGGGTAAATCCGCACACAGAGATTTATTCTCTCTTACAACAAGTGTATAGGGAAGAATGTATGTCACGTACACGCCTTTTTGAATGGTGTAAGCGTTTCAAAGAAGGGAGAGAAGAGACTGAAGATGATCCGCACCCAGGACGTCCTTCAACCTCGAAGACGGATGAAAACATCGAGAAAATAGGCAAAGTAATCCGTCAAGATCACCGATTTAGTATCCGTGCAGTTGCCGAGATTGTGGGAATTGACAAAGAATCAGTTCGGCAAATATTACATGAAAATTTTAGTATGAAAGAAGTGTGTTCCAGAATGGTGCCAAGAGTCCTCATGCTGAAACAAACGGAGTTACCGATGGGAATCTGTTCTGACATGTTAAAAAACTTTAGGAAGATCCTGAACTGTTGGAAAGAGTTATTACGTGTAACGAATCATGGTTTTTTACCTGTGACCCAGAAACTAAGTGACAATCAATGCACTGGAAGAGTCCGAATTCACCACAAAAGAAGAAAGCTCAAATGTCCAAATCAAAATTCAAGGCCATGATGATTTTTTTTTTACATCCATGGAATTCTGTATGTAAATTGGGTTCCTGAAGGTCAAACCGTGAATAAAGAATACTACCTTGGGGTTTTGGCCACCCTCCGTGAGCGAGTGCGAAGAAAGCGACCAGAGTTGGGGAAGAACAAGTCGTGGATTCTTCATCAGGACAACGCCCCAGCCCACACTGCACTGGTGGTTAAGACATTTTTGGCCAAGCATGGGATCCCTGTGTTGGATCATCCACCCTACTCACCGGACCTAGCTCCATGTGATTGTTTTATGTTCCCAAAAGTGAAGGAAGTGTTGAAGTGGACCAGATTCGAGAGTGTGGAAGCTGTGAAGCAAAAAGCGACGGAGACTATGAACATGCTAACAGAAAATCACTTCAAACACTGTTTTGAACAGTTGAAAATTCGAATGGAAAAGTGTAGGGATAGTGGAGGGGAGTATATTGAAGGTGATAAGGTAAAAGTTGTAAAGGAAACAAAATAAAAAAGAGTTACACTAAAAATCCCGTTTTTTCTAGCCGCACCTTGTACACAGAAACATCTGATTAGTAGGGAAGGTGGAGGCGAGAGAGAGGAAAATTTACCTAGACTGACAAGAGACATAAACCAGTCCCAAGCAACAGAGCATTACAGGACACTAGAGTACAGAGACGAGTGGCGACAACGGAGAGGAATTTGACGACGAGGATTTGAAGGTGCTTTTGCTTGTAGTAATAGTACGAAATGACAAAAAACTGAAATATAAACAGCCATACTGGGAACCTCGCCCGTGTCACAGCGTCCGAAGACAGTCTGCACTCGGACAGCTGTCGAGAGGCTCGAACCTGCAGACGAGTTGAGACGAAAAGTGCGATACCATTTCGTGGAGAGAGAAACCTGGTAATTAGTACGAATCTAGTTGCCCGTATGCATTACGGCAACAACACTCATCAATTGGTATACACTGCCTCCACATTAGATACTTATTTGTGGAGGACGATGATCGGAAGATTTGAATCGAATTACACATTTCTTGGTGATAAATCTACAATCTCTGACCCAGGTCAACTGTTATACAAATCATCATTTAATTGTTTAACAGTCTAAGGTTTGACCTCTTAACTCCTTCTTTTCGATTTTATATGCTTATAACAGTAAACAATTTACAACCCTGTAGGCACAAAATTTTATCCCATAGAAAAAAAGGGAGGCAAGTATATAAACAAGCTTATTCACCTAAGCTAATAATCTTAAATGTCTTCCATCACTCAACGAAGGGACAGATATTCTGTTTTCATAGGAATCATATTGTACGGTAATCAAGTTTTCTTAAAATCTACATTTTTTTCACAGGAAAAAGCAATTACTATTGGTATTAGTTTTGCCACAGTAAATGGAAGTTTATACAAGCTGCACAGTTCAGTCGGTTTGGACGACTGGTGTTTCATCCCCAACGAAGCTAGGAATTTCTCTTAGCAGCCGAATACGCGGAGTAGCTTACTAGGACCAATCGACCTGCTACCCAAAAACTCCCTGGAAATTAAAGACCACCTGGAGCATAATGCTGACCGTGTCACTTCCGGCAAGTCACATACAAAAATATGGACCTCTACCTCTGGAACAGAAGGAAGAACGGAATAGTGGACTATTTTTCTAAATAAAAAATTTGTTTCATAGAAAGAAAGAACCAAAACTATATTTTGCAGCCTTACCATCTCTTTACCATTCACATATATGAAAACAGAATATCTCATTTCTTCTCAGATACAAACTCACTTGGGAACCATCAGACCTGTTCAGAACGGATTTAGATGCCCCGAGTATATGTTGAAGGGTATTTACTCCATATGTCTGTGTTGCAATTATTTCTTCAAAATGAGCCCTGGGTATCGAGAAATTAACGCGGAAAACATATGTGTAAATATCTTTAAATATTATAATTTTAATACATTAATTAAAAGCTTCAGTGTGGTGTATGCGGTAAGGCGCCAACTTCCCATTTTGCGAAACCGGGTTCAAATCCCCATACTGACTAATATTTTTATTTCTTTTTTTATATGCAGTAATCATTGAAAATTGATTTTATTTCATTTAAAATTCATTTACGAATTTTTATTATGCGAAATAACAGACATTATGTTAGTTTCAAATATTTACATGCTACCACCACTGAACAGAAATAAGTATAACTGTGGTAGGGGGGAAAAACCCCGACCTTATGGCTGTAATATATTTACTTTACGATATTAATTGTAGAGATACAAGTATAAGAAATGGATGAACATGACAATATACCTGTTTTCATTAAAAAAATAAACAATGAAATAATGATTTTCTAAAAAAAATAGTTGGGACTGTATATTCTGTAATATTTTATGTTTTAAAAGTTGGTTCCCATAATAAAAATTCGTAAATGAAATAAAAATCAATGATTACTGCATATAAAAAAAGAAATAAAAATATTTGGCAGTATGGGGATTTGAACCCGGGTTCGCAAAATGGGAAGTTAGCGCCTTACCACATACACCACGCTGAAGCTTTTAAGCAATGTACTAAAATTATAATATTTCAAAGATATTCACATATGTTTGCACGTTAATTTCTCGATACCCAGAGCCCATTTTGAAGAAATAATTGTAACACAGACATATGGAGTAATTACCCTTTAACATATACTCGGGGGATCGAAATCCGTTCTGAACAGATCTGATGGTCTCCAAGTCAGACAATGTATATGGAAACTAGTAATTTAATAATAATTACAAAATAAAGGAACAATTTGTCTCATTTGGAACTGAAGAGGAAAAGTATGAATGGCAACTGAACATAGGTCCAGAGGAAAGAAAAAAACACGGGCAGAATTGAGTACGAAGGGCTTGACTGCCAGCTTGTCAGGTAGATGGAATGGCGTGGGATGTAGGATACTTTTTCAGAACTGACATATTTATTTTGGTCAACTCTGTCAGTTCAAAATTTGATGCGAGTAATTTGTGGTTCACATTTCACAACATATTGGAACACCAATTCTACCAATCTCCGGCATCATTTCACAACTAGAAATCAGGAACATACAGTGCATAAACCTATACCGGCTACATAAATCACGTGACACACCTACGAAAAACAGTTTAGTTCAGAAAACATTTATGATCAACGGTGAATAAACCTGCGAAGCAATAAAGTAAATACCTAAAAGACATTTTGGTATAACTCCAAATCAAGAAAAGCGTAGTAGAAAAACCCAGCCTGAGTAACTCGGTACCGGCGGGGATCCGCGTGGGACGGGAACCGAGTGAGTCCGCAGAGCCGTGGCCTTCAGAACTTGAGTGACTTGGCAAAAAGTGCGGCAGTCGCCTGATTCTTGTCGCCGTCAAATCTTCGCAGCTCGGCGATAACCTGCGGGCAGAGACGGCAACTTTTAATTGGCATTTGTATAGTAAATATGTGAAAAATTATGTTTTAAAATTAAAATGCAATCGCCTAAGTGGTGGCATGTCGGACAGGTGTGCAATGTCTACCCTTACTAGTTTTCAGGTGCTCTTCTCCATTATTGTCTAGGCCAGCGGTTCCCAACCTATGGGTCGCGGAACAATTGAGGTTTTTGACACAAGAATATATCTTTTATTTAATCTATTTAAAAAATATAACACGATATTTTACAAGTGCAATAATCATGAAAGCCATAAGCTTAAATTAAAACTTCGTGTGAAAAGAAAAGTGTTTTCTTAAACAGTCAGCTGGTATTATACAATTTTTTCAGTAAATTATAAGTTAGTTGTAGGCCTAATTTATTTTCAAATAATATTTTTTTTTTATTTCAAGTACCCGAAAGGATTTCAAATTTTGTTATGTGTTAAAATGTGAAATGTGTTCTATTCGTTTACTAATCATTGTTTTAGGAGCTACTTTCCAAAAATTGACGATGGTTACTTTTGGATAAGAAATCCTATCGAAGAGGAACATTTGAAACAGCTGAAGAAAACTCGCTATTAGAGTTTTCTTGCGATTCTTCTTTAAAGACAATTTTCAAGGAAAAATCCTTAATTTCCTTCTGCATGTACGAGCAGAATATCCAGAAATCTCTAAATTAGCTGTGACTTACTTGTGTGAACGAACATTTTCTACTTTATTATAATTATTCTGAAAATCAAATTCAGAAATAAGCTATGTGTAGAAAGTGGCTTAATGTTAAAACTAACCCTGATATCTATGCCCTCATCAGTAAACACCATTGCCAGAAATCTCACTGATTTTAAAGTTGTGTTTTTATAATAATTAAACGTATTTTTCATTCAATGAAAGTTTCACGGGAGTCCAGCCGGATGGACTCCCGTGAAACTTTCATTGAATCAATACGCCGGGAAAGTCTCCATTTACGTATTTTTCATTATTTTGTAATAAAGAGGGAGGCAGCTGCACAAAGCATCACTTCATCGAGTTGACGGCTGAAATTCCAGGATTAGTTAGAACTCGATTTGCAAATTAAAATGCCACTGATTTGCCCAGTTATATCTTCGTAGAAAACACCTACAAATCCCATTTTAGTGGTTGACTGGTAAGTTTACCATTGTGGTTTCCTGCTCCCAGTCTTCCATATTTCTATACATTTTGGTGCAGTAAAAACCAATGATGAACCTACCTATCAACCACTAAAATCTGGTCTGCAGGTGGTTTCCACCAAAATGCGACTTGGCAGATCAGTTGCATTTCAATATGCTGATCGCGTTACTTCTAATCGTGGAATTTCAGCAGCCGGCTCCCCGTCTATAACATGTTTGTTGTTTTATTTACTATCAATTCTTGCTTTTGTTGATAGTATATCCTTTGTACGAAAATCTTCCTTTTCGTAGGATAGGATAGTGGATAGCGTATCGAGTTCCTACAACAGTTCCCATTCTCGTATTAGACTCTCATATTGGGTGGGGCGCGAAAATTTTTTTTACTTATAAGTGGGTCGTGAGCCAATAAAGGTTGGGAACCGCTGGTCTAGGCAAATGCTGCCATTGTATTCAATTTGACAGCGCCAAAAAAATAACACAGTATAAATATAAATGAACACTTCACTTTTATTTTAATTGAGATTTTACAAGTCATTAATGTTTAGGTCATTAGCGCTGGTGAAGGATTGTGGTTAATCACAGTCTTTTTCTCGGTGCAACTTTTTAAAAGCGAGCTAAATTTAAAATTCATACGAGGGTTTTGTAAAAAATTAGGTTCCCATATTTTTTTAAAACGTAAAACATGATTTATTTAAAATGAAAAATACATTATTGGAAAGCTTAATTTCTAAACTATTTTTCAACATAATCCACAGATTTTTCAACGCATTTTTGCTGCTGACTTATCCACTTTTGAAATCCGACTTCAAAGAAGTCTGCCGCCAGTCCATCGAGAAACTTGGTGACCGCTTCCTTCACTTCCTCGTCAGTTGTGAAACGTTGTCCACCCAAGTGTTCCTTTAATTTTGGAAACAAATGAAAGTCATTTGGGGCTAGATCAGGGCTGTAAGGAGCACGATCAACGAAATCCCAGCCAAAACTGTCGATCAAATCCCTGGTTTGGCGAGAGACGTGTGGGCGCGTATTATCATGGTGCAATCTTACGCCTTTTGTTAATCTTCCTCTCCGTCGATTTTGTATGGCTCTTCTGAGCTTTTTTAAAGTCTCACAATACCTGTCCGAATTGATTGTGCTCCCTCGAGGCATAAAGACAGCAAGAAGAATGCCCTTACGGTCCCAAAAAACCGTAACCATCACTTTTCCTGCGGACAGCGATTGCATGCACTTCTTCGGTTTCGGCGAATCAGTATGGCGCCATTGACGAAATTGTTGATTTGTCTCCGGGGTGACGTAATGACACCATGTTTCATGCCCGGTAACAATGGAGTCTAGGAAATCTTCGGTATTCTCGTTGCATTCTCGAAGAAACTCCTGGGCACACCTGACACGATCGGCTTTGTGGGCTTCAGAAAGCATGTGCGGGACCCATCGTGCACAAACCTTGGGATAACCTAATCTTTCCGTCACAATTGTGTGAACTGTTTTTTCACAAACTTCAGGAACCCGGACAGCCAGGTCCTGAGTCGTTATTCTCCGATCTTCGAGCAGAATTCGCTCAATCTTCGTCACAACTTCGTCGGAGGTCGATGGCCTACCCATGGGCGCCGGCAGGATTGCTTCTAGGGGGGTGCACCAGGGCTGAATTGGCCCCCCCCCCCTCCCTATCGGCCCAAAAATTTCCGGGCGACCTTTTTCCTTATTTATTTTTTTTTTTTTTTTTTTTTTAAGCTCTACTACTGCCCACACGGCGACCCGGGATGCAGGGGGGTGCACCAGGGCTGTAATTGGTGCTCCCCGCCACCTATCGGCCCCCGGGATGTCAGGGGGGTGCAAGTGCACCCCCTTGCACCCCCCTCCCGGCGCCCATGGGCCTACCGCTTCTTTGCTCGTCATGAATGTCTGTGCGTCCTTCAGAGAACTCCCTGCACCATTTTCGGACATATTGAACAATCATACACGCCTCCCCATAAACTTCACACAACTGTTAATGAATTTCAACCGGTGGTAAATTTTTTGCTTCCAAAAACCGGATTACAGCACGAACTTCGCACCTGGCGGTGACGGCAAACGGGAGCTCCATCGCAGATGGCTGTCAGGCCGGCACTGAACGTCACAGCGAGTTCTACCTGGGCGGGATCTACAGTGGGGGAACCTGCACAGACGGCGGTGTTGCCAGATTTGGCCTAGCATCTCGCGCGGCGAGTTTATAGCGTTGGGAAACTTACTTTTTACATAACCCTTGTATCTCCGACTAGGGCTCAGATTCGCACCCACAGCACTCAGTATTTCTCTCCGCGTGATCCGTTCCAGACCCTGACCCACCCGTTTCTTGGTCTCGCTCTGTTGTCTTCTACCTCAAGGCTTATACTTCATAGCCAGCATTTGAAGGAGTTAACCACTCACTCTTAGTATGTTTTTGCAACATTTTTATTACTATTCTTTTATCTCACTGACTGAGAGAAGCTATGTCTTACTACTATTCACTCTTAAGTGGCGCGTCAAGGTCATATTCCCCTCGCCTCACCTCACCTCCCCCTCCCGTTGCCTTCCCCTCTGACCAGAACGCTGCCTACAAGCAGGCAGGAGGCATTGTCGTATGGCGCAGTATTGTCGTGTTTATACCACCAGTACATCGTTAAAAAACGCTATACGTGAAATGGCGTCAGATAGTTATATTAGGCGACAGTCAAAAACAAAAATTTCGCATGTGTATAATTTTTTCAAGACACTAAAAGACTCTGAAAAGAAAGTTAATATACTTTTTCGGGAACCGCAAAAAATTACAGAAGAGGCGTGTGGCGTATTTTTACGAAACGTGCAGCGTTTATGTAGCTAAGCCAAGCTGAATGTTCCAGGTCATCCTTTTCTTCTCCAAAGAAAAACATTCACCGAGAAAAACCGGTCATGGAGATGGATGACATCCGGAAATATATCATTCGACGTTCTGTAATAGAATTTTATGATCGAGGCGAATATCCTACCGTAAGGAAACTGACGATCAGCAAATCATGGATTCGTTGAAGGGGCTGGTTTAATGTTTCAATATAAATTTTCTGGCGGCCATCACCAAGAAATCTGTAATGAAGTGTTCAGAGAATGGTTTTCTTACTTGCTTAAGAGCCTGGAAGAAGGGTGTGTCCTCGTAATGAATAATGCAAGTTATCACTCAAAACTCAGAAAAAATCCAGTTACTACCACTTTCATTTCAAAATTGATACGACGTGTCTAGAGAATTAACTTCAACTGGGAAACCCATCTAAAACTTTGATTTAATTCTGGAAATGTCTTGCGCAACTTTTAAAACTAAAAATAATGACTAGAAACAGTAAATTATATTCATTGATGTCATGTAAATAATTTTTATCTTAATTAAAATATGAAATTGAAGTTGGTAAATACGCAGCTTCTACGACACATGACTCACTAATTTCGCTCATGACAAATAATTAAAATGCTCGATTTTACTAAAGAAAACATCACATGAAATGTAATATATTGCTCCACATACGTTGTGAGGATGATTGCGCATGCGCGGCAGCTGTTTCCCCTTCGCCTGTAGGGGTTGGGGCAGCGGAGTGGGGATAGAGCAGAGTGGCCTTGGCCCGCCTTTCCCAAATGAAAACGGTATAGTCGTGAATATGGTCTGCTTTATTACACTGGATAACACTTTGCCGGAACTTTGTTTCTGTGGAACATAATAACGGCTACTGTCTCCCCAGGATCCCTGTATAACTTCAAGATAACAGTGTAGGGTTGCCATTTTATTTTATAGGATTTCATTTTTCTACAATGTGTCCCTTTAATCATCCCATAAAACTTTAAAAAATTGTTTAACTTGCTATCAATGTCCTTGCGGTGTGAAATTAAATGTGAAATTCTGATGATTGTTCCTGGAAGAAACCTTGTAAACATATTTGTGATCTTAACGAGTGTCCATAAACCATGTAGCTGCATTTAGCCCTCTGTGAACCCCCCCCCCCCCCTCCCCCATGTAGTCCAACTTGGCTTTTGTCTCTAAATAAATAAATATACTTTGATTAAAGTCTTGAGTTTCACAAATTCTGTAAAGCAGAAATCACCTGTTTATGGACAAACATTTCCAGCATTGTCACACCAATTTTAAGCAAATGTAAAATAGCAGCTCTTTAAAAACAAGTAAAATTATATATTCCTAAAGGCCATAATATTGGCAAATTAATAGTTAAAAGAATTTATAAAAAAAGAATAGCAAGTTTAATAAATATTGTTTGCTCAGAGATGCTTGAAAGGATATATGATCTCTGAAAGAAAAAGTACAAGTTAGGAACTTGTATTGTCTCTAGTTAAGAGAATTGTTCGTAGAAGTGGAGAGAAAATCAGGATAAATGAGCAGAGAAGCTTGAAAATAATAGCTGTGGAGAAAAAAATTGATAGATCTTGAGTAGAAAAGAACCTGCTAATCTTTCGGAGCAAACTCAATGCAAAAAGTACTCCACACACGGTCAAATGTTGGTATGAGAGGATTTTTGGACATAGCAAACAAAAGGAAATAAACTGATCAAGATTATAAATCAAAATTATATTTATTTCAAATTAACATAGATCGCCGTCATACATGTTATTTTTATATGCGACACAAATCAGAGCTATTTGATTTGGTAAATCAAACTTTCATTGCAAATATTGTTTTATTGATTGGTAACAAAAATTAATTAATGGATTGACTAAAAAGCTCAAGTATATAACACACAGACTGTCAACGTGGTTGACACTGATATATAGGAATTACAAATTAGGATAGGGAAATGAGTCACCACTTACAAACTCACATAAAAGACAAAAACACACGATATAGGTGTAGCCCTATATCGACAGGAGAACGTCGGGGGGGGGGGGGGGGGGGTGGTGTGGGAGACTGCCTCAAAATGACTGTTGACAAGGAAAATGGGGGGGTAAGTTCAGACAGAGAAGAGGTAGTGATTCAGAGCTAATACCTGACCATAGATAAATATCAAAACTGATTTTTGATGGACTGGAAGAGCAAAATAATATAATATCAATAAAGAAAATAAGAATTTAAAAAATATAATTAATTAAAAAATTATGAAGTTAAAAAAAGGAGGAGCTTCTCAATTCGTCTGTAATTTTTTTTTTTTTTTTGTATGTATGACCAGTGATATCTTCACCAATTTTGAACAGATTTAAATTATTTTTTTTTAGTGGATAGGGTATACTTCCAAAGTGGTCCCATATGAATTTCATTGAGAAATGTGGGTTTTGTACAAATATTAAGGGAAGGGGAGTTAGGGTATTTTTTTTTTATTTCTTGGAGAGAGATCTTATCCATAAAAAATTACATATATATGTGCCAACTTTAATAAAGATTGGTCAAATGGTGTAGACTGTAGCTTTCTAAAAAGAAATTGACAAAAATCAAGGGGGTGGAAAAGGGGAGAGGGGTTCATTTTTTGCAAACCAAGAGTTGGCATCAATTTTCTCTTTGTTTTATAGTAAAAATTTGCTAAGTTCTGTCTAAAATGGATAAAAACTGTGGTTGTGTATAAAAATTAAGCAGTTTAAGGGGGAGAGGGGGTGGTTTTTAGATATTTTGGTCAGACACCTTCTTCGTGAAAAAAATACATATAAGCACCAACTTTCATGGTAATCGGTCAAACAATTGCGACAGTAGCTTTTTATAAAGAACATTGACAAAAGTTAATGGGGTTGAAGGAGGAAAGGGGTTGAGCATTGGCAAACCAAATATTGACAGGATTTTTCTCTTTGTTTTAAAGTATATATGGACAAAGTTCAATAAAAATCAGATAAGAAATGGAGATTTCTATAAAATTAAGGGGTGTAAAGGACGACATGGGATGGTTTATTTATTTAATTTTTTCTTGGTCAGAAACCTTCTACATGAAAAATTACATGTATATGCCAACTTTAATGGAGACCAGTTAAATGTGTCGACTGTAGCTTTGTATAAAGAACTTTGGTAAAAATTTAGGGGGTGGATAGGGGCAGAGGGCATCAGTTTTTTCAAACCAAAAGCTGACAGTATTTTTCTCTTTATTTTTTACTATACATGTCCAAAGTTTCATTGAAATCGGATAAAAAATGTGTGTTTGTATAAAAATTAAGGGGTGTAAAGGGGAGAGGGATGGTTTTTTATTTATTTATTTTTTGATCAGATTCTCCATGAAAAATTACATGTATATGCCAACTTTGATCAGAATCGGTCAAACGGTGTCGAGTGTAGCTTTTCATGAAGAACATTGACAATAATTAAAGGGGAGGAAGGAGGGTGGGGGGGGGGGGGGTTGAAGTTTGGAAGACCAAATATTGACAGTATTTTTCTCTTTGTTTTAAAGTATACATGGGAAAAGTTCAGTAAAAATCAGATAAGAAATGTAGTTTTCTATAAAATTAAGGGGTGTAAATGGGAGAGGGGTGGTTTTTTATTTTGATTTTTTTGGTCAGAATCCTTCTCCATGAAAAACTACATGTAATTGCCAACTTTAATGGAGATCAGTTAAATGGTGTCGACTGTAGCTTTGAATAAAGAAAATTGGCAAAAAATTAAGGGGGTGGATAGGGGTTCAGTTTTTTTAAACCAAAAGTTGACAGTAGTTTTCGCTTGATTTTTGGCTATATATGTCCAAAGTTTCATTGAGATTAAGTTAAAAAATGTGGATTTGTATAAAAATTAGGGGGCGGAGGGGGTTAAAAAAGGTGGTTTCTCAATGAAATTCATATGGGACCACTTTGGAAGTATACCCTATTCACTAAAAAAAAAATAATAATTTAAATCGGTTCAAAATTGGTGAAGATATCGCTAAACATACATACATAAAAAAAAACAAAAAAAAACAAAAAAAACACACACAGACGAATTGAGAACCTCCTCCTTTTTTTGAAGTCGGTTAAAAAAAATTATCTCGGGTTACGGGTGGTTCAATTTCGGTAATGGGGATGGAGGCAAGGAGAAGAAAAAGATATAAGTAAACATTAATAATAATAATGACTGGGTATTATCTTGAGTACAGATGGTTGCCTTGTGCCTAGTTTGTACTGGTAGGCAAGTTGCCACCTTCTGAGTTCAGTGGAGCTGCTACTATTAGCGAGGACTCTGAGAGCACGGACCGTGAAGCGAGAGTTGAAATTATTCGAGTCATGGGAGAAGACGTGGACAGCTATTGTCTGATTTGGGTTCTGTGTTAATACTGTGTGTCAGTGGCCATTCTTAAGGAAAGTGGATTTGTGGTCAAATCTAGGCAGTGCACACAGGGGTATTTGACACAAAAAGCCGATCAAAAGTCAAAAAAAATTTTAAGCAAATTCAAAGAAGCCGTATCTACCTGACTCGAGGCAAATGTCTATAGAATAACAATCAGCTATGTTTTTTTAGATAAGCTTCATTCCCCACCCCGTGAACAGTCATCTTCTGAGCACATTGCAAGACCCGCGTACTGTTACCAAGCAAATACAAGAACATTATAAATTGCACCAATTTAATTTGTGAGTGATGTTAAGTGAGTAGTGGTGATTTTAATCATGGATATTGTTCAGCCAGGTACCTAGAATTGAAATAATAGTAACATACATCCAAAGGTATCGCGCAACTTTATTTCTGTACATTTTTGTGAACTGACTCATTTTGTACTGATTTTTTTGTTACGAAAAGTATTAAAGAGAGATTTTGTTATGTTTCCGGACTTTTCCCGAGTCTGATTTCTTGTATGGTATTAGGTTATTGTACTATCTTGGTGTTTCATTGAAAATTAGGTGACAAACGTCTATTTATTTGAAAAAAATCTAGATTATTTACAATGAAACAAACTTACTTTTTTCCGACACATTAATTCATCTAAGATTTTCTTTGTTATGGGCTCTTCTGGTATCATGTGCACGAACCGAAAAGTTATTTATGATATGAGTAAACACTAGGAAGGAAATGATTTCGTGCAAAAGTTGGAATTAGTCGAGGAAAATATTTTAAATCAACCGACATTCAAAGTCGAACAAACGCAACAGTTCAAACAAAAGTTTTCAAGGCTTAAATTGGAAATTAAAAGAAAATGGCAGGCTGTTAAGAGAACTGAGAGTGCATTTTTAAAGAAGTACCATGATTGGTTCAAAAGATCTATCGAAATCCCCATAAAATCCAATCCGACCACTGTGGATTGGCCTAGAAAATCTTTCGATCATTTGACCAATTTTAGCAAATGATGTCCGCAGAGATAATAGGTATTAACAAAACATTGATTGACAGGTTTTATACTACTATGTGAATGATACTTAGTGAGCACAAGATAGATATTTAAAAAAAAAAAAAAAAAAAAAAAAAAATATTCCCCACTGCCAAGAAAAATGTAAGACGTACTGTACATTGAACTGCACTCGTGGCATCCAATGTCACCTATACAAGAAGTATTGATTGAGGGCCCACTTATTATAGACTATGCACTTTTGCCTATAGGCACTCTGTCAGAAGCAGCAGCAGAAGCTAGAAACAAATATTTTCGACGATTTAGGGAGAGACACTCCAGAAAACTTAGTTGGGTTTAGTGCAACATAGATGTCATTAATAGGCTTTCATTAACTTAGGATCCGTATTTGAGCTTTGTCAGGCACAAAACTCCCAAAACATCTAAATCATTCAATCTAGAAACTATTAAAATATTACTTTAATGGGACCCGAGTACTCAAGAAGAGAACGAGCCATAAGGTGAAGGTTCCGATGACGAAGGATGGGACGGTTCGTCAGAATGATATTTTAGTGTACATGTATGATTATTGTTTAGGTATTTTGTAAATATTCGCTTGATATGTTATAAAGTGTATGAACACAGTACGTGTTCTTTATTATTACTCTTACTTCAAAGTTATAATACACAAAAGAAGCGAAACAAAAATCCAAATTACGTAGAAATAATTTTGATCGACTTTTTGTGTCAAATACCCCTGTGTGCAGTGGCTGCATCTTAACTAGTATATCACATGGGAGGTTTCACAGGTTACCATTGGAAAGCTTTCCCTAGTGACAGGATTGGTGAAAGTGGTGGTGGGATAGTGTATGTCGCACATCTTGCAGTGAGGTCTAGTGCTTGGGAAAGAACTTTGGGACTGATTGTCGGGATGAGGATGATCATGTTTGTGTATTAGGAGTTGGCTGAGGTTAGGAGGTCTGCTGAAACATGTTCTGGGAGGGGCAGGGATGATTTTGGGAAGAATGGATCTGATTTGTGGGCAGGTTAGTAGGAAATAATAACCCTGCCAAAGGATTCTGTTGATGGATTCGAGGTCAGAGAAGTATTGTGTGACCAGAACTGAGTTCTGATTGGTTTTTGCAGATTTGGGATGAGTGTTGGGCTGAACAGGTTGACATGTTGCCGACGAAGCTGTCTGTTGATCAAAGTCGGAGGAGTTGCGAGCTACAAGAGGGAATGTGGTTTAGAGTATATTCGACTACCCTGCATGCTGAGACTACATCTACATCCATACTCTGCAAATCACAAACATTGTGGGTGGCAGAGGGTGCTAAGCACCAATCCTAAACCCGCTCATTCCAATCCCGAATAGTGCGAGGACAGAAGGATTACATATAAGTATCAGTACGGCATCTTATTTCTCTAATCTTATCCCTCCGGTCATTGCGACCTAAATAGGTTGGCAGGAGAAGTATTTCATTGCACTCGAAATTTAAATTTCTCCAATAAATTTGAACGCAAGCTACGTCGTCTGTCTTCCAAACTATCCCAGCCCAATCTATGTATCAATTCTGTGACGCTTTCATAAGGGCTGTAACAACAAGTCACGAATCTAGCGGCTCTCCTCTGCACCCTCTCAACTGAGTCAATCAGAACCTTGCGATACGGATCCCAAACCCCACAACAGTAATCCAGATGCGGACGCACTAGTGTTTTATACACTATCTCCTTTGTTTGAGCATTACAATTCCTCAAAATACGACCTATGAATCGTAATTTAGAATTAGCCTTGCCTACGACGGAAGTTATGTGCATGTCCCATTTCATGTTGCTTTGTACTATCACCCCCAGATACTCCACGGAATCAACCGTGTCAACAGCAGAATTGTTTATTTTGTACTCGTGAACAAACTGATTCTTCTTGTTACTTATCCGCATTGCCTTGCACTTTTTTCAAATAAGTGTAAGCTGCCATTTACGACACCAATCGAAAACAGCATCCAAATCACGCTGAATTTCTAAGCAAACGTCGCAGCACCTTATTTCCCTATAGATAACAGCATCGTCGGCAAAGAATCGCAACCAGCATTTGACATTGTCACCTACATCGTTTATAAATATTAAGAAAAGAGACTAGGGAAGGGAGTGTTTTATATGGTACGGGTGGCAACGGTCAAAATACTTTTGAAGGTTGGTGGGTTTGATGTGGACTGAGGAGTTGAGGTATCCATTGGAGAGGGAAAAATCCACTTCCAAGACAGGGTGGCCACAAGGTAATGATTTAAAAATTCCCTGATATTTCCAGGTTTTCCAGAGAAATTTGCCGTATTTTTCCCTGATTTAGAAACTTTATTTGTATGGTTAAGATATTTAAAGTTTTAATTAGATTTTAATTCTAAATAATTAAATCTGGTATAAAACTCAAAAAATTAGAAAAAAACATGTTTAAGAATGTTTATTTGAAAATATTATAACTAATCTTATGAAGCATAATTAAAAATGAGTAGCACAAAAATAAGATAGGTCAAATGACTAATATGAACTAAAACAAATTAGTATTCTTTCAATATTTGGTGGACAAAAATAATTGAAGATTTTTAAATTGTTCATCAGTAACTTGACTCAGTCAACAGCTTAGCTTTTTTATGCCTTTTTTCATTTGCTACACTTTTCTTTTCAAATCTTCTGGTTCAGTTATTGTAGCTTTTTTTTTGTTCCATTTTCAATTTCTTCTGTTGCCGAGTTAACACTTTCGCGTAAGTTTCCGTGAGTCTACGCAAGATAGCATGAACACGAGTTTGTATAAACCATGCAATCGTGTTGGTTCACTTTGTGTGGTTGCTTGCCTGTGCCGCTCGCCTTGGCAGCGGTTTATTTGGAGCAAGGCAAAGGCACGAGCACGATGTTTATACTGTCACATCGATTCAGCATTTGAAAGAGTTCTGCATGATGCAAAACTTTATAAACCCTACCTATCTAGGATCTTACGTATTATTTTGTTCCTGCTTTAATTCCCCTTATATCATTAACACAAAAAAGTTGTAAAGCCGTATAATTATTGCTATTCACATTTTTGCTGGCATTGGTATATTGAATCTAGGCTTTTGTTTTGATATTAAAGTTTCAATTTTTCTCAGAAGAAGTTCAAAACCAGCCTGTGAAATTCTACAGGACTTCGAAGATTCTCCACAAATTCAATTTTTTTGGAACATCTGTTTCAAACTATGCTTGAAATTGTAAAATTGTTTAGTGAAACATAAAAACATCCTTATATACTTACTCCTCTACGATTGCTGATTTATTCAGTAAAAAAATATAACTTCCGAGTTTACATGATTTAGATGTCATCCACCTTTTTTTTAAAATATAATTTCAAATGCCGAGTTCCAGAGAAAGTTCATGTTCGCGCTCGCGCACGAACATCTCGATGAGGCACAAGACGAGATGTAAGTTGCTAGTGTAAATGCGGTTTTTGTTGGCTATTTTATGTCAAAAATATATAAGCTGAATTATTTAATGCAAAAGTTCAATATTAAAATAAATTATCAAAAAATTATCAAATTTTGGGTTGTTGCAATTATAATTCCCTGATAATTTTATATATTACTTGGATTCCCTGATAGTTCCATGATATTTCAAGGTGGCTTTAAATTCCCTGATAATTCCATATTTTCCAGGTTTTCCAGGTCTGTGGCCACCCTGCAAGAATGTGGTCTGGGTGCAGGAGTAGGTACATGTGAATTTCAACATGTTAAAGGTATTAAGATAGTTCAGGAAATCTAGAAGGTTGTTTTCACCGTGGGTCCAGGTCATAAAATATATTATCTAAGCCATATATGGGGTTTGAGAGGGTCTTCTTGAGAAGTGTCTGTTACAGATGGCCCATGAACACGTTAGCATAAGAGGCCATTTTGGTTTGCTTTCGAAGGAGAAGTAGCCCTCAGTTTGAATTTACCCCCACTTTTTTCCCTAGCCAACAATCTTTCTGTGAGGCAGTCTCCCATAACACCTACCCTACATTACTATTCTCCTGCCGACAAAGGACTAGACTCGAAAATTTCAATATCAAGTGTGTTTTTGTGTTTTCTGTGTGTTCACTCCACACATCCATCATCTAAAGGTAAGTGGTGGCTCATTTCCCTATCCTAATTTGTAATTCCTTTTCACTACTTAGCACCTTTTATTTAATTGCTGATGTTGTCAGCTCTTGGCTAGCTGGACACAATCCTCCACCTCTTCCTATCTTGTGTTAACCTCTTCATCTCTTCATATCCCTTACAACCTTCATCCTCAAACATCTGCCTCATATATTCTAATCTCTGTATTCCTCTACAGTTCTTACCTTCGACTTTTCCCTCCATTACAAATGAACCAAGCTTGCATGCCTCAAAATATAATCCTGTTTCTTCTTTCTGTAAGACTCTTCCACAAACTTCTTTCTTCACTCACCATTTCCAAAACACATAATTTTGTTTCATACTTCAAATGCTCCAATTTCCCTTTTTTTCTTGTATTCCTCAAGTCTATTCTTCACTTCTATAAAGTACTGTGCCCCACACAGTTTTTAAAAAAGTTTTTTTTTCGCAGCTCTGGATGAATATTTGAAACTAAAAGATTTCTCTTTTTGCTAGTGCTATTCTCCTTTTAACTTCATCCCCACTTTGGCAATCAGTTGTAAATTTATGTCCTAAATAAAGGAACAGAAAGGAATATGGCCATGGCCTTTTTGAAGGAACCATCCTGGCAATCGCTTGGAGTGATTTGGGGAAACCATGAAAATCTAAATCCGGATGGCCGGACAGGGACGGTTCCCGAATGCGAGGCCAGTACGTTAACCGTTCTCAGACAAAATGAACGAGCACATACACCCAGTTCACCCCTGCGACACATACGTTCCTGTAACAGAACATGCCAAAATAACATCTGATGCTGATGTGTGTGATAAATTTGTGGGTTTAGCGCTGCATAAAGGGTCAGATGTGATCACGTAAGAACTTGCAAGAATAATATCGTGTTACGTGTGATCGTGTTTCCCGGCCACCGTCGGCTTTTATATTGCTATCCTTCCTCAGTTTCAATGCCGCTCTGCAGATGGAAACTTGCCGATCAACACATCATAGGCACCAGACACATTCCTGTCACTTACTATTTTGCAATTTTACAGTCAGTTTTTTCATAAATTTTTCTACATGTGTATATTTTTATAAATATATTTTCCTAGTTTTATTTACCCCCCTAAACGATCAAAATTATATTAATTTTAAAACATATTTCGTTTTACCTCAACTAATTGTCACAGAGATTATTTTGTTTCGCATTTATCATTGGTCTACCTTCTCCCCCCACCACTGGCTCTGTCACCTCCCTCCCAGGTCGGGATGTGGTCACTCGTACACGACGGAGATATTGTGGTTAGGGATTGCAATCCAGCAAAGCGGGATCCCGCAACATTAGACAACATGGCGGATCCGCAATCCGCAAAATCCGGCGGAAACGCGTGTCAGTCTGCGTGACTCGCTGCCCCACTCGGTCTCTGTCGGATATTTTGCACTGTTTGCCTGTACCCTTCCATTTGGCATTTGACTCGTGTGAACAAGCATTCGTTTTTGTCAACCTTCGTCATTCGTTAAATACACTTTTACGTATTCATCAAAACTTACAGTTTGTTTCGAGTACACATTTCTGTAATTTGAGTTATGGTACGTATTTAGTACGATTTTCTAACTATATAATTATTTTTTAAGAGTCGCACACGTTATCTGAATGACACGGTTACAGCTTTTTATTCATGGTTTCATTATTTCCATTTTCTGTATTTGCAGATAAAGTTATTGTGACAATTTCCTTATTTGTGGCTGAAAATTTGATTATTCGTTGATATGAAACTAATGTTATCGTAATTTTAACAATCGCGTACCTCATTATTTAACAGCTATCAAAGGAAATTGTATATCCTTTGACTTATTGTTGTTTTGGCCGCTGCCTCAATGCGTTTCTTTGTTGAAAGCCGCCTGCTTACATGTGCCGCTCAGGCTTTCGATTAATCCCTCTTCTCCTTTTGTTATTATTTCGACTAAAGGTAAAAAAAGTTATAATGAAATTTTCACGGGTGTATCAACGAATTGTGTTGTAGGAACACCATACTTCGGCGGCTGCCTCCGCCGTCTTCCTCACGTGTGTAATTTCGTGTGTTTGCAATGAAATACGGAGATACAACCTATGACGACTTCACTGCAATCATTCGCCGAGAAAGTCTCCTTTCATACTAAAAAATAATAATTTCCACTCTAAAAACATCGTTACGCCACATACGTAAATCTGAAATACTCGACAGTTTACGTGTTGGTGAGTAGTTTCTTTTAATAACATTGAATCAACTGTAATATCAATCAAGGAATCAGGAGATATAATAATGAATCACGCAAAAAAGGCCATGTCTCGTGCTTGTACAGTGACAAAAAGTTATGAGATCTTGTTCTGAACCAAGTCTACACATTACAGAGTATATTCACTTCACTTTGTGAAATGGAATGCTTTTCTCGGTGCTATGGAACGTTCATTTAGAATTAAAAAAAAAATAAACTCTGGTAACTTGTCCATTAAGCAAACCATATTTTTAAACTTATGTGATGTATTGTAAGGCACATAATATGACCTAAGACTCAATATTTTTCATTTTTATTATTTATTTAAAAATTGGTTTAGATTAAAAAACCAAAATGTAAAACCTCGAAATACACTTAAGACACGCTAAAAACTTTTAATGTCATTTTGCCAATCAAAATATTTTAACTGTTAATTTGTATCATTTAACATTAAAAATTATTTATTAATTTAAATATTATTTAATTCATTAATGTTTTAAGTAACTATGTTTTAAATATATGCGTTAAAAAACTGTTTTTACCAATCTCGCAGGGATCCTGCGGGATTGGCGCAAATCCCGCGCGGATCCCGCGGTATTGAAAACGCTGCGGGATTGCAATCCTTAATTGTGGTGTTGTTTATGTGTTCATCTGGCCCTCCTGCCTTTTTCAGGTTATTTTTCCATATTCTACTTTGTTTTAAGTCACTAACTCGATTGACACGGCCACACAAATCGAGGCTAGTCACGGCCCATACTAGATAACTGCGTGGCTTAGTGACCTCTCGTGGTACTAAGTATCCCAGCTGTGTGTAGTTGGAGTCGCACACTTTTCTCCCAGCTCACCACAGTGGCTACTACCACAACAAAACTTTTTCACAAACATCTATATTAGGAACCGAAATCCCCTAGTGACATCCAGTGGCGTCACCTAGCATTTGTAAGCTATCTGTTAAATTTTGTAACTGCGCGACAAAATTTTGTTCTCAGAACCACGAGTTAGATTGGATAGAATATAAGTACATTTCATTTTTATAGTGATTTTTTATGTTTATTCAAGTTAGAAAGCAGTTTTACAGTTTTCAAGATAGTATTTTCAATATTTTTAATTTCAACATTCTTCGGCATTCGCCTGGAGTGCGAAAGTTCATATCTAAAGTGTTTATTTTCGGCTAAAAGATTAAAGTTAGGATATTTTTCATAATAACTAAAGTTAACGTTTATTTAAAGATCTAGTTATTTGTAAAGTTTCAAGCAGATTGAATTATTTTTACTGTCAAGGTTGGATTAGCTAATATAAGGACTTCTGATCTGCGATTTGATATTTGACGAGCTTCCCATCAGACATCCCTGTGAACGAGGAAGTAGATACATTCTCACGGTTCGCGTGAGAACAGTCGCTAGGAATCTTCGAGAAGCGCTACGTAATATAGAACCGTGCGTGCAGCGGTTTGGCCTCAGTCGTACGGAAGCAGGCTCCGCGATAACATGTAGCTTAGTAGGCCGGAAAGTTTTATATCTGGCACATCAGTGAAAGTTTTATTTTGGAATAATGCCGCTTGTTTTATTCAAGTTAACCATTATGTTGTGTTAAAATAGTATTTCTCCAAGTGAGGCCCCGGGGTTGTCTAAATTAACTAAACTTTTGAACAATGTGAACGCGTGACGAGCTTTTATTGGCTTTCTTCAACTAGTGATTTAATTCTTTGAACTATTGGGGTGTGGTCTGGCTTGCCCGGTTAATCGAACTTGTAAAACATTTCTTTGGAAAATTCGTCTGATTGCCTGTACAGTTGTTGGCTTAGTGAACTTTTGGAAGAATATACTTATTGAAATGGCAATGAACTATTTATCATTATTGAACTTTACCTTTTCATAGTTTGCTGGTTAAAAATATATGTGGCGGCCGTATCATCTTAACTAAGTCAAAACTGTTACATCCAAGTCCACACACGGTCAGAGTTAAGATCCAAGCTTTATGCAGAACCCCACTGCAAGCTAGCGTCTTACACATTTCAGTGATGATAAAAAGGTGAATCAATTTAACAACTTCAAAGTGAGAATAATAATAATAATAATAAAATTAATGCAAAAAGTAAGTAATCTTTCTACTCAGTTCCCTTACGGCGTACTGCAATATGGAGACTTACAACAATTTCAAGAATTCTGAGGCTCAGGCATAACTTCCAAGACTACACAGTGGAATTTTCAGATGAAGTAAAGTACAAGCATTTGTGTGATTTCGGGGAACTATGGCAAACCTAAATCGCTGAACCTATGCGTTCCCAAATGCCTGGCATACACAGAATAGTTTTTGCTTTGTGGTGGGGGTAGGTTTATATTTGTAGAGTAACAGTATACAAGTTTTCTAGCTATGTAGTAGCACTTATTAGTAAAAACATTATAAATTATTATCTGGAGCTTACACCACATAATAAAATGAAATAATGAATTATAAAGAATAAAAAATATTTTTTTAATGTCAAATTTGTGAAATCAGTATTGGTAAGAATGGGACACACATCAAAACCAAAAATATGTTTATTTGTTAATTAGAGTGATTTTGGACTGAATATAAATCAAAGCAAGACAAAAGTGATGAAATGTAGCAGAAATGATACCAATACTAGTAGATTAAATATAAAAATAGGATCGAATGCAATAGGAGAAGTAAGTAAGTGAATTCTGTTACTTGGGAAGTAAATTTACAACCGATGGCCGAAGCAGGAATGATGTTAAAAGCAGAATAGCACTAGCAAAAAGAGAAACCTTTTAGTTTCAAATATTGATCTAGGAATTAGAAAGAACTTTTTGAAACTCTCTATGTGTGCAGCACAGCACTTTATGGTAGCGAAACATGGATTTTAGGAATACCGGAAAGAAAATTGAAGCATTTGAAATGTGGTGCTATAGAAGAATGCTGAAAATTAAGTGGACAGACAAAGTAAGAAATGAACGAGTTTTGGAAATGATGGGTGAGAAAAGAAGTTTATGGAAGACTCTTATGGAAAGAAGAGACAGGCTGGGAGGTCATATTTTGAGACATGCTGGATTGGTTAATTTGTTAGTGGAGGGAACAGTCGAAGGTAAGAACTGTAGAGGAAGACAGAGATTAGAATATATGAAGCAGATAATTGAGGACGTGGGCTGTAAGGGGTATGTAGAAATGAAGAGGTTAGCACAGGATAGGAAAGGATGGAGGATTGCATCAAACCAGTCGAAAGACTGACGTCAGCAAAAAAATTCAACTAAATGTGTTCATAATCCTGGTAAACCATGAAATGTTAAACATTTCCAACCTCTTCATAAAGGCACCTGTATCAAAAAAATGTTATTTACTGCGAGAGAAATGACCGTGAGACTCACCTGCTCACGAGTGAAGCCCAGGCTCACCAACTCGCGCACTTCCGTCTCCCCGAACTTGTCGGAGGGCAGCACGATCACCGAGGGGTCTCTCGGGACGGACGGCGACCGCGGTGTCGACGGCACTGACGACCCTGCCGAATCACAAGTGCACAACATTTACTAATAAAATAAAAATGAGCAGCTACTGACTTCTGACATTTTTTAATGTAAGAAAATACTGCCAAGAATTAAGTAAAAATAAAATTTATAATAATCGCATCCCAACATTTTGATCCACCAAGCACTACAGAATACTTGGGAAATATGAGTTGTGCAACTTTATATATACAGGGTGTTACAAAAAGGTACGGCCAAACTTTCAGGAAACATTCCTCACACACAAACAAAGAAAATGTGTTATGTGGACATGTGTCCGGAATCGCTTACTTTCCATGTTAGAGCTCATTTTATTACTTCTATTCAAATCACATTAAACATGGAATGGAAACACATGGCAACAGAACGTACCAGCGTGACTTCAAACACTTTGTTACAGGAAATGTTCAAAATGTCCTCCGTTAGCGAGGATACATGCATCCACCCTCCGTCGCATGGAATCCCCGATGCGCTGATGCAGCCCTGGAGAATGGCGTATTGTATCACAGCCGTCCACAATATGATCTCTAACATGGAAAGTAAGCGTTTCTGGACACATGTCCACATAACATGTTTTCTTTGTTTGTGTATGAGGAATGTTTCCTGAAAGTTTGGCCGTACCTTTTTGTAACACCCTGTATAAAGTATGTTGCCAATTTTAATATTAACCAATATCCTGGAAACGACATCACTGAAAATAAAGGCACACAGTATCGGGGTTCCCACTCTTTTAGCATAACAAAAATTAAGGCCTTATTAAGGCTTTTTAAGGCTATATTTAATGTATATTAAAATGTTATGAAAAATCAAATATGCAACTTACAGCAAAGAAATTAAAACATGCATGTTAAGATTATGATGAAATAAGCTTTAATCGAGTTTATAAATTAATAAATAATAAATTTACTTTTGTTTTCACACAATACAGTGAATATTGAAACTCTTCCCCTTTTCATATATTAAACATAAAATAAAAAAAAACTACAGTACCCCAGAAAACTGACACAAGGGCAAAAAGAAACATTACCACCTTAGTAATAAGAATTACTAACATATAAATATATATTTTAACTTAATTTGTTTTTATAAATTATAACACATTAGCATTTACATCAGAGAAAGACTGCCAAATTGTCAGCTCAATTACTTATTAGATTTCAGGTATAGTGTTGAATGAGGAAGACTCACCCCCCCCCCCCCTTTTTTAAAGCTACATGTAAAAGACCCGTAAAATATTAAACATTTTCCATAGGTTTAAGAAATAGGTTAAATACAACTTCTTCAACATCTTTCAAGTTACAGCAGTAGTTCCTATTGGGCATATTTGAAAATATTTTCTTATATGAGTAAAGTGAGCTACAACATGTTATAAGAGTAAACATAAAACATACTGGTAACAGTTGTTAATATGTATGCAGATTAAATAAAAAATATACACTTTTTTAAATGATTTTTTTATTTTTTTATTTTCGCATTTTTTAAAAACAAAGGTCAATTCGCTTTTAAATCTTTCAATAGAGCCTTAATTTTACTTTTAATATCCTCAAATTCAGCTTTTTTAACTTTAGCGGTTTGTCGAAAACTATTGGACTGTGTGATGTATTTAACATCCCCTATAACCTCAGCTTTATCTGCTAGTTTATCAGCATTATCTTCAAGATCTTTAATTGCAGTTTCTAGATGTGCCTTTTTACACTATCATCTAAAATAAATTTGCGTTTCACTCCCTGAATCCCTGTATTCTTTGCATTTTTTTTTTCCTCTTCCAGGTCCGCAATATACTTTTGACGAGCCATAGCTGCATACATCCTTAACTTCTTAGTTATTAACAACTTATTTTTGCTGTTTTTGAAATGATGACTGACTAATCTTTGACTCTTATTATAAATTTTCAACTTCCAACTGCTTGTTCACAGAGAAGCCTTGTTCAACATCAGCTTGTCCATGCGATAACAGCAACAATATTTTTATTACTTTGTGTACTCTGTTATAATTTTCTTTGCCTAGATACTTCTCTAAAAAGATATCTAATCGTGAATGCTCATCATGCGGATTAAATGAGCTGAAGTGGTTCGAAGCATTTGAGGCAACTGGTGATAAAAAAAACTGTGATACTGTATAAGAATTTCATCACAGTCTCCTTCTCCGATTAAATTTATTTTTGACAAGTGAATCAGAAGATATTTCATCTTTTTATACCAGTTGCTACTATTTAGCGCCATCTGTCTAGGGTCAAGGCAAGTCATACTTCTTACAACTCAATTTATAGGAGATTTGTCCAGTATGAGCTTAGTCATCATAAAAATGAAGTCTTTGACCTCCATTTTCATCTTGAAAACTTCTTTTTCAGACACTTTATTGTTGAATATAATAGCCTTGATAAGTAGATTGCCTGAAACTCCTAAACTGATGTTGCTAGCACAGGAATGTTTCGACACATCACTCAGGTCTAATGTTGCCAATTTTTGTACATTAGTCAATACTTTTGTATGTTCTCTCTTAAAAACATTGAAGATGACAGTAAAATTTGTAATAAATTTTCTTATATCCTCTGCCATAAATGGCAAGAGGTTTTGTGCTCTGATAAAAAGCCAAGAATGGAATTGTCATTTTAGATACCGAAATGAAAAATTTCAGTTTTGAACAAATAAGATTATCTATCCTACCTGTTGAATTGTTAAAAAAGGACTTACATGTAGGTTTAGGTAAAGAGCCCTTTTCCACATTCTGTATGTAGCTTTTAAAATCACCCCATATTTCTAATGCCCTTTCTGCTGCAGGTAAATTTTCCAACCACCTGTGCGAACAAAATTTTAAGGGCATTGAGTGGAAATATTGAGGAAATCCTCTCTTCTCGCGGGTGAATCTTTAAATAACCAAAATAAGGAAACTAGGACTTAATCAAGGTGCCAGCCAGAAGCTTGGCAACCATGTTTAAATGAATTATTTACAACATGTAAACCACATGTTTCACATCCAACATTTCACAATTAAATCCAGTTCGCAATTTCTTTTGCAAAATATTGAAAAATTTCAAATTGACGGATGGACCATCCATTGAAACCTGTATCACCTTTTGGAGAGATAACTTCTCAACTGCTTCCAAAAAATGTTCAATCAAATCTTCAGCTTTGGCGTGGCCCATAAAAGCAGAAGTTAAATATCAGGTTTCAATTGTGTTTGAACATTCATTCCAGGATCGCACACGGACATAGAGTTGTTTACTTTCTACGAAGTTGTTTAAACTCTGATCAAACATAATGACTGCATTTTTTCAGAGAGTCATACAACAAATTTCTATAAAATGGTGCAAGGCCAAAACAAAGCAGATAAGCACATTTTGTTGGTCGACAGGAAAATAGTTTAGCTATCTGGCTGTCACTAAACATTTCTTGGAATAACAAATTGATGTCTTTGAAGAATTATGCGAGTAATGACTAGTCGCACACTTCACAGTCCACCTTATTTCAGCATCAAGTACTGAGAACTGTCAAAGTATTTGTTGTACTTGGAAGAGGAACAGCAAAATCCAAAGAATTAGCCGATACAACAGCAACATCTGATGTCTCCTTGACAGGCTGAAGTTTTTCTTCCGACTGAGCATTCAAAAATGTCTGTATCCGGCAGAGGTGCTTTTTCAAAGATTTTAAGGCTTTTGAGCAAATTTTAGGGCCTTTTAAGGGCCCTTAAAAATCAAAATGAAAATTAAGGCCTTTTTAATGCACTGAGTATCACAGTGTAAACTTTCCTTTTTAGTAAGAACTCGTACCACATTTAACGATGTCAGAATGTTTACGATTTGTCAATTGATTTAGTTGTAAGTGAGTTGGAAAGTAAAGTTTCAATGATCCTGTCACTAGGCTCTCCTCTGGGAAGTGTCTCAATATAATGCAGCAACATTTCACATCACAATCACTGTCATGGTAAACAATTACTTGCCAGAATTTAGTGTGACCAAATAGTTTTGGGGTTAAAAAGATAGCATTAATAACTGGTTGAAGCCATGCACTGCGTAGAGGCGTCAGCATTGCAATGCAGTTACTGTATGTACTGAGCAGAGGATGTCAAGGTGTTTCCTACTGCAAACGACAGACACTTGCAAGTTGACTAATAAGTATTTCTGCAGATCTTTGTGATTTCTTATGAGATGAAGAAACTGCCATTTTTTAAATTAAACCTCAGTCAGAATTAAAAGATTTAATTAATTAAATTAATTCCTAGATACCCATTTCCCCGTTTCATGTACCCACCTACTTTTGTCCTCTACAAATTTCAACTTTAAATTGTTTCATAATTTGTGTTAAATTATTCAAGATAATCTTTGCGACACCAAATAAACATACATTTCTTCAACTTCACTTCGATAAATGAAAGTATACTTCTTTAGGAAATAATAAATTATTCTGATATTAATAACTCTCGGGTTTTCTGACGGTTAATTGATTTATTTAGATCTTTTAATAACGTTTCGGCAACTGCCATCGTTGCCTTCATCAGGTTAATCTTAAATACAAGGACAAGACACTGACTGACTTGCGAGCCAGTCCTGTCTCCTATAAATAGCCTGTTGCCAAGGGAAGCTTCACGCTGCTCTTTGATTGGTCGGCGACGCACACGGCCATAGACGGGGTCAAACCAGTTTGGTTGCATCTGTGCATCTCGTGGCTGCATCCCGTAGCTCAGCAACTGGATGGCATTTAGTAGCTCCATGGCAGTATCTTGAGTGGTCACCCATTCAAGTAAAAACCACGCATAACGTTGTTTAACAATTGGCGTGTGAACTGGAGATTCGATTAAGTGAAAACAGCATTAACAGAGATGGTGGTCTGTTCCTGAGCGAAGCTTGGGAGCCAGTCCAGCAACGTGTTAGACACAACCTTCCGAGCAGACGCCGTCATGACACGTCGACCAATGGGAGATAGTCGTTCGTGATTGGTCAGTTCCAGAACCCTCGTGTAATGCTGCCAGTTAAGCAACGATGAGTGTGGAGAGCACTTTGATGGGTGACTGCACATGCCAACTGTTAAACAACGTTATGCGTGGTTTTTTAATTGGATGGGTGACCACTCAAGATACTGCCATGGATCTACTAAATGCCATCCAGTTGCTGAGCTACGAGATGCAGAGATGCAACCAAACCGGTTTGACCCCATCTATGGCTGTGTGCGTCGCCGACCAATCAAAGAGCAGCATGAAGCTTCCCTTGGCAACAGGCTATTTATAGGAGCCAGGACTGGCTCGCAAGTCAGTCAGTGTCTTGTCCTTGTATATAAGAGTTAACCTGATGAAGGCAACGATGGCAGTTGCCGAAACGTTGTTAAAAGATCTAAATAAATCAATTAACCGGCAGAAAACCCGAGAGTTATTTATTTCAACAATACGCCGAGAAAAACTAAAATGTCAATAATTTATTCTGTTTGATGAGTGATTCCTACTACAATGAACTGGGCTAGCCTGCAGATTACCCAACTGTAACTGCGCTCTATACATTAACACTACGTCCTTAGAAATAATCTCTCAAGATAACCCTGTCATATTCAGTTCAATCACTCAGCTCCTTCCTCTCACAATCAGAAGAATAATTCTATTCCAGTTCTTGTTAGTTGACAAGCCAGCCAACCTCACAGAACCAACAATTAGACCGAGGTCCAGGAAACTCCTGTTATGAATATACTAACTAATGTAATGAATTAAAACCTTAAGGATCAGTAAGCAAGTTGTTTGCAATGGCATCTTGCAAGTTCACAGTTGGACTGTGTGTGACTGGGGAATGGGCAGGTATCGGCGAAGAGCAGACACTCACAAAACATCTCACTACTTCTCTTTGGGTTCTGTTTTCTTTTCTGATTCAATTTATTAATTTGTTGTTTTCTGAAATATACCAGATACCGGGGTTACTTAGGTACACTTTTTGGAATTTTTTGAGAATTCAGAAAAAACGGTGTCAATTTAAGGAAATAAAGTGTGTGATTTAGTTAGATCTGTCCTTCCTCTTTTGAATAATAGTACTACAAACTAAATTAAGACTATTTTTCATCCAGAAATTTTCCTCAGATTATGTACCAAAATTGCCCCATGAAGTGGGGAAACTTTGGGACAAGTGATTTTGCTGGTTAAAATCAATAGGAAAAGTGGTTGGTACCAAAGTTGAAGGATTTTATTTTGTCTCACATTACACACATTTACAGCTATTGTGTTTCTTTCTAACCCTGACTGCAAGGACTTCAGCAAAAATGTTTTGACCCACTCCTCTGCTTATCCGTTTGACATACTTGAGTGACTTCTAAGTGATGTGCGTCATTAAGAATTTATCAGTAAATATTTCAAATGTGTATATTTAACTTGATCTACAATGTATGTATTTCGCATTCTCAAATTCAAAATTATTTTCATTAAGTTTTTTTCCCTACCATTGTTAGAAAAATTAGCTATCTAATGCCACTACCTTAGAGACCTATTAGATATAATGACAATTCAGTTCAAATCAAATTTAGAGCTATTTCCAGTCTAATTCTTCACTGATATTCCAATTTCATCAAATCAGAAATTTGGAGGGGCTGTACTTTTCACCTTGATTATGCATCATCATTTAGAGAAAATGTAATATGCGTCACAAGTTATCAGTAAACTATCAGTTCAATTGCTTTGATACTGTCACAAAGTTGCCCTGCAGAAGTCTCGACATTACAAAACATTACCAAAATTTATTGATATTATTGTTTATATTTTTTATTATTGCCCAAAACAATAGCTAAGGCATGTATTTCTTATTGTAACTACCTGCTTTTTCATGTCTGCTTCTAGTTTTTGTTTGCTATATGAAAGTTTGCAGATCAACAGAGCACTTGAAATAATCTCAAAATTAAAAATGGCTGCCTTTCATAAAAGTTTATGAACAAAGATCTGAAAAGTGCTGGTTTAAAGCAGCTAAAATTAACACTTAAAATGACCATTATAACAATATAATACTTTGCATCTGGTGGCTGCAAGAGATTTAAAACACCTGAAAAACGTGGTGTCCCAAAGTACAGTAACAAATTAAAATACTGAATGCACTGTAACACTTAATTTACATAAATATCTTTGTGCTTTAAGAGATAGTAAATATCAAACTATCAGAACTATTAGATTCTATTAGTATTATTTTTAGACTTTGATTTTTTTCCATCCGTTTCTTTAAACAAAGTAGGCCTACATTAAAAGTTAAATAAGTATTACAAAATTGCATTATTCAATTTTTCATAATTTTTTTTGCTTACTGTCAATATTAGAAACTTCATACAGTGCTCTTTTACTTAAGTTAACTGTCACAGAATATAATCCTTACCAAAGGTTATTCTGGATGAAGATAATAACATTTGATAGCATTGGATTTTTGGGCTGCGCACTAGTGTAAATAAAGTTTTCGTTATGGCATCTCAGAAGAGATCTAAACTCTAGGCATCAACTTCAGAAGCTAAAATAATGTTGCCTCCATCGGTGAAATGAGATGGTGAAAATTACGGAGCAATTTTGATGATGTTTTCACAAATTAAATGCTCTGATTACTGAGGTACATACAGGGTGGTCAGAAATTCACTCATCGGCAGTGTTCGGGACGTTTCACTAACGAAATAAATACAAAAAAAAATCTAGTAAAAGTCGTACCGTTTTTGAGTTATACGCAGCTAAAGTTGGCCAATAAGAGCACTGCGCAGGCAAATTCAAACAGCCTTCCACAGGCGGTGTTGCCAAGCGTACTTGAGGCATGGGACCGCCAAAGAAAACGAAAAGAAAAACTCTCATCGGAAGTGGGGATCGAACCCACAACCTTTAGATTGAGAGTTTGCCGTCTTATTGACTACGCTGCCAAGGCACTAGAATTTCCTTGTTTTTAGAAGCCGCTAAGGCGGACTGTTTTGTCCAGCAGCGCCATATGCCAAATACATATCGGCGTACTGTACAAACGAAAATTGATGACGTTGCATGATGACAGTGTCTTTATCGGTAAGTTGCATTTGACTGTGAGAATTCTTCTGGCATGGTCCTTTAGCCCCACCACCGACCTCCCGAAAAATGTCGCGGATTACCGATCAATTCCGAATACGAACAAACAGTCCGCCCTAGTGGCTTCTAAAAACAAGGAAACTCTAGTGCCTTCGCAGTGTAGACGGTAAGATGGCAAACTCTCAATCTGAAGGTTGCAGATTCGATCCCCACTTCCGAAGAAAGTTTTTCTTTTATTTTTCTTTCGCGGTCCCATGCCTCGAGTACGCTTGGCAACACTGCCTGTGGAAGGCTGTTTGAATTCGCCCGCGCAGCCCTCTTATTGGCCAACTTTAGCTGCGTATAACTCAAAAACGGTACAACTTTTACTAGATTTTTTTGTATTTATTTCGTTAGTGAAACGTCCCGAACACTGCCCTTACTCACCGATGAGTGAATTTCTGACCACCCTGTATAATGACAGTGTCCCCTTGGACCAGAGAAGGAAATTATGCTATGAACACAAATATTATACCTATAATCTGGTATAACTTGAAACCTTTTAACAGATTGGGGAAAGGGAGTGGGGGGGGGGGGGGATTCACAGCTCGTATTCTTAGGATTTGGCCGAAAATTTGAGGTGAACTCCATCACATCACCTAAACTGGGGATGGGCAGAAAATTAGTATCTGATCAGAACAGTAACAAAGAAATGGACACAGTTCTAGTGGTATCAGTTAATCAGCCACTAAACCACAGTGTACCAAAGCCTATGAAATACTGAGATAACAATTGTTTTTTGGTTAGCAAAAAGATTTAAAATGATGTGAATTGTTGATCAAACTGCAGTATGACACAATATTTTTGTTTTTTAAATGACAGTAACTAATTCTGTAATCAGGAATCTATCTGTAAATAAACACTGCTTACAGTGTTGGTTCATTACATAATTTGTACCAAATGTTAGTAAATTAATGACAAAAGAGAAACAGAACTCCTCTAGACCACAAGAACAAATGGAAGGCGAAGCTCTAAGCTGTGGCCTTTACATCACATAAATCAATTGGCACCAAACACTGTGTTGTTTCCTTTTCTTTCTTTTTGTTATGATTAGATAATGTCATCTTAATAGAGATCTTATCTATATCCTTGAACTACATGGGTTGTAATATTTAGTTTACTGTAAATATTATGTAACCTGAATGGATAGTTGCCAAATCTCAGGCCGGAGATCGTATTACTATTCATTGGATGAATCCTTCTAATGTAATTTTCTCAGTTTGAAGGTTATGGATTTGAGCTAAAATTCATCCAATTTCTTTTATTAATATTTTTTCAGATGTGATAATGTGATTTTTTTTTTTTTTTTTTTGCTGCTACTACTACACACAAAACTACCAACACGATTTGGGTGGTGTTTACATGGTTTGGCAATAAGGGCTGTACAATAATTACTTGTACACACTATCATAGGTAATTTTTCATACAGCTTTATAAGTAATTGGTAACCTAATTTATTACATTTTTTAGATTATATTATGTTGAAATATAAATAAAACAAAACTTTTGGACGATGGTATGAAAACCTAACCTCTGGTAACATCTAAAACGAAGGTAGGCTATTGATTAAATTTAAATTTTTTGCTCCTCCAAGATAAAGGATAAACAAAGTATAAACATTACTATACATACCAAGGTCTGCTCACACAGTGCTAATACTAGAACAGAAACATTCAAACAGACATACATACCAGCTGTGAAGAAGATGGTCGTGTCTGGCTTGTTATCTAGTTAGCTAACAATTACTTTCCTGAACATTTGAATTGGTTAACTCCATACCTTACTAACAGCACCAATACCAAGGCAACAGCCAATGTGAATCTGTCCAAGCGTATCCATTCATTGATCATATTTGAAGTGTGCCGTCTGTCCGAATAGGACCTCGAGTTGGCTGTTAATAACTATCTTCCAGCATGCATTCAAGTTCTTCACATAAAACTCTCCTTTTTTTATCTCACTGAAAATTTCTTCTGTGTTTTTATTTGCAGTTTAAAACTTTATATACAAAATCACAACCACCTTTATTTTATTTTATCTGAAGTTAATAGCTAATACTTTTTGTGGTATGTAATCATTTAGTTCAGCCCTGATGACAGAGTTTTTAACATGTTACACATCATTTTGATCAGAGAATTATCTGATGAAATACTAAATTATCCAACAGACATTAACAGGTACAACTTCAAAAGTTAAATTCATGGGAGAAATATCAGAGGCATTTCACATCCATACCGGTGTTCGCCAAAGAGATGGACTGTCACCACTTCTATTTAACATGGTTCTGGAAGAAATTGTGAGGACATGGGAAAAGGAAATAAAGGGAATTCAACTCGGGATTAAAAAAGATCACAGAATCAATGTAAAGTGTTTGGCTTTTGCAGACGACCTTGCCATTTTAACCAGCAATAGAGAAGAAGCCAAACTTGCACTGGAGAAGCTTCACAAAATTTCACAGAAAACTGGCCTACGAATTTCCTAAGAAAAAACTCAATACATGGAAAGCAAGCCTGCAGATAATCTTCCCATTACAACTCGATAAGGGAAAGTGACACAGGTAATGCACTTTAAATATCTGGGAGAGATCATCCAACCATCAGGAATGAACACAATAGCCAACCAAGAATATCAAAATTACAAAAAGCGTATAAGCTTACTTGGAATCACTAAAATAAAAAATCTGTTTCTGTCAACGCCAAACTAAGGCATTACAGCGCAGTAGTTCTGCCGGAAGCACTTTATGCTGCAGAAACTACAGTGATTCATGGTCATACAAAAATAAGAGACATTGAAAAGCAGGAAAGGAAAATTCTGAGGAAAATATTCGGCCCAGTTTTTCGTGAAGGAATTTGGATAAAGAGGCCATCAAAAGAGCTCTACAAACAGATAGAAACAATAACTGACAACTTTAGAAAAAGAAGGATGAAATTTTATGGACATATTAGCAGGATGAACAATGCAAATCTTTGAGATAGTAAACACCAGTAAAAACAAGATTAAATGGATATCTGAAACAGAAGAGGTCCTTAAGGAATTGGGGATCACACAAGACAACATAAACAACCGAGAACAGTTTAGAAACATCATAAAGAAACATACACTTCAACAAACACAAACCAAAAAAAGAACAGGAAACAAATGGTCAGAAGAGCGCAAGAGAGAACACAGCGAGTGTATGAAGAGAATTTGGGAAGAAAGGAAGAAGAAAAAAACATCATGACTACTCAAGTTCAGTCGCTCTCTTTAAAGGGAATAATCGAAGAAGAAGAAATAAAATTAGGGGCCTATAGCTACAGACTAAATCTGAGCAGTAAAATATTCCCAGCACACATCACAAAGGCAAAGCACGTTTCACGAGACATCAGAGATGTGTAACGAGCTTGCCAGTGATAGTATTTAAACATGTATCTTCAGCCATACAGCTGAGTCGGAAGAATGCTACACTGTAGACAGGACAGGAAGAGGCCGTAGCTGACAGCGATCCAGACATCACAACTTCTACCCTGACACAAGCTGAGTAATTTTCTTCAACGACGAATATCCAAAATGTCTCCACAGGCCCAGCCAGTCTCCTATGAAATAAGTATCGGGATGTGAATAATGGCTGGAGAGAAGCACAACTAGAAAAGTGTGCTTACTTCTGCTATTGCCAAAGGAAGTGACCACAGTAATAACACATTACAATCTCAACTTTTCAACTCAGAATAAGAGAAGTTTGAATGTACGGTGAATTTTTCATTGAAATTAATGAATCTCAGCATCCCACTGGGCAACAGGCAAAAATATTTCTTAAACCAGGGGTTGCCAACCTGCAGCCGCCTTGAACATTTTGTGTTCGTGAGATTCATCACACTTTTACAAAATATATTTATTTTATAATAGCCCAAGTTGTGAAAACCAACATATTAAAAAAGAATACATTATTTGTGCATCTGTATATTAAAAAATTAACTGTCAAAATTATGAGAAAAAATTAACTTTGATTTTAAAATAATTATCTTGTGAATATATGACAGATATTGCATGTTTTATTTATGAGTTTAAAGTTATTAGTTAATTATAATTAAATTACGTTCGCTAGGAAACAAAAAAAAAAATCTATAGTGGGTCTAAATCTAATATAGGGATATATAATTTTATATGTGGTCCATGGAGTTATGATGCATTTCCAAAGTGGCCTGCAAGATCATTTGAGTTGGCCACCCATCTCAGAAGGCCGATTGTCTCATTACAGAAAGTAGACCTGATCACTCATTGCCGATTTGTAATCAGCCATAATTTAAATTCGAGATTACTTTTTCTCACTTATATCTGTTATATATTATAGTACATGAGGTAGGGTCAAAAAGTTCCCGGAATTGTCGTGTACAGTCAGGCAGTTGTCTGTGGGAAGTTAAATTTTTGTTTGGGAGGTTGGCAACACTATTGAGGAAGGTGCTGTGCTGTGCAGCAGGTTGTAGTTAGTTTCATGCGTGCGATGCATGATAGACGCAGTCTCTTTCATCTGTCGGATTGTGAAATGTCGTCTTTAGAGCAGCGTGGCAATACCAAATTCTGTGCGTTGCTGGAGAAATCACCCTCAGAGACACTTGAGATGCTGAAGAAAGCATACGGAAACTATACGATGAAGGAGATGGCAGTTTATGAGTGGCGCAAGCATAGGTGCTGTGCACTTGCACCCCCCTCCCCCGCCCCACTATGAAAGAAAATACACAGAAAAAGATTAAGAAATAAAAATTTTATTATTAAATTCACAGTTTGAATAATAAGCTAGGGCGCCTAGGTTGTTATCCAATTTTGTTCAACAAATTTTGTCAATAAATTCAGTATCCTTAGTTAATAAGTAATAAGCAGGGCTGCCGTACGCACGCGGGCGGCACGTCGAGGGGGGCGGCAAAACGAGCGATCGACAGTCGCCGCCCCGCAACAGTTGCCACTCCATTGTTGCCGCGACGAAATTTTGCAGCGTATTATGTAGCTGGCGATCTTTTTTTTTTATTAGCTCAACAGCTGCTTTGGGCGGCCGCCAACACTGGGGATGGCAACAATGAAGGCGGCAAACTCATAGTTTTTTGACCTGGTTTCTGAAATTTCCTAGATCCACCACTAGCTGTAGTTAGACCGGGGGGGGGGGGGGGGCATAATCGGTATTGCATGCGGGCGCTCAAACAGCTAGCGGCGGGCCTGGTAATATGGCGCGATTATCTTGTTCTACATCTAACCTCATTCCCCACCCCCATCCCGTGTTTCTGCCTTTGTTTCATTCGTATGGTGGGTCAGGCTGTGGTCACATCTTTCGCCCCGTCATGTGTCTCGCCTCTCACATGAATAAGGTTTCTCACCGAAATTTGTGCAATTAGTTGTGTTTTTGTGTTTTTAATGTGTTTATCTCACAAATAAACAAGGAATACTCAAAATAATAATACCCAGCCAGCTGTTCAATGAAAACACCATCATTTTAGTATTTTGCTTGCCAGTGCAATTTTTGAGTAGCAATAGCATAAAATAACCTTACCTTATATTCAAGATTGTTTTTTTACACTTTCAGGTATTATCCTGTTCTATTAACAGATTCTTTTATCCAGAATTATCACAAAGTTCTACCTCCTAAGGGGGCGTCCATAAATTATGTGAGGTGAAATAGGCGGGGGAGGGGGGTCCAGCATAATCTCACCAAGGGGGAGGGGGGTGTAACCGGCTTTGGGAGGGTGAGACCTAAAAAAAACATCTCCTGGGAGGGGGGGGGCGGGTTGAGTCTCACGGGTCCCAAGTCTCCTGGGAGGGGGGGTGTCAGGTCAGATCTCACCAGAAAAGGGTGGGGGTGTCCGAAAATCTGGAGAAAACACCTAAGGGCACAGCTGCCCATTTCCTCTTCTCAACAGTAAGTGACTGAAAGGCAGCGATAACGAAAACTAGATTCATTTATTTCACTCTGAAAGATACCCCATTAAAAAACATGAAACATGATACAAATGGATTTTTATCTTCCAAATGTACACTGAAGTATATTGCTCCCATAAAGCTCTGGCAAAGTAAGCTATCTTGCGATTGAAGGTCATAACTGTAGCACCAGGTTTCGTTACTGTGATGACAATGAAGAAAAGTTTGAATCATTTTGGAGCTCTTCCTCCAAACTACGGCACGTTTCCAAGCGACCTTGTGTTTGCTGTGCAGTCAGGAATTGAGGTAAAAATTTAGCAGCTACCCTTCTCAAACCCAAACCTTCACTTAAAATGTGCTGAACTAAGCACCACGTTATTCTAAACAGATCCGCACCTTCTTCCACTGTATGCCGCCGACGTTTCAGGACGATTACGCAAAATTTTTGTGACATTTTTTGTCTATTCGGGCAGTTGAAGTGATGCCCGCAGTTATTTCAGAAAACCTAAATCTGTACGGCCATCATCATCATCATTAGTTTTCTGCCCTCGGGCAGGTTTTCACTTGGCTGCTTCCATGATCTTCTATCTTGTGCCTTTCTCTTAAGAACCATGTAGTTGCCGTCTTCACTGATGTTGTCTATAATTTTGTATCTCTTTCTTCCTCTTATTCTCCTCCCACAGACTAAACCTTCCAAGGCGTCTTTTATCAGGCACTCCCCTCTCAACAAGTGTCCCATCAAGTTTTTCTTTCTCTCCTTTATTACTTGAAGAATTTTTCTGCTTTCACTGACCCTGTCCAGCACTTCAGCATTACTTATTTTATCCACCCAGCTTATCTTCTCCATCCTCCTCCACATCCACATCTCAAACGCTTCTAACCGCTTTTCATTCTCTCGTCTCAGTGTCCATGTCTCCGACCCATAAAGAGCCACACTCCATACAAAACATTTACAGAGTCTTTTCCTAAGTGTTTTGTCTATTTTTCCCGTTAGTAACCTCCTTTTCCTATTAAACGCTTCCTTCGGTACGGCAATGCGAGATTTTATCTCCTGACGGCACCTCAAATCTTCAGTGATCATACTCCCAAGATATTTAAACGGCCAGATGGGGATTTGAACCTGCACCTCCCGAATGTTACGTGATAGCATTAATGCTCGCCCACCTGTCGCAACGTTCGACACCGGCAAACTAGACCGTCGTGCAGCAGCCCGTACCGGCTCCCACAATTTGAAGACTTCAAACGACTGTGAGAACTCTGCAGATGCGAATTAGCTGACCGAAACTATCCTCGACGTCAGGCATCTTCCTGGCCTCAACGTCCAGACTCACTAGCCGTGTAGCTCAGCTACTCGCAAGAGTAATTTTCAACCTTCCTCACTGCCTCATCTATAAGTGTTGGGTTTACTTCCCCTGCCCTTCATAGCATCAGAGTTAAGTATAACAATTTATAGTGATGTACTTATTGTCAGTGTCAGTCTGCTCTTAATCTGTTTATGCAGTTACTAAGATCTGTAGAGGAAGACAGAGTTTTGAATATATGAAGCAGATAATTGAGGATGAGTTGTAAGGGATACGTAGAGATGAAGAAGTTAGCACAGGATAGGAAGGGATGGAGGAATGCATCAAAGCAGTCCAGAGACTGATGACAGCAAAAAAAAAAAAAAAAATGATAAATAAAAAAAATGCAACTATGGAGAAGGTTACATAAAGTTGAAATACTTCACGACATTGGATACTTATATAATGTCAAATATTTTAGGAGGTGGTGGTACGTATCAAATTAAGACAAAAATGTCTGGGCCACAAAACAATGTTTTGGAGTTAATAGCAGGAGTCTATGTGCTTACTGCCTGCTGTTTAAAGTATACAGGGTGTTACAAAAAGGTACGGCCAAACTTTCAGGAAACATTCCTCACACACAAACAAAGAAAATATGTTATGTGGACATGTGTCCCTGAACGCTTACTTTCCATGTTAGAGCTCATTTTAGTTTCGTTAGTATAGATTGATAGAGGCGGACCAATTCCATTGCCCCCACGCTCTCCTGACCTCAACCCTCTTGACTTCCATTTATGGGGGCATTTGAAAGCCCTTGTCTACGCAACCCCGGTACCAAATGTAGAGACTCTTCGTGCTCGTATTGTGGACAGCTGTGATACAATACGCCATTCTCCAGGGCTGCATCAGCGCATCAGGGATTCCATGCGACGGAGGGTGGATGCATGTATCCTCGCTAACGGAGGACATTTTGAACATTTCCTGTAACAAAGTGTTTGAAGTCACGCTGGTACGTTCTGTTGCTGTGTGTTTCCATTCCATGTTTAATGTGATTTGAAGAGAAGTAATAAAATGAGCTCTAACATGGAAAGTAAGCGTTTCCGGACACATGTCCACATAACATATTTTCATTGTTTGTGTGTGAGGAATGTTTCCTGAACGTTTGGACGTACCTTTTTGTAACATCCCTGTATAGTGGCAGTCATGTTGGTGTGGTGTCTAACACTGGGCACTTAACATGATGTCTTACGTTACAATATACATAGGCCTGTGTTTACATGCCACTGTGTCGTTTATGTTACAAAACTGTATGTCTCTCTTTTTTTTTTATTTGCTTAACGTGTCTTAACAGCGAGGTCTTCAGAGACATGAAAGGATGGGAAGGAATTCGGCCATGGCCTTTTAAAGGAAGCATCCCGGCATTTGCCTGGAGTGATTTGGATGCCCAGAGGGGGTTCGAATCGCTGTCCTCCCGAATGCGAAGCCAGAATGCTAACCGTTACACCACCACGCCCGGTTGTGTGTCTCGATTGGAGTTATAGGTCCCAGTGGCCAAGAAACTGCCAATTGCCACCCAGTTGTAGAGGAGAGAAAAAAAAGAAGGCATTTACGTCACTGCTTACCCCCGGCCTGAGATTCCTAGCGCCAGTCCTGGGCAGATATAGTATTTTTCTATGGTTTAGCAAATGGAAGTGGCCTTCATATCCAAAATGCAGGATACCACCTATTAGACCATTCAGCAGACTTGTCCGAGATCTTGGAGAAAAAGGATCCCTAGCACCCCACGCTGGATCTAGAGGAGCGTGTGTAAAGATTGTAATCCCGCAGTGTTTTCAATCCCACGGGATTTGCGCCAATCCTGCGGGATCCGTGCAGGATTGGTACAAACAGTTTTTTAATGCATATATTTAAAACATAGTTACTTAATATGGTGATAAATGAAATAATAATTAAATTAGTAAATAATTTTTAATGTTAAATGATAAAAATTAACAGTTAACAATATTTTGATTGGCAAAAGGACATTAAAACTTTTTGGCGTGTCTTAAGTGTATTTCGAGGTTTTACATTTTTGTTTTTTAATCTAAACCAATTTTTAAATAAATAATAAAAATGGAAAATATTGAGTCTTAGGTCATATTATGTGCCTTACGATATGTCACATAAGTTTACAAATATGGTTTTCTTAATGGCCAAGTTACAAGAATTTTCTTTAAAATTATAAATAAACGTTCCATAACACTGAGAAAAGCATTCCATTTCACAAAGTGAAGTGAATATACTCTGTAAAGTGTAGACTTGGCTCAGAACAAGATTACATAACTTTTTGTCACTGCACAAGCACGAGACTTGGCCTTTTTTTGCGTGATTCATTATTTTATCTCCTGATTCCTTGATTGATATTACAGTTGATTCAATGTTATTAAAAGAAACTACTCACCAACACGTAAACTGTCAAGTATTTCAGATTTACTTATGTGGCGTAACGAAGTTTTTAGAGTGGAAATTATAATTTTTTAGTAAGAAAGGAGACTTTCTCGGCAAATGATTGCAGTGAAATCCTCATAGGTTGTATCTACGGATTTCATTGCAAACACTCGAAATTACACACATGAGGAAGACGGCGGAGGCAGCCGTCGAAGTATGGTGTTCCTACAACACAATTCGTCGATACACCCGTGAAAATTTCATTATAACTTTTTTTACCTTTAATTGAAATAATAACAAGGAGAAGAGGGATTAATCGAAAGCCTGAGCGGCACATGTAAGCAGGCGGCTTTCGTCAAAGAAACACATTGAGGCAGAGGCCAAAACAACAATAAGTCAAAGGATATACAATTTCCTTTTGATAGCTGTTAAATAAATAGGTAAGCGATCGTTAAAATTACAATAACATTAGTTTCATATCAACGAATAATCAAATTTTCAGCCGCAAATTAGGAAATTGTCACAATTACTTTATCTGCAAATACAGAAAGTGGGAATAATGAAACCGTGAATAAAAAGCTGTAACCGTGTAGTGCAGATAACGTGTGCGACACTTAAAAAAATAATTACATAGTTAGAAAATCGTACTAAATACGCACATAACTCAAATTACAGAAATGTGTACTCGAAACAAACGTCAGTTTTTTATGAATACGTAAAAGTGTATTTATTTACTTACAAATGACAAAGGTTGACAAAAACAAACGCTTGTTCACATGAGTCATATGCCAACTGGAAGGGTACAGGCAAACAGTGCAACACATCCGACAGAGACCGAGTGGGGCAGCGAGTCATGCAGAATGACACGCGTTTCTGACGGATTTTGCGGATCCGCTTAATTTTGTGCGGGATTCGCCAGACTGTCTAATGATGCGGGATCCCGCTTTGCTGGATTGCAATCCCTAAGCGTGTGCTACATTCAGTGGAAGACACTCGTGGAACTGGTGTGCAATGAATAGCGGCAGCGAAAGGCGTTAGTCATCCTCTTGTATTGGTGGCACTGCACCAACAATTGCTGTATCCATACCACGTACAGACAGTTAGTCTGTCAGACCGTCTGGCTGTATTGCAGTTCTACCTATGGCTGTTGCAAAGGTGTGGTGCAGATCCGCCATTTAATTTGATGATTATGTTCACCAATGAGGTAGGGTTTACGGCAGATGGTGATGTAAATTTCCATAATTAGCATGTGAAGGCTGCTGGTAATCGCACCGCTTCTTAGTCAATTATGGGCAGTCGTTCTTGGCGACAGGTCTCTCCATACTCCAAATCTCAATCCCCTAGACCAAGGGTTCCCAAACTCTTTCAGATTTAGCATTTTATCACAGCATCCTTGTCAAAATATATGTGGAATGGCCCTAAACTTAAACAACCTTTTTTCAAACAATTTTATAATATAATTGGCAGAAAAATTTTGAAGCACAAAAGATAAAAACATTAAATGATGACTTAAGCAATGCAATGTGTGAGCTTGCTGATCTTCAAAAAAAAAAATTTAACTGCTGGGGATAAGACTTGATACTGCTACCCTCATTTTGTGCTCTACATTGGTTTTTGGGTGATATTTATTCCTTATTACAGCTACAGGTGAAAGTCTGGCTTTGCATAAATATGACATTGCAAAAGAAATGAGAATTCTGAAAGATTTGAACTTAGCATTGGATATTCATTTTTGACCGTTACCCGAAACTCCACCAAATCAGACTTAAAAAAAGAAGTCTGTTGTTGCAAGAGAGCTTAATCAGATTTTCTTTTACTTGCAAAGTAAATTCTGATGGGACTTAAGCATAGGAAGGATATATCATCAACACAACTTTTTTGACTTTACCTTCCACATACTACTCAGTACGTGTCTTGCAAAGATAAATTAAAAGCATTTAAATTGTTAAATATATCGCACAAATATAATAGTTTTAGCAAAAAGTATGGTTTAGAGAAGTACCATGAGTTTACAGAAAACTAACTCGAATATAAGAAGGGATAAGCCATCGTGATCTGTAGCAGTATATTGTTCTGCTCCCATATCAATATAAATTTTTTGAAACAATCTGGTTTTCAGTGGGCTATTTTATCTATGACAAGTCTTAATACCAAATTGAGTTTGATGCAAATGCAATGTGCCCATGTAGCACACAGTGCTTTACAGTGAATAAGCACCTGTAACCCACTATAGCAGCCAGACATTGATCGAGAATCGTCAGTACATACACCGATGCACTTTTCCCAATGAAAGTCATATTCTTTTATAAACTTGTCAAGCTTTTCAAACAAGTCGTAAGCCTTTGTGCTTTCAGTGATACTTTTGAAGAACAGAAGGCGTTCAACAATATCATCATTCAGAAATTGTACATAACAAATAAGGTGAGCATCTTCATTACTGCCTCATCACGTTCAGTCCAAATTCCTTGCCTTTCATTATCTCTACTAATTGATCACTGAGATTCTTAGACTAACAGTGTTAGTAACAGAGGTACCTTTGAAACTAGTTTTCCCACCAATTCTCTCACCATGAGTTATGTTACTTCGGAAGCAAAATTACAACCGATGGCCGAGGCGGGAATGATGTTAAAAGCAGAATAGCACTAGCAAAAAGAGCCTTCATGAAAAAGAGAAACCTTTTAGTTTCAAATATTGATCTAGGAATAAGAAAGAACTTTTTAAAACTATGTGTGGACCACAGCACTTTACGGTAGCGAAACATGGACTTTAGGAATACCGGAAAGAAAGAACTTGAAGCATTTGAAATGTGGTGCTACAGAAGAATGCTGAAAATTAGGTGCACAGACAAAGTAAGAAATGAACGAGTTTTGGAAATGATGGGTGAGGAAAGAAGTTTGTGGAAGAAGCTTACAGAAAGAAGAGACAGGCTGGTAGGTCATATTCTGAGACATGCTGGATTGGTTAATTTGTTAGTGCAGGGAACAGTCAAAGGTAAGAACTGTAGAGGAAGACAGAGATTAGAATATATGAAGCAGATAATTGAGGACATGGGTTGTAAGGGGTATGTAGAGATGAAGAGGTTAGCACAGGATAGGAAGGGATGGAGGATTGCATTAACCAGTTGAAAGACTGATGGCAGCAAAAAAAAAAAAAAAAAAAAAAAAAAAAAATTAAACATGTTGAGTGCAACTAGAAAAATCTCTTCGTCATTCTGTAAGCTACCTTGAAAAAGACACTAGCAGAGCTTTGCTAGGTACTAAAGATTGTCAACCGAGAACATGTTTTTTTTTTGCTTTTGTAAATTTTGGATCTTTCTGCTAAAACAATTGCAAGATGTTGCTTTGGCTTGGTAGCATATTCTCTGGTAAAATAATTTTCAAGCAGAGTCAACATTGCAGTCTTTCTTCATTGTTTACCTTTGCTGATGTAAGTCCAAGCAACTATTATCGTATTTACATTTTCCTTCAATGCTTGATTACTTTCACTTGAACTGTCAGTCTGTTTATTTAATAAATATCTTTACATTTTGTAACTGAATTTTTACATAAACAATCCTCCATCTCTTCCTCTCTTGAGCTAACCTCTTCATCTATACAAATCCCTTACAACCCACGTCCTCAATTATCTGCTTCATATATTCTAATCTCTGTCTACCTCTACAGTTCTTACCTTCGACTGTTCCCACCACCAGCAAATTAACCAATCCAGCATGTCTCAAAATATGACCTACCAACCTGTCTCTTCTTTCTGTAAGCTTCGTCCACAAACTTCTTTCCTAACCCAACAATTCCAAAACTCGTTATTTCTTACTTTGTCTGTCCACTTAATTTTCAGCATTCTTCTGCAGCACCACATATCAAATGCTTCGATTATGTTTCTTTCCGGTATTCCTTAAGTCCATGTTTCGCTACAATAAAGTTCTGTGCTCCACACATAGAGTTTTAAAAAGTTCTTTCTAATTCTTAGATCAATATTTGAAACTAAAAGGTTCCTCTTTTTCATTAAGGCTCTTTTTGCTAGTGCTATTCTGCTTTTAACTATTGAAAAAAAAAAAAAATCCTATTTTGTATGATAATAGATTTAAATTCAAACTTAAAAGACTGTAATACAGAACTATCGGTGCAGTCTTTATACATAGTGTGTACTTTGCTCACAATTTAAAATTGCAATCTCAAAATCTTTTGCGTACAATACAAGGACAACCAGTTAAAGAAAATTTAACAACTTCTGAAGTTATGGATATAGAAGAGTCAGCAGAAGAACCAGAAAATTCCGACACCGACTGAACTAGTGTTGGTAGTGCTGATACTAGTGAATGTGGTACTGACATAGATTGAATAAAATTATGTTATCTATATAGATACATTTATGAATCATTATGTAAATCTTTATACGATTCAGTAAGATTTAAAACACACTTATAAAATGTAAGGTCCGTAAATAAAACTATAATTTATCAGATATATTGTTTTCTGTAAAAAGCTGGGGAAAAAAACAACTTTTTTTCAATTTGCAGCACTATTCATGCCATTCAGTAACTTTTCAATATCCTCAGCCTGTTCTGCTAACAAGACAATGTCATCAGAAAATCTTAACATATTGATCTTTTTTCCTTGAACACTTATGCCACATGAAAATTTTTCTTTTACTTCCTTTATTGCTGCTTCTACATTCAAGTTAAATATTAATGGGGATAGACTACAACCTTGTCTCTCACCCTTTTTAACTGATGCATGTCTCTCATGGTTTTCTACTTTTATTATCGCCACTTGATTCTTAAATAGTTTATGAAGTACTCTTCTATCTCTAAATTTAGACCCGACTTCTTTAAAATTTTGAACATCTTGTCCCACCTAACATTATCAAAAGCTTTTTCTAAATCAACAAATTAATGCACACAAAAATGCCAGCCAGGCTATCTTGAAGAGTAATTACACTGGTTAAGTAACATAACTTCAAACTGCGGTTCGAACACTGCTTGTTGTGCCCATCTGACCTATTCTAATGTGGTAATCTAACATATAACAGTGTAGCTATAAGTTCTTATGGAATCTTAAAAAATCCTTGAGCACACAAACTGTCAGCGAAGTATTCGGCCACTGAGGTATTCGAGGTTATTGCTGCTATAAGATCTCTAAATACTTTTGAGCAGAAATGCAACTAACAGCTGCTTTTCTTAACTGTGCGACAAATGCTGCCAAAAATTATTTCATGGACACTAATAGCAACCTAAAATTTCTGTGATGGTTGTGAACAACATGTTTCAGCACAGAATGTTTTATGATTCTCTCTTATTTTTGTTTATTGTTGCAAATTGTCGCCTTGATGAGCAATGCTTTACATTTTCCTGTCCCAGTTTCTGTTTTGTTATAACTTCAACTTCAATAAAAATAGTTAATGGAAATTTCTTTGCTTCAAATGTTGCCCCCATCAGCAAATTAGACAACCTTATTTATATCTTCAAATATGACCAATCATCTTGTCCTTTTTTTTCTCCGAGCTACTTTCAGAAACTTTTCTTCGTTTGTTTTTTAAATACATTCATTTTGTACGTTATTTTTCTACTGCCTCTAAAAGCACAAAACTTTAAATGGTTGATTTTTCTTTATGGTTCAAATTTTAATATGTTGCAACTAAGGAAAATGGAAGCGGCTTCTAGGCGATATAAATAAGAAAAGAAAGGGAAATTAACCCACCACATACCAAAGTGGACGGATGCGATGAGAGAACACTAATGCTGACAAACAAACAACACAATATTTCGGCATATGCCTTGCTCACAAATAGAAAAAACGGGCCATTAGGCTCGGAACGTGTGTGCACACCGAACGTTACCTAATGACATTTTAATATGTGTAAGACTTAATTATGTACAGCAAATGTACATTAAGGAATGGAAATAAACATTCCCATATCTGCCTATTTTTCATTTTTATTGTATGAAATTTAACAATATTATATCTCTAGATATCTGTCTACTAATAATCTTAGAATCTTTCTACAAGGTGAATATCGGACCCCATAATTACCACAGGAAATAATCTGAAACAACAGATGAATTTGTCGGGCTTTAATCCATTATTAACTTTAAAACATATAGGAGAATGAACGTTAAGTGATTCAATTTAAAGATATGATATACATTATCAAAGAAAGAGAAAAAGTGAATTGACAAAAAACATTATAATGGAAGGTATCACACATATGTATCAATGTGTCTAACCATGTGTTCCATGCCAAAGATGCTATGTAAATGTGTTGGTTGTTCACAACTATCTTGCCTCTACCCTCTTCCTGACTGGAAGACAAGTTATTAGAGTAAACTTATTTTAGACACAAAGTTTCATGATAAAGTCACAGGTTTTCATCGGTATACATTTTATGGCGCATAACATGGTACCTAAAAAAAGTAAATAATTGGGTTGAAACACAGAAATATACAGGGCGTTTCATTTACGACGCGTCCGTGTGCACGGCAATAATCGCGCGGCCCAGCGGCGGCTCGCTTGCCGGCAACTCGTACTGTGCAGCGCCCGTGCTTAGAAACGCCTCTTTCCTGCGTCGATGTCTTACCTTATAGCACGTGCTGGAAATGTTGGCCATTGGTTTCAATACACACTTGACATCTTCTAAGAGTGTTTTGGCTAACTTTCTGCAGTGTTTGTGAAGAAATATTATTAATTTTAGTTCTTATGTTTTCCTCAAGTTCCTCTTCCGTATCAGGATTTGAATCATGCTCTTTTAGGTAACCCCACAAAAAGAAATCACAAGGTGTCATTTCTGCAGAACGTGGACGCCATAATCGACGACTGATAATTTGATTTTAATTGTAAACACGCTTTAAAGCACACATAGAATTTTCGGCTGTATGGGGAGTTGCACTGTCTTATTGAAAATTACCGTAATTTCTTTCATCTTCTGTCAGCTGTTCAAAAAAGGTTTTTAAAATATTGTCCACATAGCGAGAAGATGTAATTGTTTCAGTAAAAAAACACTGGTCCCATAATTCGCCTCGCACTAATTGCACACCAAACTCCAACTTTCACATCGTATCGCGGCTGTTCGTGGATAAGATGTGGATTTTCTGTACTCCAGGCCCGACTATTTTGACTGTTTACGCGTCCACTTGAATAAAAATTGCATTTTCTGTGTTGCGAAGGGCCCGATATCGTCTGAGGGGCGGCCCACGCATTGTCAGAGCACGGAGCATTGTCGGAAGTAGAACTTACGGAAAACATAACGAGTAAAATTAATAATATTTTTTTCACAAACACAGCAGAGAGTTATCCAAAACATCATTAGAAGATGTCAAATGTGTATTGAAGCCGATGGATAACATTTTCAGCACGTGCTATAAGGTAAAACATCCACACAGGCAAGAGGCGTTTCTAAGCACGGGCGCTGCACAGTAGGGGAGTGTGCATAAACCACGTAGCTCCATTTTGGCCTACTGTGAAACCCCCCCCCACCCCCCCAAGTAGCACGTAGCTTTTTTCCCTCTTGATTCCGCAAGACATTTTTACTGTTTTCTCTTGTCAGACGATTGTAAATTAAATAAAGAGATAATTAACTGAGGGAAATAAATATTCACGTGCTGTGTGTTCTGTTCCTCATTTTAATTGTGAAAAATGTTATGAAAGGAAACTACGTGGCCTGGCTCGTAAAAACCCCCCTCCCCCCACGTAGCCGTAGCCCAGCGTAGCCTTCCGGCCAACCCCCCCCCCCCCCCCTGGACCAAGCCACTTGTGCACGGTCCCTAAGTGGTGGCAGCAAGCGTGCAGTCGCTGGGCCGGACGATTATTGCCGTGCACGCGGACGCGTCATAAATGAAATGCCCGGTACTTGTTCAAACAGCGATATAAATGATTTTGTTTTCTAATAATATAGTGGGACTCTTTTTCTGGACAGTTTCTTGAACACCTACTGAGGTGTACTGGTTTTGGACCGATTTCAATCCTATTTCGAGATAGCTTGTTACAGTTTTTATCAGAGTTGCCTTCTGTAAGGCCACTGGTCATCTATATACAGCAATGAAAAGCATACGATAACTATCTGCAAGGAGACACATCATGAACTTCCTCAGCAAATGTGAAAGTTGAACACCACTATCAATATCAGGGTGCCCACAAGGTAATGATTTAAAAATTCCTCGATATTTCCAGGTTTTCCAGAAAAATTTGCCATATTTTCCCATGATTTAGAAAGTTTATTTGCGTGATTAAGATATTTAATGTTTTAATTAGATTTTGATTGTAAATAATTAAATCTGGTATAAAACTCAAAAAATTAGAAAAAGAAACATGTTTAAGAATGTTTATTTGAAAATTTTATAACTAATTTAGTAATCTTATGAAGCATAATTAAAAATGAGTAGCACAAAAATAAGATAATGACTAATATGAACTAGAACAAATTAGTAATCTTTCTATATTTGGTAGATAAAATAAATAAGGTTTTTTAAAATGTTCATCAATAACTTGACTCAGTCAAAAGCTTAGCTTTTTTATGCCTTTTTTCATTTTCTTTTCAAATCTTCTGGTTCAGTTATTGTAGCTTCTTTTGTTCCATCTTCAATTTCTTCTGTTGCCAAGTTAACACTTTGTAAGTTTCCGCAACTCTACGCAAGATAGCATGAACACGAGTGTGTATAAACCATGCAATCGTGTAGGCTCACCTTGCTTGGTTGCTTGGGTGTGCCGCTCGCCTTGGCAGCGGTATATTTGGTGCAAGTCAAAGGCACGAGCATGATGTTTATACTGTCGCATCGATTCAGCATTTGATAGAGCTCTGAATGACGCAAAACTTTATAAATCCTACCTATTTAGACCTCTAGGTTAGTATTTACACGATCTTACGTATTATTTTGTTCCTGCTTTGATTTGCCTTATATCATTAATACAAAGAAGTTATAAAGCCGTATAATTATCGCTATTCACATTTTTGCTGGCATTGGTATCTTGAATCTAGGCTTTTTTTTTTTTTTTTTTGTTTTGACATTATAGGTTCAATTTTTCTCAAAAGAAGTTCAAAACTAGGACTTCGAAGACTCTCCACAAATTCAATATTTTTGGGACATCTGTTTCAAACTTTGGTTGAAATTGTATAATTGTTCAGTGAAACATAAAAACATCTTTACAAACTTACTACTCTACGATTGCTGTTTTATTCAGTAAAAAATATAACTTCTGAGTTTACATGTAGTACTATAATTCTGATTTAGATGTCATTCACCTTTTTTTTAAATATAATTTCGAATGCTGAGTTCCAGAGAGAGTTCATATCAGCGCTCGCGTACGAACATCTCGTCGTCCTATCTCGATGAGGCGCAAGATGAGATGCAAGTTGCTAGTGTAAATGCGGCATTTGTTAGCTATTTTACGTCAAAAATATATAAGCTGAATTATTTAATACAAAAGTTCAATATTAAAATAAATTATCAAAAAATTTCCAAATTTTGGGTTGTTGCAATTAAAATTCCCTGATAATTTTTGAAATTTCTTGGATTCCCTGACATTTCCACGATATTTCAACGTTGCTTTAAATTCCCTGATAATTCCAGATTTTCCAGGTCTGTGGCCACCCTGAATATTAACGTCTCTTCTGATGGTAATTAAAAAATAAAATTCTGTCATGTCTCCTTTAAATTACCCCTTTTAACAACTATGCTTCTCTCATCAAGTGGAGAGTTAATGACTTCAAAATCCTACTTTTTACTTTCAGCTAGTTAGAAATAAAATGTGGTAAGGATGCCCACAGCAAATAAGATATTTTACACATTTTATTTTATTATGTATTGTCGATATCTTCTATATTTATGTTCCGTTTCTCATCTGAGGCATTTTCATGTGTTCCCTTATTCCAGCTGAGTATTTACTTTGCCAAACTAATACTGTAGTCTATGCAAGTGAACGCTTGCTAGTAATTATTATGCAGATATCAATGTTTTCACAAACTGAGTGAATTCAATGACTACAGAAGATGAATAATAAACAGCGAAAAACATCAGTGATTAGTTTATTTAACAGTTTACAATACACAGTCACTTTCCATACACATTTTCTGGAACAATCAGGAACAACTGGAAGGTTACGCAGATATGCATAAAAGTGGTGTTGGAATAGGTCACAGGAAGAGGTAGTCTGAAAAAGAGATACAAATAGGCCAATTTTTATTTGGTTCCTACACATTGTTCGTAAAAACTTGCATTAGGATTGTTGAAAAGGCAAATTTAGAAAAGGGGAGGCAAGAACTCTTATGAACACCTTGGAAATATCATTGAAAACAAAGAAGGATATGGAAAGTAAACTTGTCACCTAATGGGAGGACTGTGGCTACACATTCTACCCTGGGCATTTGGTTTGGTGCTCTAGGCAACCACAATACTGTACGTATAGCTCAGCCATCCTACCTTAAGTGAAGGGATTACTCTCTGTATCATTCCTTGTTTTTCATATGTATTACCTTATCACTACTACAGGTCTATACCAAAAGTAGTAGAACTGATTTAAGAAAAAAAAATATATATTGAAGATATCTTTACAATTCCTTAATCCTCTTCAAAATAGCACCCTTAGGCAGCTACACACTTAGAATTACGCTACTGCCATTGGCCGTACGCCTTATGGAAGTCAGTTTCGGAGACGCTGTTGAGAGCCCTCGTCGATGCTGCTTCAACGTCCTGGATTGAGTCAAACCGCTGTTCCTTCAGCTGCCTTTTCATCCGTGGGAATAAAAAAAAAAGTCAGTTGGAGCCAGATTGGGACTGTAGGCGGGGTGCAGCAACGTGGCAACGCTGAATCGGGCCAACAGTTGCCTTCTTCATCCTCCCGTCCAATGGAGGCTCGCATGAGCAAATCAAAGATCAAGACAATGCTGATCGTGTTTTTTGACCGTCGCGGGGTGATTCATAAGTAGTTTCTTTCCCCTGGGGAAACTGTTAATTCGAACTTTTAAGTGCAAGTGTCAGCCCGCCTGTGAGACCGAGTGAATCGCGTCCGACCAGTCATCCCCGCCAACTGGACTCAGCATCACGACAATGCGCCGTGCCAAGGCGCGCCGTAATGAGCCAATTGTTGGCCCGAATTGACATTGCCGAGTTGCTGCACCCCGCCTACAGTCCTGATTTGGCTCCATCTGACTTTTCTTACTCACATGGACGAAAAAGCAGCTAAAGGAACAGCGGTTTGACTCAGTCCAGGACGTTGAAGCAGCATCGACGAGGGCTCTCAACAGCGTCCCCGAAACTGTCTTCCAGAAGGCGTACGGCCAATGGCAGCAGCGTAATTCTAAGTGTGTAGTTGCCTAAGGGTGCTATTTCGAAGAGGATTAAGGAAGTGTAAACATATCTTCAATAAAAAAATTTTAAAAAAAATCAGTCCTACTACTTTTGGTATATACCATGTATCACCACTGGGATGTAGGATAAGGGGGTGATTAGCAAACCTTAAACAAGAGCAGAGAAAGACTGATATGGTGTTACATATTCAGAACTTATTATGTTTTCTCACCCACAAGTTATGTTCTTAGGGCCTGTATACATTTTTGAGAATAGTCCAACCTGTTTGCCATCACCTATGGTAAGTTCCTACATCCTCTTCTAAAAGTGGTCAAGTGTTGATATCGCGTAGTCAGCAGGTATTATAAATGAAACAGCCGTGTGTATGTGACACAACAGAAATAGTTTTTGGATTGAGGTAGAATATAATAATAATAATAATAATAGCTTTTCCATGACAAATTATATTTGAATGGAGGCTTTCTCGGTGTTGTATATACATGAAATTTCATCTAATTTATATTTGGTTATTTGGACATGTAGTTCCGTGGGGTGAAAAACTGAAGGACATTTATAAAACTTGAACCCGTATAAATGTATATTGAACCCGTATAAATATACAATCTTTATTTTGGGGCAATAAAGAGTAAGAAAAATTAAGCCATGCCTGAGGCCATAATTATTAAAAAATCTAAAAGTTACAACACGGTCATTAACAATAAGCATTAAATTATATGACAAATAAGTCTGATAGTTGTATGCAACTAGTCTTTTTTGTGTCAGATTTTGTATGTGTTGAAAGCTATTCTAGTACCTTAATGCTTGATGTGAACACATTCAATAAGTAGGAAGACTGAAGATATGTAAAATTAATAGCTTGGCAGTGGATAGATTAAAAAGCTATAAAACATCAATCTTTTCTCATTTTCTAACCCACTAGGTGGTACCCACGACTTCGTTCGTGTTTGTAAAGAATTTGTATCGACAGCTACCGACATCTAACAACCATAGTGCACGATGGGAGACACGATCCTATTAACACACACAAATGCCAGTCATCTGCGCTATGTAGTTCAGGCAGCAAAGTAAAATATACGGAGACACATGTCTTTGGTAGAAATACGAAAATATCCTTGATCAACCACTTTCAACCACCATATCTCCCACACTCCCACAGTTACCGAAATTCGGCCAACGTTGTGATCAATGGGTGACTCTCTGTTACTACCACACACAAACGCCAGTGATCTGCGATAGATAGTTTTCGCTGAAAAGTGATACACCATGACACATGCGTCTTTGGCAGAAATATGAAATTGCCGCAGGTCGACCACCTTCAACCCCCATATCTCCCACACCCCCATAGCTACCGACATCTAACAACCACAGTGCACGACAGTGTTGCTGGAATCAAATGTACCATTTAGGGAGAGAAAAATATCTATGAAAGGCATCATCTTCATTATTCAAAAATTGGAATGAAAACTTGTAATTTCTACTTTCATGTAGGTGAAACTGGTAGACACAGAGAGTTTATTTCTGACAGATAAAGCCTGTAATTATTACTAATGCCAGGGGAAAATATTCAAAACATACACTAAAAAAAACAGTGGACATTTGTATGAAAACTGACACAGCACAATTTGGGCCTTTCACAATTAGAGTTCCATACCTTAAGGACATTCAGAGATACAGACATGGTAGAACAGTAACATGGCACATATTCTTGGGTAACAATATTCTTTAGACAGAACTAGCAGAAAAAAATAGTCTATAATCAATAACTTTGACAGTTATTTAGATCTTTATTTTCCAGTGACCAAAAATTGAAAAGCTAATGCTCAACTTAATTTGCTCTAAACAATAAATTTTATAAAATTTAAATGCTGCACTTGGTCCAGGTCTGTGACACACACAATACGTGCAACTCTGATGTGTGAAGCGCCCCACACACTTACAGACGAACTGCAGGCTGATGCCTGTGACGAAGAAATGTAGGCTGAAATCTCAAAGCACCACACACATAAACGACAACTGCCTGTAGGCGGTGGTCTGTACAGGACTGTGTGCTGCCCACTCACTAGAGTTCGTGAACTTCAGGCCAGTGGACTGAAGATTTTTAACTTCAGTCCAGCGGACTGTCGTTCAAACTCGCGCGGATGCAGTGCAGTTGTTCGTTTTAAATTCACTGTTTCATTAACATAATTCACGTTCATAATGGGTCCCATTTTATTACGAGAAAACGTTGTGCGATTGTGATCTTGAATAATATGTTATTTATTACTTGCAATAAGAGGTTTTCGATGAAACAGTGGTTGCAAGAAAGGAGTAATTGTTCCCACATGACATTGTTGCGTGAACTACGACAATCACATACAGATGACTTAATGAATTATTTAACAATGAGTGATGAAAATTTCAATGAACTGTTAAGTTTAGTTAGTCCATTCATCACAAAGGCAGACACCGGAATGCGCCAAGCAATTACTGTAGAAGAAAGACTGACAGTCACCTTGAGATTTTTGGCTACGGGTCAGAGTTTTGAAGATTTAAGGTTTCCTTCGTGAATTTCATCACTAGCACTGGTATGATAGTACCAGAAACTGGCAAATTTATTTACCAGACTCTCAAGGAATTTTACATACAGGTAAGAATAATTTTTATTTTCTTTATTGTTCAGTAACTTTTTATATTATAATAAACCATGGAAAAGATAGAAATATATAGAAAATGTAACCTATAACCAAAATATAGACAGAATACGCTCAATTCCATACACAGTTAGTTATTGCATTTTTTTAAAATCAAAAACTGTGACAGTTCTGATGCGTCAGGGTTTTTTTTTATTTGCACATGACTCATCTTTTACCTTCCACAAACATGGAAATTGCTGATATAATTGAATAAATGAGGAAATGATTGCGGTTTGTTGCCCATTTTCCTGACAGTCCAAAACAGATTAAACCACGCGAAAGATCTGTGGCCTGTCGTCAGGCAAAGAAAAACGTATCTGTGAGGCACGGTGACTGCAGGCCAACTGCGAGTGTGTGTCCGTTTTGGCCTTGAGATCGTAAACTTCAAAGATTGTTAACTGTGGACTGCTGGCAGTTCAGGCCCCGATCTCAACAGTTCACACACTGACAGTTACGCAATACCTGCAGTCTACGATCTTAATATCGACTGTAGGTGTGTGTCCAACTACGATAAACAGACAGTTCAGTGCCTTTAGATAAACTGTAAGTGTGTGGGGCGCTTGAAACTTATTGTATTTACAAGCCACAGGCCTGCAGCAGAACAGAAAACAACGGTGTCCCCCTGGTGTTCGTGTCAGAACCCTAAAAATGTGGCAGACAGAACCACAAATTCCTGAAGCTTCCAGTATCACCTCATGTGAAAAGTGAGAACTTACTTGCACGACGACAGGTTTGTGTGGTTTTTTAAACTTGTTGTGAGCTAGAAGCAGTAGCTCACCAGACTTAAAGGTGTGGCAGCAAAGCGAAAGTCCGGGACGCCGAAGAGCCGGACGTCGGTAGCTGCCTCTGATCAATTCCTGCAGCAGCCGAGACGCGACTTCCGCTTTCCCGCTACGTTTCCTGAGGGAGTGCCATAAAATGTCCACTTGATATTATGTGTTGCTTTGTGTCCCACCTTTAACCCGGGTGAACTGACATTGCACTCTATAGTGCAGGTGGTGAAGGATAGCAAATTATGACAAAACTGTATGTACATTCACTACAGTGTGGATAGTGGACAGAATCTGCATGATGAAAATGAGAGAGAGAGAGAGAGAGAGAGAGAGAGAGAGATAGAGGGGGAGAGAGAGAGAGAGGGGGGGGGGATAGTTTCTTATGGTTCACCTAATAGCATTACAGCATTAAATGCTAATGGAAGTTTTTTATTTTTTTTTTTGAATTATCACAATTGATAAATATACTCACTTCATTACTGTGATGCCTATGTGGAAAACAACTCACTCTCCTTTTTTTTTTTCCGTATAAACAATTCTAGCAACAAAATATACAGGGTGTTACAAAAAGGTACGGCCAAACTTTCAGGAAACATTCCTCACACACAAACAAAGAAAATATGTTATGTGGACATGTGTCCGGAAACGCTTACTTTCCATGTTAGAGCTCATCAGATTCAGTGGCCGATGGATTGGTAGAGGCGGACCAATTCCATGGCCCCCACGCTCTCCTGCCCTCAACCCTCTTGACTTCCATTTATGAGGGCATTTGAAAGCCCTTGTCTACGCAACCCCGGTACCAAATATAGAGACTCTTCGTGCTCGTATTGTGGACGGCTGTGATACAATACGCCATTCTCCAGGGCTGCATCAGCGCATCAGGGATTCCGTGCGACGGAGGGTGGATGCATGTATCCTCGCTAACGGAGGACATTTTGAACATTTCCTGTAACAAAGTGTTTGAAGTCACGCTGGTACGTTCTGTTGCTGTGTGTTTCCATTCCATGTTTAATGTGATTTGAAGAGAAGTAATAAAATGAGCTCTAACATGGAAAGTAAGCGTTTCCGGACACATGTCCACATAACATACTTCCTTTGTTTGTGTGTGAGGAATGTTTCCTGAAAGTTTGGCCGTACCTTTTTGTAACACCCTGTATTTGCAAACTTCACAAAATAACTCTGCATTAAAGATGTCCTCTAATGCAAGGTTCTTCTCTATCCTTTATCTGCTTATGTTTCCTCTGAAACTGTATCTGTCATCACAAAAAAATGGTTGGCTCTCCACTAAGTTTTATTTAATTCAGTCAACTCCTCATAGTATGGGTTCACTGCACCGTAACTTTTCACTCGAGATTGTGCTACAAGGGAGCAGCTTGTCAGATTACAAAGTAGGAAACAATTATGTTTCCAACATCCCTCAAAAGACCAACACCCCATTGTTGTCAGCTCTGATGCATCATTAAATGAGAGGGATAGTGTGAAAACTAAATAGTTACTGTGAAAATTCAAGAGGTAGAAGTGGATTATTCATCATACAGCTCCTGTCACATTTGTTAGTTTCTCCTGTCCAACTGCTATCCAGCACCTTTTCCAAAGACAGTCGGATACTCAATAATACCACTAATTCCTACGACGTTCTCATACACTACAAAGCAAGCAAAGCAGAAGCTGAACATACGTGAGTGACTCCACATACCTCGCCAGTTCCACTGTGCATCCGTACGTCAGTGTGGACATATTTGACTTTCTCTTGCAAAGCAGAAATGTGGACCTTTATTTTTATCCAAATTTTATTATTATTTGTACTTTAAGACAAAATCTTATAAAAACTGGACATACTGAAAGCTATGCTCTGACTAATTTCTGTATGAATTTAACCTTTTTTGAAGAAGTTACAATTAACTGAGCTAAAGTGAATGTACTGACATTTTGATTAATAACAGCACTTTAGTTAAATTTTAGAATGTATGTATTTAAAGCAGGTAGGCATTTGTATTCCACGGGAACCCACGACTGGTCACAATACAGCTTGCACAGCAGAGACAATCTGACCAGGAATTTCATTCTTAGTAAGTTCATTGCTACTCTTCTGCAGAACCGCAGATTCTTTGTTGACTTCCAAGGTCAGCGTAGCCGTTGGAGGTCACAGAAGAATGGTCTACCCCAAGGAAGTGTGCTAGCCCCATTATTGTTTAACATATATACCAATGATCAGCCTATACCACACAAATGCAGGAGTTTTGAGTATGCTGATGATCTTGCTCTGGTCTCACAGAGCAAAGACTTTGAATCAGTGGAGAGCACCCTTACCAACGCTCTGGAAGATTTGTCAAGGTATTATAGCACGAACCAGCTTAAACCAAATCCTACGAAGACACAAGTATGTGCTTTTCATCTAAGGAATAAAGAAGCAAATCGTAGGTTAAAGGTAACATGGTCGGGGGTCGAACTAGAACACTGTGATACTCCAAAATATCTAGGAGTGACCCTTGACAGATCACTTACATTCAGTTTTTTTTTTTTTTGTAACAGATTAACGTCCCTTTTTAACAACGTGGTCTTTAGAGACGGGAAAGGATGGGGGCAAGGAATGGGAAGGAATTCGGCCATGGCCTTTTGAAGGAAGCATCCCGGCATTCGCCTGGAGTGATTTGGGGAAACCATGGAAAACCCAAATCTGGATGCCCGGACGGGGATTCGAACCTCTTACATTCAGGAAACATTGCATGAACTCCAAGCTGAAAGTTTCCAGTAGGAACAATCTCATAAGAAAACTGGCTGTATCGCAGTGGGGCAGCCAACCTGAAACAATTATAACTTCTGCCTTAGCACTATGTTATTCGGCTGCAGAGTACGTCTGTCCCGTATGGCACAGTTCAACCCATGCCAAACAAGTAGACATTGCACTTAATGACACGTGCAGAATCATAACAGGCTGCTTAAAATCAACTCCAGTCGAATGGCTCCACCCTCTCGCAGGAATAGCACCACCTTCTGTTCGAAGGGAAAGAGCAGTGAACAAGGAAAGGAGGAAAGTGAACCATGAAAAATCTCATCCACTATATGGGTATATCCCTCACAGGCAAAGACTGAAGTCCAGGAAAAGTTTTCTAAGAATATCTCAGGAACTTAGGATGACAACTGAAGAAGTCAGGTTACAACTATGGGAAGCTAAGGCTCCCCTTCCGCATGGCTGGGGAAGAGTGTCTGAATCTTTCCCACCTGGTTATGACAAGGGATGGTTGACTTGGAAATCTTTGAATAGGCTGAGATCAGGAGTGGGCAGATGCAAAGTGAATTTCGCAAGATGGGGCTATACTGAGATCAATGATATCAAGTGCGACTGCGGTGAGGACCAGACTGTCCAGCACATGCTCCAGTGTCAACTGTGTCCAGCATCCTGCTTGGCAGCTGAACTGTATGAAGCCTCAGAAAATGCACTGGAAGTGGCCAAGTTCTGGTCGATTATAATTTGATGATTGTGATTGTGTAACTGCATGTTTCTGATACGAAATAAATAAGCGGAGACAAATGTTTATGACAGACAAAGTTCATACGATTTACTGTCTGGTTCCTCACTACACAACAACTCTCGGTCAGAATGAATGGCCACAGACAAACAGTCCACACCTGCAATTTATACCTCCCAATACCAGAACATGCCAATTACCACAATTTTAACAACCTCAATGACTGTTTCACCGTGAAAGCAATTAGTTTTCCCCCCCGAAACCACCACCGCTTCAGAATTTCAGAGATTGGAACTTGCATACCAAAATATTCTGGATCCCAGACAGACACCTGGGCTCATTCTCTGATAAAATTCCATTTTTTTGACCCATCACTCCTTTTAAGTATTATCATTATCATTTACCTAGTTACAAATTTCTTCAAAATTTATTTGTTTATTATTTATTATTCGCTGTAACATTTTGTACCCTTTTGTTATATTATTAATTCTATCACCACCTGAGATACATATACTTATACAGGGTGTTACAAAAAGGTACGGCCAAACTTTCAGGAAACATTCCTCACACACAAACAAAGAAAATATGTTATGTGGACATTTGTTCGGAAACACTTACTTTCCATGTTAAAGCTCATATTGTGGACGGCTATGATACAATACGCCATTTTCCAGGGCTGCATCAGCGCATCAGGGATTACATGCGACGGAGGGTGGATGCATGTATCCTTGCTAACGGAGGACATTTTGAACATTTCCTGTAACAAAGTGTTTGAAGTCACGCTGGTACGTTTCGTTGCTGTGTGTTTCCATTCCATGTTTAATGTGATTTGAAGAGAAGTAATAAAATGAGCTCTAACATGGAAAGTAAGCATTTCCGGACACATGTCCACATAACATATTTTCTTTGTTTGTGTATGAGGAATGTTTCCTGAAAGTTTGGCCGTACCTTTTTGTAGCACCCTGTATATAACATCTCAGTCTCTCCCAACATGTTGACAATTCACTCAGTCATGTGTTTAGCTTCCTGAACCACACAACTGATTCCATAAAGCACGAGTAAGGTTTAAAACCAAAATATTATGTATTTTAAGTGTACGTCATATATGTTCCAGCGTCCAACTTTGGCGAGTGATGAGTCATTTTCCCTTTACTTGTCATTTGTATAATCATTTATGCATCGGAAAGGATATATGGGGTATGGCAGGAGGCACCCATGGGCTGTTTTGAGAAACCATCCAGGAATTCACTTGGAGCGATCTAGGAAAACTGAGATCAGGATGCCCAGAGTGGATTCTTGAGACCTACTTCTGTCAGATTCTAAGTTTTCTCACTCGATAAATCCTTGTTATACCAATCCCTAATCACTTGTGGAAAAGAGTATAGAAAATAATCAGTTCTGGCTCCGATTTCTCGGTCTAATTTTCTCAGTCATTCCTAGATATGAATGTTGCTCTTCTCACCACATACTGCAAGTATATCTAAATTATCATTGTGTGGGCACTAAAATACAATATTTTTTTCTCCTCGTGTATCATTTTCAGAAAATACACTGTGAAGGAGAGGACTGTTTGTTGGGTGTAAGCACCTTAGAATTTTGGCAAATTCTAGTTTTGCTTAGGCTGGACTTAGGAATTTCAAGAAGAGTAGTTTTCAACTTAAAGGAATTTTCCTGTAATCTTTCCCACAGTAACAATTCATCGTAAAAATCATTTTAAAGTGTATTTATCATATCGGGAAACGTTTATTTTAGGAGATATTCCGCTTTGTTCAAGCTTTGAAACACGCGATCATAAAAGTAGAAATTCTAAGATTTGTAATATCTTTAAATCGAGTAAAGCGACAGCTGAACTTATATCACCAGCTATAGTCAGCATTGTTCCGGATATTTCGGTAGTAAAGTTAAAAGATTTGGTAAAGTTTAATTAGCAGTTTTAATTAAGAGAATAAGAAGCACTGCTTGAATTGCAAAATGAAGATCTCTACAAGAAATAACTTACTGCGCAAATTAGTTGGATCACAGTGGGGCAGTCAACCACAAACTATACGTACATCGGCAATGGCCCTTTGTTATTCTGTTGCAGAATATGCATGCCCAGTTTGGTACTCATCATCTCATACCAAACAGGTGGATGTAGCCCTCAATAACACCTGTAGGCTAGTGACAGGTTGTTTAAAACCTACCCCAGTTGATAGGCTTTACCAGCTTTCGGGCATTGCACCACCCAGTATCCGGAGAGAAGTGGCTGCGAACAAGGAGAAGACCACAGTAGAACGGGAAAGAGCTCATCCACTGCACGGCCATATACCACCAGCCCAGAGACTCAAATCCAGGAAAAGCTTTCTCAGAACATCACGGGAACTAATTGGGTCACCTGAAAAGGCAAGAGTACAGTTATGGAAAATGAGGGTTCCCAACATCTCGGGACCACTGACAGTTGCAGAGCGCTTGCCATCTGGTCATGAAGAGGACTGGAACGTCTGGCGGTCCTTAAATCGATTGCGAACAGGAGTGGGCAGGTCCAAGGAAAACCTAATGAGATGGGGTTATACTGATACTACCAGTATTAAGTGCGAATGTGGAGAAGACCAAACTATGAATCATATGCTCAAGTGCCCATCATGTGCCCATCATCCTGCAACAACGAAGACCTGTTTCAAGCAACACACAATGCGATTGAGGTTGCGAAGTACTGGGCCAAGTGTGTTTAAAGTTGTTGATTTACAAAATGTATTTAATTGTGTATTTTGATGTTTTTGATACGAGAATAATAATTAAGAGAAAATAATAAGCTTTTTAATTAAAACAGATATTAATTGGAAATTTATATCAGTAGACAGCCCTAATTAAGACGATTCTGAATAAAAAGTTTAGGCATTTGTCTAGTAATTAAGTTTTTGAAAATAAATAGTCGCGGATTGTTGTTGACACGCGTAAAAATCCAGAGCACTTAGGGATTTTCTCCGATCGCATTAGAATGTGTCACTACGCGAAGGTTGAACAAGACATTTAAAACTAATCACTTAAAAATACTCACTAAATATCCGTTGATCTTCTATTAAATAGGTCTAAACACTGTCAGACTTTAATTGCTTTTTATCCTGTTGTTCATTTAATTTGCTGGTTCATATTTTGGCTAGGCCGCAG
>JARYHS010007075.1:10757765-10780776 GCA_031002005.1 Vandiemenella viatica
GATGAGGCGGGCGACGGAGGCCTCTCAACGGGCTCACTGCTCGTGATACTGTTCTTCGTGTTCACGGCCGTCTACTTCGTCGGAGGTGCGTTGGCCCTGAGGTTATTGAGGGGCGCGCGTGGATTTGAGATGGTACCGAATTCAGCCTTCTGGACTGAATTGCCCGAGCTGGTTAAGGTGAGTGCCGTTATCAACTCAGAATTCTTACTCTGTGTTCACTAATATCAAGGTAACATTTGATTTTATGTTCTGTCAGCCTCCATCTGATCTGACCTAATGTTTTTTTGTTTTTGTTTTTTTTGCTGTCGTCAGTCTTTCGACTGGTTTGATGCAATCCTCCATCCCTTCCTATCCTGTGCTAACCTCTTCATTTCTACATACCCCTTACAGCCCACGTCCACAATTATCTGTTTCATATATTCTAATCTCTGTCTTCCTCTACAGTTCTTACCTTCGACTGTTCCCTCCACTAACAAATTAACAAATCCAGCATGTCTCAAAATATGACCTACCAGCCTGTCTCTTCTTTCCGTAAGCTTCTTCCACAAACTTCTTTTCTCACCCATCATTTCCAAAACTCGTTCATTTCTTACTTTGTCTGTCCACTTAATTTTCAGCATTCTTCTGTAGCACCACATTTCAAATGCTTCAATTTTCTTTGTTTCCGGTATTCCCAAAGTCCATGTTTTGCTACCATAAAGAGCTGTGCTCCACACAAAGAGTTTTAAAAAGTTCTTTCAAATTCCTAGATCAATATTTGAAACTAAAAGGTTTCTCTTTTTCATGAAGGCTATTTTTGCTAGTGGTATTCTGCTTTTAACATTATTCCTGCTTCGGCCATCGGTTGTAATTTTACTTCCCAAGTAACAGAATGTTATAAGGAGTGTTGAAAAAGTATTTGTCGTATCATCAAGGGGGAAAAGTAATTAGTTGAGTGATTGAAATTCCATCTGCCGTAAAAATATTCTTCTTAGAATTATACAGATTTCTCCCCCTCTATTATTAAATAGTAATTATAATAAGGAAAAAGGAAACAGCTTATATGCAATATAAAAACAAAGAATAGGAAAAAGACTCGTTATTTGCCAAAGTTGAAGGCTGTGACGAGTGAAAAGCATATGAGATTAACAAAAACGTATACAATATTTTGTTTTTACACCTTATTCATGTGCTATGGACTGAGGTATATGGTTCGCGAGGTGTGTACATGCCAAAGTTTACCACATGACTGTCTGGGCAGCGGAAGACAGGAGGTTTAGTGGAGGGGGTGTACTGTTAGGGAGTAAACTGTCAATATTTCGGAAAAGACTAAGATGCTACATGTAAATATATATATCGCCAGTGGTGATAAAATTAAAATGTATAACAAAAGGGTATGGAGTGTTAAAGTGAACAGTAAATAAATAAATTTGGTAGAAATTTGTTACTAGTTAAATGATAATACTACTAATAAGATGCCAGGTTTGGTCACAATGTCTGTCACACCAGGATGTCACGAACCTGGCTTTCGTCGTTGGACTAACAACGCAAAAGGTGTTGCTACAAACTTGAGGTTTTAGGCATTATTTAATAATAATTCTGTTCAGTTTTAAGCATTTCTAAGAAATGAATTATGAGAACACTGAGGGAAAGGTATATATATCATTTAAATCAAAGTATTTATTACTAATTGTTTTTGTTTATTTTTATAAATTCAGTGTAGATATTTTCTTATATTATCTATCCAGAGATACCGCTGTTACGGTAACCTAAGAAATATCTACTACATTACATCATTTTTTAAGGCTATGAACGTTGTTTGATAACTATTCTGTTTAGTTAAGCAACTTTGAAGAAATGCCTTGACAGACCACTGCATTCAATCTGTCATTTCTGATGCGCTTTGAGGCTAATACTAATAATACTGAGTGATGTGTCAAGAGGTGGAATTTTATCGGTGGTCGAGGCCAGGTGGTTGTCTGGTATGCAGGATATTTTAGTATACAAGTTCCCATCAGTTATACATCTACATCTACATCTACATATATACTCTGCAATTCACAAAATTGTGGGTGGCAGAGGGTGCTCAACACCAAAGCTAATCTCTTTGTTTTGCATTCCCATCCCTAATGGTACGAGGGAAAAAAGAATTCATATAATAATCATTGCGGCACCTTATTTCTCTAATCTTATCTTTCCTGTCATTCCGGCTCAAATAGGTTGGTGGAAGAAGTATTTCACTACACTCAAAAGTGAAAGTGGGAGTACGCATGTTTACCAATTAGTTTAAACGAAACGTGTGTCGTCTATCTACCAGAGACTCCCAGCCTAGTCTACTAATCAGTTCTGTGACGCTTTCATAAGGACTGTAGCAAGCGGTCACGAATCGAGCGGCTCTTCTCTGTACTTTCTCTATACTCTCAATCAACCCCTTACGAAACGGATCCCAAATGGCACAACAATAGTCCAAATGTGGACACACAAGAGATTTGTACGCTATCTCCTTTGTTTGTTCATTACAATTTTTCAATATTCGACCTATGAATCGCAGCCTAGAATTAGCTCTATCTACCAACGAATTAATGTGTAAGTCCCATTTCATGTTCCTTTGTACTGTTACTCCCAAATATTTCATAGAATTGACCATATCAATAACTGAATTGCTTAACTCGTATTTCTGAACAATTGGATTCTTTTTGTTAGTTATGCTCATTGTCTTGCACTTTTTACAATTTAGAGTAAGTTGCCACTCAGTGCACCATGCCAAAATAATATCCAGATCACGCTGAATTTCTAAGCAATCGGCCAAATTCCTTACTTCCCTATAAATAACCGCATCATCAGCAAACAATCTAAAAAGGCTTTTCACTTTGTCTCCAAGATCGTTTATAAAAATTAAGAAAAGAAGTGGTCCTATTACACTTCCTTGAGGTACCCCCGATGTAACATCTAGACTAGAAGAACTTTCTCCTTCAACGACGACATACTGCGACCGACCAGTTAAGATCTGAAGTGGCAGTGGTTTTGGGAAAAAACTCTGATTGCTCTCGCAATGAAGCATGATTGAGGTTGTTAGAATTGTATTAATTGGCATGTTGTGGTATTGGAAGGTATAAATTGCAGGTGTGGACTGTTTGTCTGTGGCCATTCATTCTGACCGAGAGTTGTTGTGTAGTGAGGCCTATATAGGAACTAGTGCAGTGGTGAGGCAGGTTAGCTGGTATATGGTATGTGTTTTGGAGCACGTGGCATATCCAGTGATGGGAAAGATGTCCCCTACAATAGGGTTGGAATATGTTGTAGTGGGAGGATGCATGCTGCAGATCCATACGGCGTTTTTGGAGAGTCTGGGCTGAGATTTTTTGAGATTATGTGACCTCAAAACACTTCAGAACTTTGGAGATGGGAACTTGCATACCAAAATAATCTGGATACCAGACACCCACTTGGCCTCAACCAGCAATAAAATTCTACCTTTTGACCCATCACTCATTATTATTGTTATCATTTAACTAGTAACAAATTTCTTCCAAATTTATTTAATTATTTACTATCCCGTACCCGCGACTTCGTACGAGTGGATTAAGAATTTTTTTTGCCAGAATTAAATATAGAAAGTTGCTAACGAAGGATTGGTCCCAAACAATATCGAGTAGGAATAATATGACAGGAAAGCTATCACTATATCATTGTACCGTCGAACCTGTCTCTTGAAGAGAATCAATTTCCAACATATTTCTGTCACCATTCGATAAGGTCTCAAAATTTCGTGACTACAACTGTTAATCATACTGGAAAAAATATCCTGTGCCCTTCATACAGATTTCCTTATAAAATTGCATCACAACGATATAGCCATTTAGTCGTCAAAAGGTAACAAAAAAACAGAAACTTACTTCCGTATTTATAATAATATTACTGTGGTTTACACTCACACACTGACTGCGAACAACACCTGAGGGATCATTATAATGTAAAAAAGTGTACACCTACAACATTGCAAGACTACCTATGATTTGCCTCGCATTGCACCCCTAACTTTCTAATATCTACAGTTTAACATTCAATCCGAATAACCTACGGCCCAGGCCTGACTCTTACGATGAAAAACAATTTTTAAAAATCTTAGCCTCCATGGAGATTTGAACCGGAGACCACGACGTTCGTAAGCAAGCGCTTTAACCACTAAGCTGCCAGTCCACTATACGGAAACACGGTACGGAGACGACCATATCCAACGTGTCTGTCTATCGCTGCATTTCGAAGTTATGAGACAACATGTGTTATTTATACAGATAATTTTTCAACCAAATGTAGACAGTATTTTTCTCCTTGTTTCAAAGGATAAGTGTGCAAAGTTTCATCGAGATCGGATGAAAACTGTGGATTTGTATGAAGAACAAACAAACAAACATACATTCATCTTTATATATAAAGATTGTCTTGCTCCTTATATATTAATTTTATCCCCACTGGCAGTATATACATTATATATTTATATGTATTATCTTAGTCTTTGTCAAAATATCGATAGTTCGCTTCCTAACAGTTCAACCCAATTTCCCTGTCCTTTGTTATTTATATTGTCTCTATTAAATAGTAGCAAAAAGGACACTATTTTAAGGCAAAGTGTAAAAAACAAGGATACAAAAAATTTATCTATAACTTAACGAAATTGGAGACAGCAAGGCTGTGATATCATAAAAAAAAGAATTGGACAAATAATTGGTTATTCATCTGTTATATAGAAGAGAAATATACAACATGGGCTTTGGATGGACGCCTACCGAATCTTACCTTGTGGATATAAAAAAAAAAATATTGTTAAGCTGGCCAATTACTTACAAGAGTTGAAAGCTGGTGTGCTGTATTTTTAAAAGTCAATGTTTTGTAATGCATATGTCCTAATTTTTTCATTTTATCCTAAAACACTCACAAATAAATTTTTACGCCATATGGAGAACTGTAACCCTTGCCGACTTGCACCGATTCATCTTTATATAAGTTCCACGAGAGAAGTGGCGCGTGCCCACATTAATTGTTACTGTCATTACATTTCTTGACTAAGTATCACGTATTGTTTTGTTCTAATAGATGGATTTAGGATTACGAAGTGCTAAAATGACCATATTTTTATTAGGAAAGGCTGACTACCAAATTGCAGGTGTTCTATCAGCTTTATTTTTTAATATCCACGAAGGCAAATTAGCTATGAGCGAAAAACCTAATGTCACTGTACATGAATGCCTTATATTTTGGAGAATATAATGGAGACATTTTAAAAACAATGCAAGCAAATCACTGGATGTGTATAAGGGAAGAGGATTTGCAATGTTTATGATATTGCACACACTTAAGCCCACGAAAGGATGTACACAAAGTAGGGTAAAATCTTGTTGCAGTCACAGAGAGAGCCAGGGAGACCAGGTTGCTTGATGTGTGCGTGTGTGCGTAACTAGCTGAAAAAGAAGAAACGGTAAAACAAATGAAAATGTGGTCCAGTAGGTAGTCAAGCTCTTCAGAGTCCTATGATTTGTTCCTGCTTTGTTCCTACTATCTGAAGAACTCAGCGACACATCTCCTAGTTCTGGAGAACATCAGGAAGAGCATTGAACGAACACACCAGAAATAATTCAATCAGGAACTGCCTCAAAGCACAGAAGAAAAAAAAATCATTACTCCTACATTAATAGCTGCCTTGTTAAGTGTAAGAGATTCAGTTTACATTCTTCAAGTTATTGTGGAGGCACTTGGACTTAGTATATCTATTTTTCTTTAAAAAAAAGTCTTCTATTCAACGAATGAGGACACAAATGAGGAAGGAATGAGCAGGACCTATAATAACCAATTTTAAAATGATGTGACCCAAGGAATTGCAAGTTGTTGCCTGGTCTGGGCATAAGGAGTTCCAAAGAAGAACAACTGCCAATCTATCTCATAATTACATTTCGTAATAGGGAACAACTTCTTGTGATAAAGACCAAGGTGTAATTGTTCCGAATGCTCTGAATAAGTGATAAAGTGCAGATAATGAGCTGTGACACAATAGCATCTAACATAAGTCATCTCAACGGTGCCTGGGGCCTTCTGGAGCAAATGTAAGAATCAAAGTTGTTACTTTTTGCATGATAGCATCAAATTGATATAAGCACTCAGAAAAAACATTTCAATGACAAACAAATTGAGTAGTTTGGAGAACTACTTGAGCTGCGAGTTATATTTTTGGATGGAGATAGTAGCAAAGAACTGAAAATAAGACATCCTCGTGCAGTGCATCAAACGTGATATTTTGCAAGAGCCATTTGTTCACTCAAGATACGTTTCCTAAGTTTTCAACTTAAATTGAGCCAAGAACGCAAAATGGTACGTAATTTAGAAAGGGAGAGTACATCTGACTTTGTAGAAAGGTACACTCCTTTCGTGGCAGAAATAGCCTGCTCTATATTGTATGGTATGTAAAATTAGCTGTCTTATATGTACATTGTACATTATTTTGTATCTTTTGCTACTTGATTAATGCTTACCTATATTTTGTTTTAGGAAAAATCACAATGAATTTGTATCCGTGAAGAGCAAACATGTGTTTTCTCAATTGAAAATTTACAGTAGTGTTCTTTAGGAAAGCATATCTTCTTTGGAAGAAACTGTGGGTTTTCTACAGGCTAAAAGAAAGGTCTTTTATGTAAAAGAGCTGTCAAATTAATTCATGAGTTTCATGGTTTAATTACAGCTGATGAAGAACGGAAACAATTTTCGTGGAAAAAAATCGAAAATTGTACCCGCACCGTAAAAAACAGATCCTAAAAAGAAAATACCCCTCATAATTTTAATACTTCTGTTTTACTAAAAAATGAAGTATTATTTTTTGTTGTCTGGATTTCATTGTTAACCCAAAATTATATAAAATTTTAATGATGTAGTCACATATCAAACAATAGTCAAAATAAATATTTTTCGTAAACTTCCCGATCTACTCGACATGGGTTAACGTCATCGTACGAGAATAAAATTTCTTAAGTAAGTAAGCTACAGTGATTTAAAAAGAATTAGAGGGTATTTGTTTGGATATTTGAAAAAAAAAAATTTTGGCTCTTTTAAGGGACTCTGTTCACATTTCACAAACCAAATAATCTCTTATCACACGCCAAACATAGTTACCTGTTTCACAAACAGATGACAACTCATTACTTCCCCCATTAATATATTTGTTCCACGCCTAAGGCTTTATGCTTCATTGATGTTGAGGTCATTTGAGGTGGGAAAGGACAGGGGGCAAGGATGGGAATGAATTCAGCCATGGTCTTTTGAAGGAACCATCGTGGCATTCGCCTGGGGAAACCAAAATATGTATGGCAGGACGGGAACCCGTGTCCTCCCGAATGTGAGGTCAGCTCTCATTAGTAGTGAGCACAACCTGGCAGTAGGTGTAAAATACTCCACACACTGCTAAACAATAATTGTTAGATCTGTCTGATGTAAGCTCACTGTTATTTGCATGTTATATGATAAATTCTAGAAGTACGGTATAAAGTTCCAGTTCATCGTTTAAGTTTCCACCAAGCACGGCAAGTGGTAACGCGTTGGCCTCGTACTCGGGAGGACGCGGGTTCGAATTAAGGATTGCAATCCCACAGTGTTTTCAATCCCGCGGGATCCATGCGGGATTGGTACAAACAGTTTTTTAACGCATATATTTAAAACATAGTTACTTAAAACATTAATAAATTTAATAATCATTAAATTACTAAATAATTTTTAATGCTAAATAATAAAAATTAACAGTTAACAATATTTTGATTGGCAAAATGGCATCAAACTTTTTAGCGTGTCTTAAGTGTATTTCGAGGTTTTACATTTTTGTTTTGTAATCTAAACCAATTTTTAAATAAATAATAAAAATGGAAAATATTGAGTCTTAGGTCATATTATATGCCTTACAATACATAACATAAGTTTAAAAATATGGTTTGCTTAATGACCAAGTTACCAGAGTTTTTTTTTTTTTCTTCTTCTTCTTCTTTTTTAATTTTAAATAAACGTTCCATAACACCGAGAAAAGCATTCCATTTCACAAAGTGAAGTGAATATACTCTGTAAAGTGTAGACTTGGCTCAGAACAAGATCTCATAACTTTTTGTCACTGCACAAGCACGAGACTTGACGTTTCTTTTTGCGTGATTCATTATTATTTCTCCTGATTCCTTGATTGATATTACAGTTGATTCAATCTTATTAAAAGAAACTACTCACCAACCGTAAACTGTCAAGCATTTCCGATTTATTTATGTGGCGTAACGACGTTTTTAGAGTGGAAATTATTATTTTTTTTAGTAAGAAAGGAGACTATCTCGGCGAATGATTGCAGTGAAGTCCTCATAGGTTGTATCTCCGGATTTCATTGCAAACACACGAAATTACACACGTCAGGAAGACGGAGGAGGCAGCCGTCGAAGTATGGTGTTCCTACAACACAATTCGTCGATACACCCATGAAAATTTCATTATAATTTGTTTTTACTTTTAGTCGAAATAATGAAAAGGAGAAGAGGGATTAATCGAAAGCTTGAGCTGTACATGTAAGCAGGTGGCTTTCGTCAAAGAAACTTATTGAGGCTGCGGCCAATACAGCAATAAGTCAAAGGATATACAATTTCCTTTTGATAGCTGTTAAATAAATAGGTACGCAATCGTTAGAATTACGATAACATTAGTTTCATATCAACGAATAATCAAATTTTCAGCCGCAAATTAGAAAATTGTCATTATTACTTTATCTGCAAGTACAGAAAATGGGAATAATGAAACCGTGAATAAAAAGCTGTAACCGTGTAGTTCAGATAATGTGTGCGACACTTAAAAAATAATTATATAGTTAGAAAATCGTAATAAATATGCATCATAACTCAAATTACAGAAATGTGTACTCGAAACAAACTTAAGTTTTGATGAATACGTAAAAGTGTATTTATTTACTTAAGAATGACGAAGGTTGACAAAAACAAACGCTTGTTCACATGAGCCAAATGCCAACTGCTCTGGTACAGGCAAACAGTGCAAAATATCCGAGAGAGACCGAGTGGGGCAGCGAGTCATGCAGACTGACACGCGCTTCCGCCGGATTTTGCAGATTGCGGATCCGCTTAATTTTGTGCGGGATCCGCCAGACTGACTAATGATGCGGGATCCCACGGGATTGCGGGATCCCGCTTTGCTGGATTGCAATCCTTAGTCACGATCCCTGTCCAGCCATTCAGATTTTGGTATTCCATGGTTTCCCCAAATCACTCCAGGTGAATTTTGTTATGGTTCCTTCAAAATGCCATGGGCAAATTCCTTCCTGTTCCTTGCCCCAGTCCCTTCATATCTCTAATGACTTCAGTGTCAATGAAGTTTAAAGCCAAAAAAAGCTTTTAAATTTTCAACTATGTTTTTAATCTTTACGCAGGGTCCAGAGATATCTTCAGTTTTTTCTCAATGTGATTCATTTTTTAAACTTACATTCACAAATGGATGAAAGGCAAAAGGCTTGGTGTTATCACATTCTTTTTTTTCCATTCCTTTTCATCAGACATACAGAGAATGTGACAACAAGAACCTTATTATCTTTCTTCTATTCATGGATGTTTTCAAAGCGAGGTGGATAAATTAGCAGTAGCAAAATGCAGGATCCAGGTAAGGCATATTTTAAAATTGAGAAAACGAAGATTTTAAAACAGTCTTAGGACTTTTGATATTCAAGCAGCTGGTAAACAGACATACAGGCTCCCAGCTCAGCAGGGATTCATCAAGCATACGAAGAACCAAGGACAGGCAGAATAGGCAAGGCTTCTTGCAAGAGTGTGGCGAACATCAGACAACAAAGCATTTGTTAGAGTGCTCTCTGCATCCACAGAACAGGATCTGGTGCCGGACAGTGATGGATGGAGACCGGATTATATGCAACATAAAAAGCTAGACATATGCATGAAAAATGCTTAAAATATGCAACCATGCAACTTATATACTATAAAAATTGTTATTTTTTTATTTTTTATTTCAAAATCAGAGTGTAATTAGTAAGTAGTTGTAAAAATAATTATAAATTTGGCAATTAACAGTTAATTAACTTTTTTTTTACTTTTGTTAATGTAAGCATTAGGGTACTGTTCCAAATATTCAATAGTGATATTGTTTCTTTGATCTTCCAAAATATTTTTATAAGTGGATATGCACCGTTCCTCATTCACCGATGTAACTGGGCGCTATTTGAATTTGGATGCTTTGTTTCTGGAAAAAGTTCACCCATCCCATTAATAAAACTATCAATTTGACAACTTGGGTTATTGTTCAAAATATTTTCAAAATTCACCTTAAGTTTACACAGGAATACCTCTGGCAATGAGGATTTTATTCATTAACTGAATAGATTCAGTCAACGTCAAACCTTGAGTTTCAAGCTTTATAATACTTGTGGGTATGTGGGAAAAATGAATGCTAATCATAGCTATTGTTTTAGTCTTAACTGTGTCGCAGATTTTTATTTGTTTACCCTCATATTGTTTTAGTACTAGAATTGTTAAATGCTTCCTTGAACTGACAATCTGTCATAGCCTCTGCACTATCAAAGTCATTAACTAACCTTTAATGGCCTCGAAATGTTCACTGTAAAACAGTACAGCTTCAACCCATGTCGCCCATCGAGTTACCACTGGTTCTGGAGGTAAAGGTCCATTGTTAAGATTTTTTATAGGCATTATTACGATAATTTGGCTTAAGAAACATTTTCTTTGTTGATGAAATCGTTTATTTACATTCTCAAGTATGGATCGTACATCTTAAGCGAGTCGTACCCCGTGAGGAAAACATGTCATATGAATAAAATTGGGATAAAATACTTGGAACGCTTTGGCTGCCTTTATCATATATGGAGAAGCATCTGAGAGAAATATGACACTCTTTCATCTGCAGAAGATTCAGGAAGAACTTTTTTAAACCTCTCATTCACAAATCTGGCAATCGTAGAATGCTCTGCCTTTCCAAGTTCTCTGCAAGCCACCAAAAAGGAAGTTTTAATGTACCGACAGTTAAATTTGCAATGCAACTATCACAACTATTGGTAGTTTCATCAGCTGAAATCCAAATAATGCTATTCAGGAGTTCATTGCATATTTCTTCAAGAACATGTAGGTAAACTTTTGGTATCTAACTTTAACGAAATTTTGATTCATGTGTTTTATTTTGGTTCAATCAATATTTTTGCAGAAAATTTCTGAAGGCAGGATTTGTAAGTTTGTGAAGAGGAATATTACTTGCAAACAATGCTTCACATAGCTCCATGCTTAAGTGATCTTTTGGTCTGCCTTTACTGCTACTTGCCGCTGTTAAAAGTTGTCGTCGTGGGCCTTTCTTTTACAAGACTTGTCTTGACATGCTGGTCTGTTTGATACTTTTTTTGTTCACTAAATATTTTTCTCGTAAACTCAACAGTATAAAACATTTCCGTTGTATGTAAATGTTCCAGGGTAGTCACTATAGATGGAAAGGCCTTTTTTTGGGAGGCTTTTTATGTATTAAACTTTGTAGAAATAAATAAAAATTAAATATGAAATGAGCCTGCGTAATTTGTCCCATAGGTAGAGTGCTGCAGTAAGCGAGTACGGCGCAGAACGGCATCGTCCGTCTTTATCTCCCATGAATCTGTTTTATTTGGCGCATAATAATATTATCTATCAAAACAATAGACCCACAAATGCTAAGAACCGTGCTGCTAGTATGTTTTGCCGGTTACAATGTAAGATTTTATTTATTAACTAGCGGAGTTCCAGGCTTTGCCTGGTATAGTTCGCGTAGATTTAACCATACCCTATTTTTATTTCCGCAAAACATTTGTACAAAGTTTCATAAAATACGCGCCAACTTTTTCGAAATTAAAGCAAACTTACATTTACCCACCCCCTACCAAGAAACTGGTGGGCTGAAGTTTATTTGCACGTATACTATTTTCATTCGTCCGAAAAGATTCATGTATACCAAGCTTACTACGTTACTGAACAACTCTAGATTATGTTAAAAACTCACATTTGATTCAATTGCGAAGTGAATGGATATACTTGTGGCTCGAAACTCCAGATCCTTTAACTCTGCAGATAAAATATCAAAAGTGAATCCGGAATAATATTATCATAAACAGAAGACTAATGCCGAAGGCCAGAGATATTGTCCTGAGATCGTGCTTAAAGAAAATCTCTGTTGTTTTTACGGCTATCTATGTCATTTAAAAATTGATATCCCGAATTAAAGGAAAGAATACTTCAAGCTATGGCTTTTAAAAATTGAATATATTGAGTTAAAAGAAATAATACTTAAAGTTTTGTTTATTGTGCAAAATAGTTATTACTATAAGTTATCTTATTGCTTTAATTAAAGGCTATGATCAGAGACATTGTGTTGTGTGTTTAGTGCGGAGTATGCAGCATCTAGTAATTCCTCCTGTGGAATTTCTCACCATACGTTCAGAGTTTCATTTAATGCTCCTACATTAGTTAACGCTGAAACATAAGATATGCCAGACAAGTGAATTAAGATTCTAAGCTTTAAAACGGTGAAAACTCCATCGAAATCCGCCCCGTAGTTTCCGAGTTTTTATATGACCAGTATTTCCGGTTTTCGTTTTATAGATATAGACTAGGTACACTACCAAAAAATATTATAAATACAGTGAAAATATGCATCATGTCTAGGTTTTAGGTAAAATGTACAGTAATCAGTGAAAATGTGCTTAATATACAAATGCATATGCAGACATGCAATTGGATATAATCCAGTCTGTAGTGATGGCACTATAAACCGACACGGTCAAATTTTGGGCAAATGTTGTATAAGTCAAATGTAAATTTGTATAATTGTCATTTTTATTCACAAATAAATTAAGCAAGATCACTTATTTATTTGTATGTGCATGCATATTTCTCACTAAAAAAAAACAGCAAACTAATATCTTTAATACACCTTTACAAGAGAGGGGAAGTAAATAGTGATTGAAAAAAAGAAACCATCGTCTGCAGAATACATTTCTGTTTAACAGACCATGTGTTTCTTTTATAGGATGGCATCCACTTCACTCTGAGTGGCTGTCGCCCTGTACCGGGGACCGTCTACGACAGCATATGAAGAGCTCCAGACACGCCTTACAATTGCTAAAACAAACTTTTTGCAGCTTTAGAGTTGTACATACAGGTAGTGAACAACCAGAACAAGGTTGCAATTGGTTTGTTTACAGCTGTCAACTTGTGGTAAGACTAATTTGTTATTCTGTTAAAATAATTTTCTACATTGTTACTAACGATAAATGTAAGGGACAGTTTATATGTTGTGCTTAACAGCTATTTGGATTACACGGATCAATTTGTTGTTTGTAAGGGGAGAAAAAGACTTGCAACGAATCTGCCTTTTTCTGCCTGTGTCAGATCTTTCATATTTTTGTGCTGCAACTACTGAAATAAACTTCTGGATTGATGAGAATATCTGACAAAACAAATGATGACAGTTAAAGATTTGCTTCAGCTTGAAGTCAGTGGTTACATGGAGCATATTAAGTAACTCATTATATAGAAATACTGAACAGCATATATAAGTTATGCTCAAAGATAGTAAACTTCCATTGAGTGGGAAAAAAATACCACAACACTTTCTGGTTTCTTGAAAATGGCTACAACACATTATTTGCATTATGGCACTTACAAATCAGCCAGAATGCATTGTAGCTAATTCAGAAAGGGTATAATATGAAATTCAAATTTGTGTTTGGTCTAGCTTCCATCTCAAATCACAATTTTTTTTATTATTATTATTTTAGACTTGTAACATGACAGGTAAGAAGAATCTTTTATATTAAATGCATCTGGGAACAATTTGTTGTGAACACAAAGAGTTGCATACTGTTAAGCAACAACACATTGTGGTTGTTTTCAAGAAACCAGAATGCAATGGTTTTTTTTTTTTTTTCTTCCCTCAATGAGAATTTTCAGTCTTTGAGTGTAAAATATCCATAAACAAAAAGTGTACCACCTCCAGATGTGATATAAAAGGTGGTAATACAAATTGATAAGTGTAGTAGAATATTGGAATGTTTAGAAATGTAAATAATTAACAATTATTTAAAATTGAGGAAAGATAAAGGAGCCATTCATTAGAATAGCATCATAATCATGAACAAGGGTATGTGAATTTCTTCAATAGCAGAAAAAATAGAGACAGCATAAACTACACTGAATCACATACTTATCTACCACAACCTTCTCCTATTAAAAGCAGAATGTTCTTCACCTGTGTTCATTATTGTATTTTTTATCAACTATGGTTAGTAATGGTTCCTTTCTCTAGGTCCTCATTTACATCAGAATATGAGCAATAATGCTATTATGTACACTGGCAATAAAATATCAGCACTGTAGCTTACATAGGAATAAAAAATCTTTTGAAAGCATGAACTAATTAATAACAGAAAGAAATAATCACTTACCACAGGAAAATGTATAATGGTGATACAATACGCAGTTAATTTTGATAGAAAATGTTAAAGTTTTGGACCAAGCCACTAAGGACTCTATGATTGATGTTTTTTTTATTTAGCCTGAATCTAATAATAATGAGGTATTACTTGGGAATTCAGATTTGAAAAGTTGAAGCCAGTTTTCAGAAGTAACAGATTCACATTCTCTGTATTTATCCCCGATATTATTGCATTGCAGTGTTTTTTCTTCGCAAATTATTATTAGAATATTAATAAACTGAGTATGTATTTTTGTCGAACCACTTAAAATAGTCATTAATTACATGAGGCGTTTTTCCAGATATCTGGAAACCCCCTCCCCCATCCATGGTGAGATCTGGCAGGATCCCCCCCCCCTTTTCTGCTGACCAACCTTGTGGTTTTTATTACTTTTTTTGTACCTCTAATGTACTTCAAGAAATTAAAAAGAGGATGTGAGATTTCCATAGAAATTCTCCCCCCCCCCTTGCTGGTGAGATTTTGCCAGACCTCCCCTCCCCCTTATTTCACTGCACTTAATTCATGGACACCCCTGTAATTAATGTTTTTAGTTTTTTTTAAAAAAAATAAGAAATCTTGAGAGAGCTGATGGTCAGTCCTTAAGGATAATCACAATGGCCTTTTCACTGAAACCATTAAGCATGGTGTCAAGATTGAAGCTGTAGAAGCAGTTCTTACACTACACTCATCATGGCCTAGACCAGTGGAGTGCAACCTTTTCAGCAGCCGGGCCAAATTTTAGAAATAGAATTTTCAATTGGGCCGCACGTAATACTTTCTTGGAAAAAAATGCTTGAATATTTTTATGGAGCGAAGAAATAATTAAAAATGAAATATACATATTTAATGAAGTATTAAAAATATAGTTATTTTAATGCGTTGAAATTGAAACGAGTGGTGCTGAGTGTTTTAATGTCTGATATCACCGTTGAAAGTTAAAGTTTATGTATAAAATGATCTAGCTCCGCAGGCCGCATGTTGACGCAGGCCGTGGGTTGGGCACCCCTGGCCTAGACTGTCTTGTCTTCACTTGAGAAGGAAAATGCCTTTTAGGCAGCAAAGGATAGAGACAGTAAAACCATCACTTACCAAAGAGGAAGCCAGGAGACCAGTGATAAATACAGAAATTTGCTTATATTCCTTTGTGTGTGTCATTGCTATCCTTCCCTTATCTCTGGTAAGTAATGGGTTATTTTCCCTATCCTTCCAATAATAGAAGAAACAACAATTTCTTCTTTTTTATGTAAAAATTTGAACAGCACTTTAGTAAGACAGTTGGTTTTCAGTATATTTGCTGGAGGTGTCTGACATGTCAGAAATTAGAATTAGTAATTTTATGGAACTATTTAAAATTTTGAACTGAAATATTGTAAAAAGTGGCAGAAGATAACCAGTACTGTATCTGTTTCATAATGTTTTTGTATGTTAACTATGTTATTATTTGAAATATCTTCAGTAAAACAGAATATCCCTATTTGATGTCTCAAGGATTTTAACAATCGTAGACAATATAAATACACTTCACTTAACAAAGACAAAAGTGGGGAGGTTACACTGATTACAAATGACAAATATTTGATGTGGTGCACTGTGATAAAAGTGTTATTGAAGTGAATATTTTTATGCGTTACTTGGGAAATGATTTCAGTTAGCCGTGTAATTCAACTAACATCACAAGTGATCAGTGGTTTTACACAACAGAAAGAGTGTCTATACATATGTGATATCATGCATTATGATGAAACAATTAAATGAAGATTATCTACAGCTGAGGGGGGGGGGGAGATTCAGAAATAACTATTAAACCAGGACTCCTAATAATATAGGCCTGGCTTTTAGTAAAACCATTTGAAACATGCTTTAGCCACTTCAAAATTGTGTGATCCAAAGAAATTAAAACAATATCTCTGAATAGATTTGAAGCACTATTCATTAGATTCATCTCAACATTATAATGGTGAGCGTTTATTTTTTTCTTTATTTCTGTTATTACAAACTGATGAGCTAATCCTTAGAATACATACAAATTAAAACAGAATTTAAGTTCTCTTAACATACTTATGACTACTTGAACAATATTCACTTCTACCATATGATATTTCTTTTTTCATTAATTACTGTTTGAAATATTTCTGCCAGCAAAAACAAAATATTTCACAAATGCGAGTAATATATCTCTTATAATATTTTGTTGCATTTTGAGAGCTCTTCTAGTAGAAAAATATAAAAATTTGAAACTGATCTGAAACATGTTGTGCCTATAGCTTTGTAGTTTAAAAACGGAAAATGTGATAAAAATAATGTTTTCATTATTTATTGTTCAAAATACACAGTCCAGTCACATTAATGTGACCACCTCTCGATAACCAGAATAACCCCCTTTGGCAGATTGGACCGTTGCGAGGCGTGCAGGAAGTGAGTAGATAGATTTCTGAAGGTGTTCACTGGGATGTTGAGCCATGCAGACTCCAGTGCCGCGGCCAGCTGCGCTAGATTACGCAGTTGAGGATCCACGGCGCGAACAACCCGATCGAGGTGGTCCCACAGATTCTTGACTGGGTTTAAATCCGGTGAGTTTGCTGGCCAGGGGAGTAAGGTAAACTCTTCCTGGTGCTCTTCAAACCACGCACATACACTGCGAGCTGTATGACACCTCGCATTGTCCTGCTGGTAGATGCCATCATTCTGAGGAAAAATTATTCGCATGTAGGGGTGGACATGGTCCGCAAGGACAGATACGTACTTGTGCTGATCCATCGTGCGTCCCACAATCATGAGTTCACCCAGTGAATGCCAGGAAAACATTCCCCAAACCATAATGCTCCCTCCTCCACCCTGGATCCTTCCGGCAATTGTTGCAGGGTGTTTGCTTTCAGACGTTTCACGCCATATGCGCCAACGTTCATTTGTCGCCACTCTGTGGACGTCCAGTTGCGGTACTGGCGTGCAAATTCCAGCCTTCGTCGCCGATGGACAGCAGTCAGCATAGGTGCAATAACCATGCGTCTGCTACGGAGGCCCATGCGCAGCAACGTTCACCGAACCATTGTTGAGGATACACTCTAGGCAGCCCCTTGGTTCACCTGGGCGGTCAGTTGCTCAACAGTTGCACGTCTATTTGCCCGAACACACATCCGTAGCCTTCGTTTGCCTCTGTCATCTATAGCCCATGGTGCACCACATGTTCCACGCCGCTGATTTTGAATAGTGCCATGCACGGTATACTTTCACCACGGCGGCACGTGAACAGTTCACAAAATTAGCCGTTTCCGAAATGCTTCCACCCTTGGCCCGAAAGCCAATAATCCTGCCCTTTTGGACGTCAGATAAATCGCTACGTTTCTGCATTACACCAATCATTGAAATGCTTTCTGATGCCCTAGGATATCCTTTATATACACTCCACTGTAATGTGCTGTCATCTGCCTTCTGTGATTGGTTATTTCACGTTGACGTCGAAAGTAGGTGGTGGTCACATTAATGTGACTGGACTGTGTAATTTGACACGTAACAAAAACATCCGTAGAGGGGAAAACACACCTGTAAGAGCCAAATATTTGGGATAGTTAAATTTACATTATTAACTAGCTATAAGTCACTAGAACAAGATATCAAAAACAGTAAGAGTAACAAAATGTCAGCATACATTTTTTACCTTTTTCTTGTTTGCTTCCATATTTGCTACACTTTTAATATACACAAAACAGCAGAAATGCTCCGTATTTAAGATCCCATGTTAAGCCATAGCACCTATGTGCACAGTAGGATTAAGTGTAGCCATGACAGAGGTGCAGCTTGGTAATGTTCACATTATGCCTTTTATAAAATACATTGAACAGTTCTTCTAAATTCTTAATCATCTGCACTGATTAATCAAAAATATAGTTCAGAATGATAAAACCTTGTAACACAGAAACCGTGTTCAGTTCCAGCTGGAATGTTTCGTCGGTTAGAGGATTTGCCGAATTCTCTGGAATTAAAAAAAAAAAAAATTAAAATTTCATAAATTTTTGTAACAGGTTTTTATGGCATTAAATGCAAGGATATATTTAGGATATGTTCCTTCAGGAGATTGACCAAATTGCCTTGATATCTTTTGTATAGAAGAATTTTGTATTTCTGACATGTTTCATCAGCTAATTTTAGCAGCAGATCTACTGTAACAAGGCGTAAAAAAAAACAACACATTTGTGATGTAGATAGAAAATAGTGACATGTAGCCAACATTGAGAGCTTTGTGTAATGATGTAGGTGCTACTTGCAAATGAAATAGTTAACAGATATAATAACACAACTAGCATTGATACAGGTTTACACATTTTGCAATCACATAGTGAGATTTTTGACAATATTAAGTTATAAGATGTCAGTAGTGGACGTTTTTTGAGTCAAAGAAATGCAAATAAAGGCAGCCTTTTAGATAAAGCAACACTTAAGCATAGTGATATCCCACTAATGCATCATCGTTTTAACCCACTTGGTGGATTTGTCTGAAATACAAGCCCCGATGATTCCTCATCTGATAAACTAAAACAGATCCATTAGTTCATGTAATAGGGAACAAGCCTCAGAAATAGGACAGGATAACAAAAACTGTGGCTCAATGTTACTGGTCCAGGGACCATGTCACTCTAGGCTCTACATAATTGTATGATTTTTTTTTTTTTAAAAAAATCTTTCTTTTAAGCAACTAATCTAAGAGAATGACATATCTTGGAAAATTATCATATCATTACCCAAGCTGTTGAAAGTAGAACTCAAAAAGGCAAGTGTCTTCCTCTTCTTATAACTCAAGTGTTAAAAAAAATAAGATGTCAATAAAACACAAGGTGGTAAAAATATTTTTTGTGTAATTTCTTTCTTCAGTTATCTTTTGAAATGGATAGCATTTTGTTGCTGTCTATATTTAAATAAATAAATAAAAACTATTTTAACTGCAAATCAGGATGAAAGGATAACTATCAACTCTTCAGAATTTGTTTTGCTGTAACATTATTATTAATACAAGACTGGACCATCGAGATTGGAAATATTCAAATATCAGGTTCTCTATCCCCATAAAAATTGGAAAATTTCTTTTGTTGCTATATTTTCTTGAAAGGTTTATTATTTGTCGCAGAGAAAAAGACAGTCATTGAAAAGTATTTGTTTTGTTTATGTGTGATCAAAAAAAAAAGCTTAACTTTTTTTACTGTTTTAAAAAACAATTTAAAAAAATCAGGTTTTTGCTTCGAATAAAAGATATCAGGCTTTTTTGTTTCAATTATTAAAATGAATGAATATGTGTGCCAGTATTGAAGGTTTTTTTTTAGTGCTGATAAAAATGAAGTTTTGCAAGTGAATAGGATCTAATGTTATAATAAACACAAAAATATGTTGTCAGATTCAGGATTTAAGTTTGACTATTATTTTTGTTTAGATATTTTATAGCTATGGTTATTGCAGTTGTTTGATTACTTAAATAAGATGAAAGATTCTGAGACTAAGTGTTGTGGATTCTTTTCATTGCTTGTAAATAAGCTTTATTAGCTTCGTTGTGATTTGTGATTAGCATAGCTTTAAAAATGTCTGTTATACAAATTCTGCAAAAAGAGAGTAAAACCATAAAATTTTGTTGTTTTCATTTTTAATGTTGTAATTGAACAGAGTCATATTAATCTGTGATATTCCAAGAAAATATTTTGAAATAAAAATTGTAATTGGTATAAAATGTTTTTGTGTTATGTGAAAAATTTTGGTACCAACCACAAGATTTGTGAGAATACTCTTGAAAAATGCTGTTTCATATGAAATACTCTTCCATGATTAACTATCACCTGGATCATATTCAATAAATTAAGACTGTTATGAATGATCATATTTTAATAAATAATTTGTTTGCTAAAGAATTGAAAATTTGTTGTTTTTATTTCCCTTGTATCCCTGAAGACCCTTATTAATTTTTTTTTTTTTTAAATTGTGGTATATTGATACATCAATACTCTATAGGTATGTCTTAAAAAGACTATTAGGAAGAAGTAAACGAATTATTTATCAAAGATTAAGGCAGTGACAAATAAAAAAGGGCACATTTCATAATAATTTGGTATTAAATGTTGCTTATTCATAAGGACAAGACATTTGGCAAAAGGATCAGAAGTGCACACACACACTGAGATTCATCATGTGGTTCTTATTATAATTTTAGAAAATCAAATCAAGGTCTTTGTCAGATCGAGTCAGAATGATTTCGAAACGTTGCATCAAGCCGACTTGCTGTACCGGTGGAAGTCCGAAAACATTTTATATAAAGAATAGCCCCAAAGTCTGTCAAAAACTATGGGTTTAACGGAGTATTATGGCAATTTATTTCTCTGCAGTTGCTTAACTAAATATAATTGTTACAAAATAAAGCTCATTGTTCTTCATCGTCCCTTGTTCTGTTAAAAGATACAGTTGTCAACTTGAACCAGGATGCATTTCAGCCTAATTCCAACTCCGCTAATATTGCCGCTAAAAAAGCAAAGCTTCAAACATATGCGAATTAATGCATTCCCTGTATCGCATGTCAGTGTCATCATGCACCGCAATGTAAACTTGATCCCAAATCGTCACAGGTTCTGACACTTTTCTTTCTTATTACGTGTGATGAAGATCGATGTTTTAATGGCTGACACAGCTTACATCGGCTGAAATAATGATCCCAGTGAAAATGAAGGATTCTAAAAATATATCTTAACAACTTACACTATGCCACGTAATATTTAATTGTGGTTTAGGACACTTACATCGCAATCAATTTGGAACTTCATTCATTTAAAACATTTTAAATTTTCAATAAAAAGAAACTGATAATTAATATGCCAGTTTAAATGAAATACATACTTTTCTGCTAAGTGTCCTGACAAATTAATTTCTTAGAAATTGCTTAGCTAAATTCAATTGTTATAAAATTTAATGTAATTCATAGTGCCTTGCGCAGTAACAAAAAGTTTCTGTTTCCATCCGGGTCCAGGTTACATTTCAGTCATACCACATACTACTCTAAACTTGCTGCCAGAAAAACAATACTTCAATCTCACACATATTAATACGTGTACTGTATCGCATTTTAGTGGCAATAATCACTATATACATTTTGGCTCTAGCGTAATCACTGGGACTCATAAAGGAATTGTTCTTTTGGTCTGAAAATTTTTACACACGTTCGATAGATTATATTGTTTAATGTGTGTTGCCGTTTGATCAAAAATCTTCAAGGGTTTTTACACCTTTCTTTTTAATTATCTGTGATTCAGACCGATATTACAATGTTTCAATGGCTGACACAGTTACATGTTGCTGAAATAATAGCCTCAATAATATTACTTAGTGAATACAAAGAAGATTAAAATCAATCTTATAAACTTACATTATGCCACGTAATATTTGTTTTAATTGTGTGTAGGAAGCACAGTTCGCAATCAGTGTGCAACTATTTCCGTTCAAACGACTTAATAATTTCAATAATAGGGCACAGTTTAAATTATTTTTGGGGGAAAAAACTAAATTGTTCATGCCCTCTACTGACGTGTCAAATACCAGTTCTAATTCTGGCCCATACTAAGTAGCACTATAATCAAAGCTTTCGCTAACATTGATGTTCGAAAATTAAAACTTTTATCTTACATATCTATCGACAAAGAATATAGGGAATACTTCTATTTATCAAAAGATTAATACGTAAATATAAGCATCTAATGATTGATATGACGATTTAAACACAATACATATTTTTTTTCACGGTCAATTATTTTATTCTTGGATGCTTAGAAATGTTAAGAATGGCGTAAAGCGTGATGTCATGACATGACAGGTGATGTCATACATAACAGACTTGCTTATTATAATATTAGATAGAAATATTCCCCATCTGTATATCACTTAAATACTTAGTTACTCTGGTTTTTATTTAGTTTGCTTTCTGAAAGTGATGGTATTTGTTCTTTTGTAGCAGATACCTTCCACAGCCCGAGTCATTTAGTTTAAAGCTCTAGAATGTTCGGCCAGTGCGGCCTATCAGGTAATCAGACTTGTCACTTGACTCGTGCCTCGGCAGACTGATCGAGGTAGTTAATAGATCAGTGCTACACATAGAGATTGCTGCCCTTATTACAATACAATACAATACATTCATTTTCCATTGATCCCAATATAAGAGACTGGCTCTGTGGGATGTGGAAAGTTGTCAATTTACAGATAAACAGTTGCATAACAAAATAATAAGTACACCACTAGATGTACAGTCATAGTATACATGGTACATTAAACACTTCCATTACAAAATAATACATACACCAGAAGATGTACAGTCATGGGCTATACGGTACATTAAAAAATAAATTCATAACAAAATAATACATACACCAGGAGATGTACAGTCATAACATATATGGTACCCTAAACAATTACGCAACAAACTAAATACATACACCAGAAGATGTACAGTCATAGAATATATGGTACATTAAAAAAAAAAATCAT
>JARYHS010007075.1:10781776-10883216 GCA_031002005.1 Vandiemenella viatica
TTGATGGAAGTCTCACATTGAGTGAAATAACACATTAGTCTTACGTGCAAGGATTTGGCTTATTAAAACTATCTTCTTTGAGAGATTATAATTTACTTAGGAAAAAAAATTTTTTTTTGGCATACTGAGGGTGGTGGGTGAGCAGTTAAAGCTCTGGCCTCGCATTCGGGAGGACACCGGGTCGAATCCCCACAAATCACTCCAGGCAAATGGCGGGATGTTTCCTTCAAAAGGCCATGGCTAAATTCATCCTTGTTCCTTGTTCCCAGGTTCATCCTGCCTTTAATGACACCGACTTCGATGAGGCGTTAAGCCGTAAGTAAGAATAAAGTTTTTGGCATCAATAGATCTTGAACATTATGAAGGAATGTAAATTAGTTTAGTACCTTTTCTCATCCATATTTGAAACAAATTATTGGATAATGGCTCTGAATGGCAACAGAACATTTCGGCTAGACAGATGTTACATATGAAAGCATATACCGTATCTGGCTATCAAATTGCTGTAATAGAAGACAACTTTTAAAAAGAGTTACGTGCCTGTTGTAGTAATATTTACTGATTTAACTTATTTTCTTTTTCCTGACTAGTTTATAATTTGATCACGATCACCGTTAAATGATGTTACTTGCTTTCAATAAATCAACTGCTGTAATAAAGGAGAATTTACACATATTTAAGAATAGGGAACTGATGGGACATACAAATGTGACGTGTGTCATTTAACTGTGTCTCGCTTCCTTGTGGCCTGAGCAACACTACATAAAGAATAGTAAAAGTTTCACCTTCTGTCACATATTGGAAAATTGCATATTTGTTCAAAAATCTGTTATGACATTCTATTTGTTCAAGTAACCCTAACTTCAATGGACTCTTAGCTCTAATCAAGTAAAGTGTCACAAGTATGTGTTCCTATATTGGAGATTCATACTGAACAGCAGCTAGTGACTGAATCTCAAATACACTTTTCTTTAGAGACTGTTTTTTTTTTTATGTATGTTTTAACAGTAGCTCAGGCAGCGAGACATAATTATAGATCTATGAAATCACAGTGCATATTTTTTGCTTAAACATTAGCCTTTTGATTGGTTTAATGTCTGCTTTTAGTTGGCATGGATTCTGTTGAAAACCTTTCTAAAGATGACAATAAGCTGAAAAGTGTTTAGAAGCTCTCTTTATGCTAAGGAAGGAGGAAGTAGCTTTTAGGCGATATAAATAACAAAAGCCAGGGAAAATAATTCATCACTTACCAAAATATGAGGGCCGTGATGAGTGAACAACGCATAAAACAGACACAAAAATACAATGTTTTGTCATAAAACCAAAATATTGAATTTTTGCATCCGCCTTATGTATTATTCATTCATCACGGCCCTCATGGTTTGGTAAGTGATGTATTATTTTCCATATCCTTTGTTATTTAGAAGCTCTCTTGGGATGGTTATATCCCTGTAACCTTAATTTCACTTGTTCATTCTGTTTCTTTAAATCTTGCTATATCATATCTAACTGCAATACATGGAAGTAATGCATTGATTCGTTCCTTCCGGTTGTGAGATAAAATATCTGGCATACTTTCCTTAAAAACTTATGTCTTTCAGAAATGCCACAATTTTCAGGACAGCAAATATTTGATGAAAAAAGTGTACTACATACTGGACTCCATGTTGATTTGAAACAGATTAGCAGCTACAAGAATTGTTATTGAACTTAAATTTGTGTGTTTCAGTTTCAGCAAATTACATATATTTGGTGAATTGTGGTGTATCCTAGCCAAGTTCCCCATGTTCTTTCCGAACACTCGACCACACTGTTAAAAATCAAATACAGTGGGTCTTGTTTTCGTGGGAAACATGGAGCTGTATAACAACGCATCACATCTTAACTCCAGAATACTGAAACAGGTTTGTTGGTGATTTAACTCTGATGCTAAACATGTCATTCAATATGTTATACAATCTTCCTCTTTCTATTTGTATTTATAGTTGGATTGTAGCTGTTGACGTGTATGTGTACAGTATTTACAAACTTGTTTTAAAGTTTGCTATACATAAACTTACAAATTATATGCCAGGTATTGCTCCAATCTGCAAGTTCACCTAAGCTTTCCTTTCAGTTGATCAGAAGAGAAGAAACGAGCTACGTGCTCTCCACACATCTCCTATGTTTGATAGAATTACTAATATATTAGTCTAAAGAAGAGGGGGTAATATCTATTAATGTGTATTAGTATTTGGAGAGCTTGGTTTTGGGTATTATACACTGAAGAGCCAAAGAAACTGGTACGCCTGCCTAACATCGTGTGGGGCCCCCGCGAGCACACAGAAGTGTCACAACATGACATGGCATGGGTTCTACTAATGTCTGAAGTAGTGCTGGAGGGAATTGACACCATGCATCCTGCAGGGCTGTAAGAGTACGAGGGGGTGGAGATCTCTTCTGAACGGCACGTTGCAAGGCTTCCCAGATATGCTCAATAATGTTCATGTCTGGGGAGTTTGGTGGCCAGCGGAGGTGTTTAAGCTCAGAACAGTGTTCATGGAGCCACTCTGTAGAAATTCTGGACATGTGGGGTGTTGCAGTGTCCTGCTGGAATTTCCCAAGTCCGTCAGAATGGCAATGGACATGAATGGATGTAGGTGATCAGCCAGGATGTGTATGTACGTGTCACTTGTCAGAGTCATATCTAGACCTTTCAGGGGTCCCATGTCACACCAACTGCACACGCCCCACAGAGCCTCCACCAGCTTGAACAGTCCCCTGCTGACATGCAGGGTCCATGAATTCATGAGTTCGTCTCCATACCTGTATATGTCCATCTGCTCAAAACAATTGGAAATGAGACTCGTCAGACCAGGCAACATGTTTCCAATCATAAACAGTCCAATGTTGGTGTTGACAGCCCTAAGCGAGGCGTAAAGCTTTGTGTCCGTGCACTCAGCTAGGGTACACGAGTGGGCCTTCGGCCTCAAAAGCCTTTATCGATGACATTTCGTTGAATGGTTCACACATGCTGACTCTTGTTGATGGCCCAGCATTGAAATCCGCAGCAATTTGCAGAAGGTTTATACTTCTGTGACATTGAACGATTCTCTTCAGTCATCGTTGGTCCCGTTCTTGCAGGACCTTTTTCCGGCCGGAGATTTGATGTTTTACTGGATTCCCAATATTCACGGTGCACTCGTGAAATGGTCGTACGGGAAAATCCCTAACCCATCGCTACCTCGGATTTGCTGCGTCCCATTTCTCGTGTGCCGACTATAACACCACGTTCAAACTCACTTAAATCGTGATAACCTGCTATTGTAGTAACCAATCTAACGCCTGTGCCAGACACCTGTTGTCTTAAATAGGTGCAGTGCCGTACTCTGAGTGTTTACATATCTCTGTGTTTGCATATGCATGCCTATACCAGTTTCTTTGGCTCTTCAGTGTATCTGTCTTAACTTGTAAGTTATAATTTTTTTAGTAGTATATTTTTGCCATGGGGTGTAATGAAAATCCCACACCCCAAAAAATTCTAAAAATGGGCAAAGTCTTGTGGTTATTTGGTGACAAAAAGATATGATATATAGTGACTTGGCATCTGATAATATTTATGATTTATTCTAAGATGTAAAACCCAAAAGAGATGCAAGAGGAAACTTTATTACTGATTTAAGTTATTTTCATTTCCTGACTAGTTTATAATTTGATCATGATCCCAGTTAAGTGATGCTACTTGTTTTCAAAAGATCCACTGTTGTAGCAAGGAAAATATATACATATTTAAGAATAGGGGACTGATGAGAAATACAAATGTGATGTATCATTTAACTGTGTCTTGCTTGCTTCTGGCCTTAGCAATACAATGTAAAGAATAGTAGAAGTTTCACCTTCTGGCACATATTGCAAAATCGCATATTTGTTCACAAATCTGTCATGATATTCCAAGAACTGAAAAGCTCTAATTGAATAAAGTGTCACAAGTATGTGCTCCTGTGTTGGAGATTCGTATTGCACAGCAGCTAGTGGCTGAATCTCAAATACACTTTTCTTTGAAGACCTTTTTTATGTATGTTTTAACCATTGAGGAAGGAAATATATGGAGGAAAAGTGATGTTAAATCTGTCAAGCAGGCTCAAAACTCTTGCGCATGCGCAGTGGCGATATTGCATTCCCAAACAAACGCAATGTTCACATTGTGTTAGATGCTGTGATTATTTCATTTTGTAATGTGTATAAGTGTTTTATAATGCCATCTTGTGTTGCATACGGTTGCACAAATAGGCAAGAGAGGAAATAACCTGGAATATCATTTCATAAGTAAGTTGAATTCTAATTATCGTTGTTGAAGTGGGCGGTAGGAATTGCAAACTGCGGTGCCTGTCTATAAATATTTAGTCATAGCTCTCAATGGGATGACTTTGTATCAAATTTTTGTTGGTGTAATGTAGAAATCAGCATACCTTGCTATTTTGCACATAATAGACTTGCATTACTTTTTAACGAGTGTTGAAAATGAGATTTAAAGGGGTGTGTTTTACATCGCGATTCAGTGGATTTAGTATTGCACTTTCTTTTGTCAAGTTGCCGTTTATACTGACAGTGCATGATTAAATTAAATGTGTTAAATTATGCTATGCAATCTAGGAATCTTGATGAAGCAAACAATGTTGTTACCCCAAATACAGTTTGCTGATTCACCCCGCAGGGGCCAGGTACGCAAGTGCCAGGTACGGGTTTGGCGAACCCGCGGTGCCCGAGCTGGAAACTTGTGAGCGCCGCAAGTTTCCCACACCGTAAACTCCTACCATGCTTCAACGACCACCGTAGGGCGTGGCGGTGGAACGTTGTGTGCCTAGGAGAACGGGGATCTTGGCTTCATTGCCCGGATCGCGAGGACGGTACAAACCTCTATAAAAAAAACCCTCAACCTCAAGGTCGGACACGTGCCGAGGAGGCGGATGAGTGGTGAGGCAAACCATCCGCTAACGTGCGACCTCAGGGGCACCTGCGCACCCCTGTTGTAAGAGCATTCCTTTTGTTTTTGGATTTACTCGTGGGATCAAAATTCAGCCTCACAAATCCAAAAACACAAAAACCTGCGGTATGGGTGTGTCGCAGGAAAAAAAAATACACCCAATACTAAGAAGTGGGCCAGGGTTGATAGCCCTCCCGCTTCGGAAGGCCAGAGTAACAGGAAAGTATGCTCGATTGAGAATGCTTTCGTAATAATGATGAGGAAAGAGGGGACATTTGAAAAAGTGTCCCCTTTCTACATCAACAAAGGATTAGAAGGTCTTGTTGGTTCATTGAAATCCGTTAAGAAGCTGAGGAATGGGACGCTGCTGCTGGAAACATCTACCAGCAGGTAGGCATCCCAGCTCCTTAACTGCGAGAAGCTCGGGGAGTTCGCCGTTCAAAGCGAACTCCACAAAACCCTGAACTGTAGTAAAGGCGTCGTCACCTGCCATGACATTATGGATTTAGGGGCCGAGGAACTCGTTAAGGAGTGGGAAGACCAGAAAGTGGTCGAGGTGCGTCAGATTACACGGAGGGTAAATGGCAGTCTTGAAAAGACTGCCACCTTCGTCCTGACGTTTGACACTCCAGTGTTGCCCAAGTGTATAAAAGCTGGCTATATCAACTTGAACGTCCGTCCGTATGTTCCGGACCCAATGCGCTGCTTCCAGTGCCAGAGGTTCGGACATACGACGGCGTCATGCAAGGGCAACCCCACCTGTGGTAGATGCGGCAAGGGGGCACATGAGCCGGGTGTCAGTTGCACGCTCCCACAGGTGTGCGTCAACTGCTCTGGGTCGCACCCTGCCTGGAGTAGAGAGTGTCAAGTGTATCTTGAGGAGTGCAAGATACAGGAGTTGAAGACCAAAGAGCGGATACCTTATGTAGAGGCAAAGAAGAAGGCGAAAGCGCTCGCCGCTCCAATATTTGGAACAAGCTTTGCCAAGATGGTCTCGACTCCCGTCAGGAAAGAAAGTGTTGCTACGCAGACATCTTTTGCAGACATGGGCACGAGCACAGTGTGCTCATGTCAATGCAAGTGTGGTGCAAAATCCACCAAGGTCATCACACCTAAGACCGCGGATGTCACTAGCAACACATCTGCAACCTCGACCAGTCCAGCAGCAGTAACAAAGACCCCACTAGCAGTCAAGTTAATAGCACCTCCTATTCCACCGCGTGCTATTGAAATGGTAGCGATACCATTTGCTAGCGGTGGAAATAGAGGTGACCAAAAGATACGAGGAATAAGTTTAGACAGACTGATCCGACCCAGTTTGTTAAGTCCCCCTCTTCTTCTCCTCCCAGACCGCCCAGCAGCAGGGAGAGTAAGGGGAAGAGGCAGAGGAAGAAGAAGATAAAAGGATGGGGAGGATTTTGAGGAGTCCTCTGGGTCGGAGATGTCTGTCTCCGCCTCCGGGCAAGAAGAAACGGAAATGCTGGTGGACGAGTCTGGTCCCGTTCCTCAGTTGGAAGTGGCCGAAGACCCACCCGAAATGGGGCGGGTGAGGTTAAATAGGTAAGGATGGCTCCCATACTTCAGTGGAACATCAATGGATTTATAGCTCACAAAGAGGAGTTACACCTCTTAGCACGGTCTGATCCTTTGTGTCTCTGTCTACAAGAGACACATTTCAGACCATCACACCATCCTGTGCTAAGAGGTTATGACGTGTACCGTAAGGACGATACCGAGGGTGATCGAGCGAAGGGTGGCGTGGCAGTGTTTGTCCGAAACACTGTCCACTCCGAACCTGTAGCTCTCACCTCTGATCTACAAGCAGTGGCAGTGAGGATTTATGGTCCCACTCAACTCACAATATGCTCTATTTATCTACCACCTAACACGCCCATCAGTTATGATGACACGTCTAACATCTTGCGGCAGCTTACTCGGCCATTCCTCCTTTTAGGAGATTTCAACGCACATAGTGCGCTGTGGGGCTCAAACGCCGATTGCCCCCGAGGCCGAATGGTTGGTAGATTAATAGAGCAAGAGGAAATATGTGTCCTCAACACTGGTTCAATGACACATTTTACCACTGCTTCCGGATCGTCCTCTGCCATTGACCTTTCACTGTGCTCCCCCTCAGTCGCGGACTCCGTGCATTGGGAGGTGGATCGTGACCTTCACGGAAGCGACCACTTCCCAATATGGATGCACATAGAGTTTGAGCGTGGAGGAGGGAATAACCGACGCAAATGGAACGTCAGCAAAGCCGACTGGCATCTCTACCGTCACTCTATTATTCTAAAGGAGTGTAACAGTCTTGACGAGAAGGTGAATCACCTTACACAGGTGATTCACCAGGCAGCTGACATCTCTATGCCGAAAAGCTCCGGAACGCTGCGTAGGACGCGCGTCCCCTGGTGGAACGACGAATGTCGATCCGCCATTCAGGGTCGTAGACGGGCGTTGCATCGATTTAGGTTGCAGCCAACATCCGACAACCTGGCAGCGTTCCGTATTGCCAGAGCTAAGGCGCGTCGAGTTATTAAGGAGAACAAGAAAAGGTCATGGCAGAACTTTGTGAGCTCTATAAATCGTTCCACACCTTCGTCGAAAGTATGGGAGTCTATCCTGCCGTATATCTGGAAGGTACTCCCGCCCTCCAGTATCTGGTTTACTGGATCGCGGACGTATAGCCACCGATGAACGAAGCATAGCGCAGCTGATGGCGGAGAACTTCGCCGCTATCACATCGTCCTACGAATTTTGACCCTCGGTTCCAGCAACGCAAGATTGCTGCCGAGAGGCGCGCGCTGTGCTTCGATTCGTCGAATACAGAGGCCTACAACTGCCCTTTTACATTTTGGGAGTTGGAGTCAGCGTTGCATAGCGCTAAAGACACTGCTCCAGGGCCTGATTTGATCCAGTACCAGATGCTGAGGCATCTTAATAAAGATGCTAAGGAGTACCTTCTAGATATTTTTAACGATATATGGACTGGAGGACACTTCCCCTGACTCGTGGAAAGAAGCAACGCTTATCCCAATTTTAAAACCTGGAAAGGATAAGTTGCTTCCAGGTAGTTATCGTAGTATCGCCTTGACTAGCTGCGTGGGGAAGACACTGGAGAGGATGGTCAATCGCCGCCTCGTCTGTTGTCTAGAATCCCAAAACATTCTGAGCCGCTTTCAGTGTGGATTCAGGAAGTTCCGTTCCACCTTGGACAACCTGATCCTCCTGGAGGCGGCAATCCAGGATGCGTTTATTCGCAGCCAACACCTTGTGGGTGTCTTTTTCGATCTCGAAAAGGCGTACGATACTACCTGGTGGCATGTCATTTTAAAACAGTTGCAGGAATGGGGTTTTAAAGGTAACCTACCCCGTTTTTTAAAGTCATTTTTATCTGGTCGTTGCTTCCGGTACCGAGTCGGTTGTGAAGTGTCTGATCTTTTTATTCAGGAAAACGGTGTTCCTCAAGGGTCAGTTTTAAGCATGACTCTTTTCGCTATTGCGATAAATAGTATTTTAAGTGTTATAAGGAGTCCTATAGGGTACTCCTTATATGTGGACGATTTTTTAATTTTTATTGCATCATCCAGCCTGAGAAGCGCCGAGTGGCAGTTGCAACTCACGCTGAAAAGGCTGGATGAATGGTCAGTGCACACCGGTTTTCATTTCTCTGCCGAGAAAACTCGGTGTGTACTTTTTAGTCGTAGCAGAAGTCTTTTAGCTAAACCCCACCTTACCCTGAGGAACACCGTTTTACATTTTACTGATACTGTTCGTTTTCTGGGCCTCATTCTAGACTCTAGGCTCAGCTGGCTGCCACATCTTAAAGATGTAAAAGCCAGAGCCCTAAAAGCTTTAAACGTTTTAAAATGTCTCTGTGGCAGGTCGTGGGGCGCCGACCGATCCTGCCTGCTACAGTTTTATCGAGCCTTTGTACGGTCACGGTTGGAATACGGGTGCATTGTATACGGTTCGGCACGGGACAGCTATCTTCGGATGTTGGATAGTGTCCACCAATCAGGAATTCGGCTCGCCACGGGTGCCTATCGCACTAGCCCCAATACCCAGCATTTGCGCTGAGTCTGGCGAGCCGCCGCTCTCCATCCGGCGGCATCTCCTCATGGTGCGACACTATGTACATATTGCCACAACTCCTCATAGTCCCGTGCACGACATTGTGATGATACCTAACTTCGAACGGATATACGCTAATCGCCGTAGAGCGACAAAACCGTTCAGCCACCATACAAAGGCCGTTTTAGAAGAGTATGAGTTTGAATTGCCCTCCTTTTATCACCAGGGTTGGAGTAAATCTCCCCCCTGGCTTTTAAAGAACGATTTTTGAAATGTCTAGGTTCCACAAGCAGTCAACTGCTGCCAGTGTTTTTACCAAAATTTTTAGCGATATTTTAAACAAGTATCAGGATTTTACCCCGGTGTATACGGATGGGTCTAAGCAGGCTAACGGAGTAGGCTGCTCCGTAATGTTCCCTCGAGCGACATATAACTACAAACTGAATAGCTGTTGCGGCGTATACACTGCAGAGTGTTACGCTATGTTAAAGTCGCTCCAGCATATGAAAGTAAGTCGCAGCATGAAGTACATCATATGCTGTGATTCCCTCAGCTGTATCCAGGCCATTGGAAGCATGTACCCAGCAGATCGTCTTGTCCAGGACATACAGGACACCCTCCGAATCCCTCCAATCTTCTGGAAAGGAGGTCATATTCTGCTGGGTACCTGGACATGTGGGAATCAGGGGGAACGAGGCAGCTGATTGGGGCTGCCAAGTTAGCCTGCAACACGGTCAGATTTGACTTTGATCCGGTCCCAAAGTCTGACCTTGCCTCTGCGGTGAAAAGATTTGTTTCCGAGATCTGGCAGAGGCAGTGGCTGGAGGTAGAGCATAATAAGCTCCGGCTGGTCAAACCGACCTGTTCAGCCGTGGAGCAGCTCCTTCCAGCGGGCGAAGAGGGATGAGGTTATCCTTACTCTCCTCCGTATAGGGCACTGTCCTCTGACACATGGTTTCCTTCTCCGCCGAGAGGACCCTCCGGAGTGTGATGCATGTGGCGTACCTTTGACGGTACGCCACATTTTAACCGAATGTGTTTTATTTTTAGACTTGAGGGCAGATGTTGGCTTGGCCAACGATCTGTCCCTCATTTTAAACAATGAGATCAGCAACGTGGCGAGGGTTTTAAAATTTTGTGTTTTGGCCGGTCTAGCGCCTAAAATTTTTAATTCTCTTTTTAACATTCTTGGCCCCTTTACAGCCATCCAGGTGCCAGTACAGTTTGAAGTACTGGTGGCTCTTTAAAAGCCACGTGTGATCTTATGATATATCTTATTTGCTGTCTCTATGGCCGACCCCTTAACAGTCGACCATGCAGACAGTATTTTAGTACATTTTAAAGCCACAGTAATAGCTGGTTATTGTTAGGGCGCTAATGACCCCGACGTCGACACGCCCTAAAACACCAATAACAACAACAACAACAGTTTGCGCTTCAAATACGCGTGTGTGGGTATGTCTGCATAGTTTGATTCTGTAGCGGCAATTTAATGGAGATTGTGGTTAGGTCTAAATGCAGTCTATACCAGAATGGTTTTGTTGTTCCATAAGGGACAAAGAATGTATCTATTACTGTTAGTAATTTCATGAGAACCAAGTTAGTGACAAAACGTATATCGCGATGGAAACTACTTCCAGCTATTCCAATTAAGCTTAGTGATGTATGGTAACAAGATAACTATTTTTATTCTGGTCTAGGCCAAATTTAAACCTAACCACAAGTGGTAGTAAAAAAACTGAAATATCCATTCTGCATGTAATTCATTGTGGTTTTGGCAGAATTAATTTTTAGTCCAGGCCACATATCAACCTAATCCCAGTATATCCCGAAAACTAAGCAAGATATCGAAAAATTTTATTCTTTATTTTTGATTTGTCTCGTCGTGTTACATAAGGATCGATCATTAAATTTGACTTTTGCGAAATTTTTATTCTGCATTTCAACTCAAGACACCTCACTTTTGATACAGTATATCTCGAGAACTAGGCGAGATATCGAACATTTTTATTCTTTATTTGTTTTGTCTTTTTAAATAAGAATCCGTCATCAAATTTGACTTTGACCAATTTTTTCTTCTGAATTTTTAATGAAAAACATTTCACGTTTGAGACAGAATATCTCGAAAACTAAGCGTGATAGCAAAAAATTTTATTCTTCATTTCTTATTTGTCTCATCGAGTTACATAATAATCCATCACCAGATTGCGGCGTTACGTTTATCCTAGAGTCCCCTTGAGGTTTTTGTACATATACCCCGTGTCTGTATGAGATCGACCTAGCCCCCCACTCCTCCTCCACCCGGCTTCACTTCAATGCGTGGTGAAGGTCTCTTGCGTCGTCTCCATATATTTCCTTTCTCTATGGTTTTAACATAGCTCAGGCAGGCGAGACATAATTATATATCTGTGAAATATTTTTATCTTAAATGTTAGCCTTTTGTTATTATTATTATTTGCGGATAAGCCCATTAGGACTACGCAAAGTACTCAGAAGCGTTTGTTCGCTTTCCTTTGTGCCCATATTTCCTTCATACGCTTGCTATGGGCTTCTTTCCTCTCATCTGACCATGTTGTTCCTGATCTTTTCTTTAATCTTTCCTCCTGGTCAACTTGCCACTTGTGAATTTTTGATTTAAATGTGTCTCTGTTTTCGAAATCTTCTGGAACAATTCCTGCTGATTTGAGGTCTTTCTTGATTTCTCCAATCCATTTCATTGTATCCGATATTGATTTACTTCGGTTTTCATAGAATTCAACTATTTGTCTTGTAAGTCTGTTAGGGTTCATTCTTTTGATGTGTCCATAAAATTTTAGTCGGCGTTTTCTAATATCACTGTGAATGTCTGCATATTGTAGAATTTCCTGATTACTTTTGAGTCTGTACTGGTCTCCTATGAGTCTTGGGCCCAAAATTTTCCTTATAATTTTGCGTTCTTTTTTCTCAATGTTTTCTATATCTTTTTTTCTGTTAAAAATAAGTGTTTCTGATCCATAAAGACATTCAGGTTTAATAACTGTATTGTAATGTCTCAGTTTTGTGTGCTTGGAGATGCATTTTTTGTTGTAGACATTTTGTGTTAGGCGATAAGCTGTTTCCATCTTTTGGCATCTAATTTCATTAGCTTTTGCTTCAGTTCCATTCTCTTGGATTGTTTCACCGAGATACTTGAAGTATGAGACTCGTTTAATTTTTCCATATTTTGTCTCCATGTATTTTGGCGTTTCTTTATTGCAGGTCATAAATTCTGTTTTCTCGAATGAAATCTGTAGACCCACTTTCTCCGCTACTTCTTTCAACAGTTCGATCTGTTTTTGGGCTATTGCAATGTCACGCGTTAAGATTGCTAAGTCGTCTGCAAATGCTAGGCAATCTATCTTCAATTTTCCTCTGCCTAATATAATTGGCTGGTCAATTCCAAGGATTGATTTTTGTTTCCGCCATTCCTGTAACACTTTTTCAAGGACGCAGTTGAACAGTAACGGAGAAAGTCCGTCTCCTTGTCTTACTCCTGTTTTAATAATGAAGGGTTCTGATATCTCCCCTAAAAATTTTATTTTGGACTTTGTCTCTGTTAGTGTTTGTTGTATTAAAGCAAGAGTTTTGGGGTCTAAGCCTTGTTCTTTCAATATTTTGAATAATGACTCTCGATCAACTGAGTCATATGCTTTTTTAAAATCTACAAATGTGCATACTAAACGGTTGCTACAAATTCTTTGATGTTTGAGGATAAGTTTTAGGTTGAGTATTTGTTCTGCGCAAGATCTACCTGGTCTAAATCCAGCTTGATATTCTCCGATCCTTGGTTCTAGTTGTTGTTGAGCCCTATCGAGGAGACACTGGGAGAAAATTTTGTATGGCACTGACTGCAGTGAGATTCCCCTATAATTATTAACACTTGCTCTGTCTCCCTTTTTGTGTAAAGGGTGGATTAACGCATTTTTCCAATCTTCTGGAATTTTTTCTGTTTTCCAAATGTCTTGGATAATTTTTGTGATCTCTTTTATAGTTTTTGATCCTGCTGCTTTTAGAAGCTCTGCAGTGATTCCATCTTCACCAGCTGCTTTGTTGTTTTTCAGTCTTTTGATTTGCCTAACAATTTCATTTTCATCAGGTGGTAATGAATTTGGATTTTGTTCTTTAGGTTCTTGTGGTGTGAAACGTTGTATTGGTTCGGGACAATTTAGGAGTTTTTCAAAATACTCTGCGAGCACTGTACAGTTTTCTTTATTGTTTAATGCCAGTTGCCCGTTCTCTTTCTTAAAGCAGAGGCTTTGTGGTTGATATCCTGTGAGTTTTCTTTTGAAAGTTCTGTAGAAATTGCGTGTGTTGTTTTTCTGGAAGTCTTTCTCAATTTCAAGCAGTTGCCCATTTTCATATTTCCTTTTGGTTTGTCTGATTAGTTTTGCTGTTTCCTTCCTACTTTTCAGGTATTCTTTGTAGTTGTCATCTGTTTTTCTGTTGTTCCATTTGATGTACATTTGATGTCGTCCTTTGATTGCTTGGTCACATTGCTCGTTCCACCAAGGGTGTTTTCTGGGTTTTTGCTGTGGGATTAGTTTTTGTGCTGTTTCAATCAGTTTGGTTTTGAGTTGTTGCCAATTTTCTGATTTCTTTCTGTCCAGTTCTTCTGTAAATGAAGGTTGAATTTTGCCTGCATCGAATTTTGGGATTGGTGGTTTCTTTTTGATGATCCTTTGTGGTCTCAACTTTAATTTAATTCTTGTCAAGTAATGGTCAGAATCTATGTTTGCACCCCTTCTAACTTGGACATTCAAAATTTCTCTGTGGTTTGGATATGAGATGGCTACATGATCGATTTGGAACTCGCCTAAGAGTGAGTTTGGTGCTCGCCATGTCATCTGTTTTGATGGTTTCTTTTTAAAATTTGTTGACATGATTTTTAGATTGAATCTACTGCAGAGTTCAACTAATCTCTGTCCGTTTTGGTTGGTCCATTTGTGAGCTGGGTATTTTCCAATTGTTTTTCTGTATCTTCTTTCTCTTCCTAGTTGTGTGTTAAAGTCCCCTACTAAGATTTTGATGTGGCTTTGTGGGATGTTGTATATCGTTTCTTCTAGTGTTTCCCAGCATTGATCTACCTTTCCACGATCTGTTTTATTATCCTTGTTGATTGGCATGTGCGCATTGATTAGTGTGTATGTTTTGTTTGCACATTTGATGGAGATCGTCATTAGTCTGTTATTTACGGATTTCACATTCGTTACCGAGTTCAGTATGTTTTTGTTAATCGCAAAAGCTACTCCTAAATGTGGAGTATTTTTCAGGATTCGTTTGTTAGTCTTACTTTTGAAGAGTCTGTAATTGCCAAAGTCCATTGCATTTTCATCTGTTAGTCTTGTTTCTTGAAGTGCTAGTATGAGAATTTTTTGTTTGCCTAGGGTTTCCTGTAGTTCATGTAATTTTCCTGCTCGCAAGAGTGTGTTTATGTTCAGTGTTCCAAAAAAAGTTTTGGTTTTAGGGCGAAGTTGGCCAGAGGTCTCCGATACCCTCCGTTTGCGTGTCATACCAGACGCCCCAGAATCCGAAAGTCTGGTTGTACTGTCCCTGACAGCAGTGGATTGGCTACCACCTGGGGTAATATGTTGATTTCTGCCACGCTTCATGGTACTTGAGAATCAAATTTTTTGGACCGAAGCCCAGTTTTTTAGGACTGGAGGGATTAGTTCCAGAACATGTGGTTCTTCCGCCCCCTCTGCCGTTGGGAACAATCCTATTCCTCTTCCGCCTTTGAGGCCGTTGACCGTGGTGTGTTTGGTCCGCGAGAGCTATTTTATTTCGCTCAAGTCCGCCGGTAAACCGGTGAGGACCTCCCTATCCGCCACCTGGGAAGCACCACGTGGGAGTGTCACCTCTCCCCCTGCTACGACAACGTAGTAGGTTCGTGGGTTAGCCTTTTGATAGGTGAATCTATGGTTTTATCTGGCTCTGATTATGTAAATACATTTTTATAGTCTACAATCTGCTGAAAAATGATTAGAAGCTCTCTTTATACAAAGGGAAAAGGAAGTGCCTTTTAGGAGATATAAATAACAAAGGCTAGGGAAAATAACCCATCACTTACCAAAGTATGAGGGCTGTGATGAGTGAATAACACGTAGGATGGACACAAAAACACAATGTTTCTGTATAAAACCAAAATATTGTATTTTTGCATCCGTCTTTTGTATTATTTACTCATTACAGCCCTGATAGTTTGGTAAGTAATGGGTTATTTTCCCTATCCTTTGTTATTTAGAAGCTCTCTTGGGATGGTTATATCCCTGTAACCTTAATTTCACTGGTTCATTCTGTTTCTTTAAATCTTGATAAATCAGATCTAACTGCAATACATGGAAGTAATGCATTGATTTGTTCCTTCCAGTTGTGAGAGAAAATATCTGGCATACTTTCCATAAAAACTTTTGTCTTTCAGAAATGCCACAATTTTCAGGACAGCAAATATTTGATGAAAAAAGTGTACTACATACTGGACTCCATGTTGATTTGAAACAGATTAGCAGCTACAAGAATTGTTATTTAACTTAAATTTGTGTGTTTCAGTTTCAGCAAATTACATAGATTTGGTGAATTGTGGTGTATCCTAGCCAAGTTCCCCATGTTCTTTCCGAACACTCGACCACACTGTTAAAAATCAAATACAGTGGGTCTTGTTTTCGTGGGAAACATGGAGCTGTATAACAACGCATCACATCTTAACTCCAGAATACTGAAACAGGTTTGTTGGTGATTTAACTCTGATGCTAAACATGTCATTCAATATGTTAAACAATCTTCCTCTTTCTGTTTGTATTTATAGTTGGATTGTAGCTGCTGACGTGTGTGTACAAACTTATTTAAAGTTTGCTATACATAAACTTTCAAATTATATGCCAGGTATTGCTCCAATCTACAAGTTCACCTAAGCTTTCCTTTCAGTTGATCAGAATAGAAGAAACGAGCTACGTGCTCTCCACACATCTCCTATGTTTGATAGAATTACTAATATATTAGTCTAAAGAAGAGGGGGTAATATCTATTAATTTGTATTAGTATTTGGAGAGCTTGGTTTTGGGTATTATACACTGAAGAGCCAAAGAAACTGGTACGCCTGCCTAACATCGTGTGGGGCCCCCGCGAGCACACAGAAGTGTCACAACATGACATGGCATGGGTTCTACTAATGTCTGAAGTAGTGCTGCAGCTAACTGACACCATGCATCCTGCAGGGCTGTCCATAAATCCGTAAGAGTACGAGGGGGTGGAGATCTCTTCTGAACGGCACGTTGCAAGGCATCCAAGATATACTCAGTAATGTTCATGTCTGGGGAGTTTGCTGGCCTGAGGAGGTATTTAAGCTCAGAACAGTGTTCATGGAGCCACTCTGTAGAAATTTTGGACATGTGGGGTGTTGCATTGTCCTGCTGGAATTGCCCAAGTCCGTCAGAATGGCAATGGACATGAATGGTTGTAGGTGATCAGCCAGGATGTGTATGTACGTGTCACTTGTCAGAGTCATATCTAGACCTATCAGGGGTCCCATGTCACACCAACTGCACACGCCCCACACCATTACAGAGCCTCCACCAGCTTGAACAGTCCCCTGCTGACATGCAGGGTCCATGAATTCATGAGGTTGTCTGCATACCCGTATATGTCCATCTGCTCAAAACAATTGGAAACGAGACTCGTCAGACCAGGCAACATGTTTCCAATTATAAACAGTCCAATGTTGGTGTTGACAGGCCCAGGCGAGGCGTAAAGCTTTGTGTCATGCACTCAGCAAGGGTACACGAATGGGCCTTCGGCCTCGAAAGCCTTTATCAATGACATTTCATTGAATGGTTCACACGCTGACACTTGTTGATGCCCCAGCATTGAAATCCGCAGCAATTTGCAGAAGGTTTATACTTCTGTGATGTTGAACGATTCTCTTCAGTCATCGTTGGTCCTGTTCTTGCAGGATTTTTTTCCGGTTGATGTTTTACTGGATTCCCAATATTCACGGTGCACTCGTGAAATGGTCGTACGGGAAAATCCCTAACCCATCGCTACCTCATATTTGCTGCGTCCCATCTCTCGTGTGCCGACTATAACACCACGATCAAACTCACTTAAATCGTGATAATCTGCCTTTGTAGTTGTAGTAACCGATCCAACACCTGTGCCAGACACCTATTGTCTTAAATTGGTGCAGTGCCGTACTCTGAGTGTTTACATATCTCTGTGTATGCATATGCATGCCTATACCAGTTTCTTTGGCTCTTCAGTGTATCTGTCTTAACTTGTAAGTTATAATTTTTTAGTAGTAAATTTTTGCCATGGGGTGTAATTAAAAACCCCACACCCCAAAAAAAATTTAAAAATGGGCAAAGTCTTGTGGTTATTTGGTGACAAAAAAGCTATGATATATAGTGACTTGGCATCTGATAATATTTATGATTTATTCTAAGATGTAAAACCCAAAAGAGATGCAAGGGGAAACTTTGATTTTGTAACATTTACAAAGCAAAAAAAAAAAAAAAAAAAATGTTTCTACAGTCAGAAGTTTGCTAAAATGTGTCCTGCATTATTTTAAAATTTTAAAGCAACAATTTGTAAGACCAATATAAACCATTCTTTTCAGAAAGTTGAGTGATACACGTTGTGCAGTGCATGATCTCGTAACTTTTTATCACTAAACAACCACGAGACTTGGTCTATTTTTACGGGATTGTTTTTTTTTTTTAGGATTTCGTTTACTTTTGTTAGCTGAGCTCTTATTCTGAGTCATCAGTCTAATGAATTGGTTTCATTAGAAAATTCTCTAATAAGGATATTTCATAATTCAAGTGTCATCGATATATATGTGTCTGGTAACAACAATGTGCACATTCTTTGCCAACAATGTGTGTGAGTTCTGGGCGAGCAATGCTAGTTACCAGGGATTAACTGCCATCTTCGTTAAATGTCCGATCTAATGATAATAAAAATATTTTTTATTGTTTGGGATTGACATTGGATAAATACAAGGAAAATCACTAATATCGGACTTTGCTTATGATTTGTGGGTGAAACTATATATGTATACCAAATAACTTTTTCTAGGACCACAGGAATTGCAATGCAATTATGATAATGGATTGTTGTAATCAGTTAAAATTTTTGAATCTCGCTGTTGTAAAAATAACAGGAAGGAAGTAAAATTTAACACATTAGCTATACTTAGTAGAGTTCATATAGAAAATCAATGACATATAAAGCAATTAGGGTAGAAAGCAATTTTACATTAGGGTCAGATATATGAAAATTCACTAATGCTTGCTGATATTATTGCATAATAGAAATTGGAGACATATGGGGTCTTCCAGACCAAAGATATTAAGGTACAAAAATGGTCCAAATTGTTTTATATATATATATATTTGTAAAATTGTGAATCCATTATGAGTTTTTTTAAAATAATATCTCTAAAATCCTTGTTATAATTTATCTTTAAATGAGCAATTCTTGTTGTATATATATATATTTTGGATCTCAGAAATGGTTATGACAATTTGGATGAAATTTGATATTTAGATAACGTTTTGAATTTTTAGATTACCAACTAGTTGTCTTCTCTAGAAAAAACAAACAATTTTTTCACTCAGTATCTCGAAAATGGCACTAGCACCATCTCGTAGACAATTCAGGTACCAGAAAGCCTTCAAATAGATTCTCTTTGATTTCAAAGAATATTTAAACGTACAGTTCTTGTATACTGGCTGCCCCATGGAAATATTAGCACTGCAAGTTTAATTGTAAAACATTTAAAAAGGAAAATTAAAAATTTATCATTGGTTTTGTCAGAGGTGATACTTTACAGAAACGTCTTTGAAAATAATATTACCGGCACCAGTTATAAATTAATCATCATTTACTTTTTTACCGTAAAAAGTGGTTGTTATTTTGTCATTAAATACTACCACCCGAGGTATAAGCATAGTTTTATCAGAGTGAATGAATTTAGCACTGCTGATGTTCTAGCATTGCCTTGACCTCACAATCTGATGATGAATTCTTATAGAACTCGACAAAACATAACAAAAATAAAGAATAAATGTTCTTGACATCTCGCTTGGTTTTTGAGATATAGCATGTCAAAAATCAGTTATAGATATAGTTCCTTGTGCTTTTGGCTACATTTCTTCTGGTCCAGGCCGTATGTCAACCTAACAACAACCATTAGGAACATAATAAAACATTGAAAGTACGTTTCCAACAAATAGACATAGTGGTTTTGTTGGATTTTTTTTTCTGGACCGGGCCAGTTCTAATCCTAACCTCTTGAATATCAGAACAATAAAATTCTTTATTTTCGATTTACGATTTCATCATCGAACTTGGCTATGGCGAAATTTATCTTCTGGTCCAGGTCGCATTTCAACCGACGTCAATTTTGAGAAACAATATCTCGAGAACTAAGCAAGATATAAAAAAAATATTTTCTCGTGGAGTTACATGAGAATTAATCATAAAGGTTTATCGTAGAATCCCCTGTATTACCACAAATCTCGCACCATTAATTAATCCCCGACTGGTATTAAGATTTCTATTTAACATAATAATAGTATTTTTCTTTGAAAGCAATTTATTAGGCAGTATTGCAAATTGTTCTAGCGATTTGGATGAAATTTCATATGTAGATAACATTTTTTTTTTCAAGTTTTTTTAAAAAAAATTGTATTTGGTTTCTCGAAAACTGCTCTAACCTCATTACGTAGAAGGTTCAGGTACGAGTAAGCCTACTGATGTTAGTTAAGCTTCTCTATGTTTAACTGTGCACCTCAAAACACCTTGGAAGCCTCAAGCCTTTTACTTTAATCAAACTTTACTTGAAATCTTGGATATTGAACAGAAATCCAAAGATGCCGAGCGAAGATCAGTCACCCAGGTACTATCCTTTAAGTTCCACATTCATGCAATTCTAAAAAATTAAATCCTCCTTTACTCCGCATACTCACTTGATAGTTGTCACAATCTTGTTTACTAAGATCACGAACAGATTCCACTATCTTCAATCCACTGAATGTCTCGAACCTGTTAACAAGAGGAGAGTGACAATTCAGTGTTGCACGCGCACACTCGTTTGAGCCTTCTAGCATCCTGTAAACATTATACAGCTCAGCATATAGTTCTATCTTGTGTCTGTCTATGCTGCACACAGTAACATTATCTGATATCAGCAATTTGTTTCATTTTTCAGGCAGATATACTGTTGGTATGCAAGAACTGCAGCAAAATTTTTATTTACAAGACACTTTTAATTAATGTATGCATATTGTTGCTGGCAAAGTTTGAAGTGCAGTATTTTGGAAGATTAACTACTACTGAAGAAAATAGTAGCTAGTTATTTCAGTAAGTCATTCAAAATAAATACAGTTGTACGGCAAGGTGATGGTTTATCGCTTATTCTTTTCAACTGTGTCTCAGAGAAAATAGTAAGTATTTGGAAGAAAAAATTAAAAGAACATGATATTCCACCATTAATCTTGAGGAGAAAAAACAAAGATGTTGAAATATATTGTCTGGCATTTGTGGATGACTTCTTTATACTTTCAGAAAGTTTAAAAATGCAGAAACAAATCAATTTCTTGGAAGAAATAGCTAACAAAGCAGGTTTGCAAATCTCAGTGGAAAAAACTAAATTCATTACAAACATAAAAGATTCTCCAAAATTTTTAATGACACATATTAGGCCGAATTGAAAAGGTAAGGAATTTCAAATATTTAGTGGAGATAATTCAAAGGAATGGGATTAGAAAAGTTTGCAATAGAAGAAAGAATACGCAAAATGGAAAGAGCGTATGGTATTACTAAGAATTTTTATCACAAAAAGTGCCTTTCTAAAAGCCTTAAAATAAGACACTATAATACATTGGTGAAACCATAATGTCTCTATGCAAGTGAATGCCTGGTATTAAATTATAAACTAAATAAGCTTGAAGTATTGGAAAGGAGAATTATAAGTAAAATTTTGGGTACTTTGAAAAATTACAGTACAATGGAAGTTAAGAACTAATGAGGAAATGTATCATAACATTGAAAAAATAACAGAATCAATCAGAAAAAGGAGTGATATTTTTTGGACACATCTGTCGCATGGATGACACCAGGCTAACAAAAAAGATACTCAGATATTATTGGGAGAAAAAAATCAAACCGTATAACTTGGATTCAAGAGGTTAGGAAAGATCTGAAACTAAATAATATCAGAGAACAAGACACTATGCAAAGAGAAAATTTTCGAAAGCAGATTTCGATTATGGCAGGATTCCGAAGTAGAGAGGGTGCAAAATGGTATGAAGAGAGGAAAGAGAAAACACAGTGCAATAATGAGGGAATAATGGATATGAAGAAAGAATAAACAATGGAGAGGAATTGAAATTAGCACGTGGCCATTACGAAAAGAAGAAGAAACTGAAAAATAAACATATTTTCACCCGAAGCAAAATGCTTGAGGGACAGAAGAAATTTTACACCTTTGTTTAGCAATGCAGTGTGATCAACTAACGCCAATCGTTCTTTGCAAGACCACTAATAGGGGTGGATGCGGAAAACAATAACAGTTTTAAGTGGAAGAAATCAATCCAATATGGCGATAATAAAGGGACAGGGTAGTAAGAACCATAGACAGTGTGTAGAGGGTGTAGCTGAGCTTGTAACCTAAGTATTTAAATTATGCTACCTATTCTTTGGGTGTGTTTTTTTATTGAAATTTTGGTTCTTTTGCAATTTTTTTTTCCCCGACGTTTTTGGATGATGAGTTATACAATCATTTAAAACAATTGTTTCCACACCAGCAAATATTACAAACTATTCTTCCACAGTGACAAACACCTTTTATTGCTAAAAGAGGAATTATACTCATTTACACTTGTAAATTCCCATTTTTCCTCCATTAATTTTGAACCCTATAAACACTTTATCATGTTGTAAAATACAGCCACACACAAAATGTGGTGAGTGACAGAATTTATTGTAATAGCTGTTTTATTTACAGAAATTTCTTATCATACAAACAGTAGTAGATAATGAAATCGTATTTGGAAAGAATCATATTTATTGTGGGTTGGTTTGTGGCACTGCCTAGTGGATATGATGCTACAAGGGCAATCCCGAAAATAAGGTCTCCTGAGCTTTGGGGATCCATAGAAACTGTTTGTGCTACTGTTGGCAACACTGTTATGTTTGGTACTTCCCCTGTCCCAAACAAACACTCGTGCCTCTGTCTGCGATGATCAGTTTTGGCTAGGATGTCTGTAAGAATTAAGCTTCTGTCATACAGTACCGACAAGTGCAACTGACTGAAATTCGTCAATTCGTGAAAGTGTATGGAGAATCGTACATAGATGTCAAAAGACGTTCACAAGTAGTGTATAGAGTTTTACATATGGTCTGACTCAAATTAATGACAAGAAGGTCAGTCATATTGTGTGTGAAGATCTGCAGATAAACTTCGGATGATCTCTGTATTTTGACACCTGAGGTTTCCTTATACACGATCTGTGGAACACTAACAGAAAATATAAGTATCAGAAGGTGTGTGCAAGATGGGTGCCACGAATGCTGGCTGCAACAAGTTGATTCTTTTCACGAGTTTCTTCACCATTATGCTGACAAAAAGGACAACTTATTGGACTAGATTGTCATCGGTGATGGAACCTACTGTTCCACCTTACACCTGAGATCAAACACAAAGTGGTGGCACCCCTCTTTAGCTAAGCAATGTAAATTCAAACAAACAGTCTGCTTGTAAAGTCATGGTGGCTGTTTTGGGACCTGAAAGAAGTATTGTTAGTTGACCTGATGGCTGCTGGGATCACAGTAAACACTAAACACATCGCCTTTTGTTCTTCTGAAAAACTTTGGTTGGAACATTATCACCAAGTGACTGCCACATGTTCCCTAAGCTGAAAGAACATGTGGCTGGATGACAATTCAGAACCGACAAAGAGGTTAAGTTCAGTGCTTCTTCACTGAATGTGGTGGGTGAGTGGTAACGCTCTGGCCTCGCATTTGGGAGAACGTGGTTTCGAATCCCCATCCCAGCTTCCAGATTTGGGTTTTCAATTGTTTCCCCAAAGCACTTCAGGTGGATGCCGGGATATTTTCTTTAAAAGGCCATGGCCAAATTCTTTTCCCTCTCTAGCTCCGAGTCCTTTCTCAGTGACACAACTGTACTATATGGGCCTGCTAAACTGTCAGTTTCTACAAAAATGCTTTGACTGAATAGCGGTTACATAAAAAAGGTAATTGTTCAATCTTTAAAATAAAGTATTTATTGTATAAAATTTTTTGCATCGGGATTTCCCTAGTGTGCAGTGATGTTGAGATTAAGATGTTTGATCATTCAGGTGTATTACACAGGCATCAGCACTGAAAAAAAAAAAAATAATTACCTCATGCAGGCATCACACATATGGTCCACATGTTAAGGTGGTATGTGAGGTTTCTGCATTTGGCCACTCACCAAAAAGAACAAGAAAAAGTTGTATCTAAGGAATCTGTTGGTTGTGGTACAGACGATAAGACACAAAGAATTGTGATGGTATGGAGGAGAAGTGATGTTATGATTTGGTGCTATATATTTTTTGAATTAAATATGTGTGCAACTGTCTTCACATACTGCAAGATGGGATAAACCAAATTTCTTCTGTTCATTGAGAAAATTTGACCACAGTGTTAATAAATCAAAGACAATGGGTCAGGTTTTCTTGGGAAACGCGGAGGACTGTATCGACACATTGTATCTTCACTAAACTAATATTATCGAAACAGATTTTTGAGCAAGTTAAATCAAGATGTTATTGAAACATTTTAACCATCAATTTCATATGCTTTAGTTAAATGTAATTTTTTTGGTAGTAACCTGTAGTTTTGTAATCTTCTTCCTTTTGCATTTATAGTTGGCTTGTTCGAGGGACTTGGGTATGTGTGTGATATTTAAAAACTTGTATCCATGGTCCATGTACTTTCAAATTAGATGAAATCTGAACTGTGCTCTAGTGATTTTACTGTTTTGAGATCTAAGGGGGAAGTGAAATTTTAAACGTAAAAAATCTGCAAAATTAAAGTCCATTAATTAAATTGCAGGGTAACTGGCCAAGGACTACTTTTTTATGGCAGTTTGGGCATGTTGAAGATTTGGCAACTTTCATCAGCAAATGTTTATAGCAGAATTGCAGTCTTTACCCACCCTATGTTGGTGAGTTACATATATCTGGAGACTGAAGTTACTTGTTACATTGTATTCTGACTCCTGTGTATACTTCAATCTTAAAATGACGGTAATGCTCTTCACACATCATCGACAGATTTTTATGTTTGATGGAAGTCTCACATTGAGTGAATTAACGCATTAGTCTCAAGAGGAGGGTCTTATATTCAAGGATTTGCTTATTAAAACTATCTTGTTTGGGAGATGCTTCCTTCAAAAGGACATGGCTGAATTCCTTCTAGTTCCTTGTCCCCAGTTTCATCCCGCCTCTAATGACTTTGACTTCAATCAGGCATGAAGCCATATGTAAAAAAAAAGTTTTTGGTATCAATAGATCTTGAACATTATAAAGGAATGGAAATTAGTTTAGTAACATCCTACATTCTTATTTGAAACCAATTATTGGGTTGTGTTCAGATTCTTTACATCGTAATGGGTCTGATTGGCAACTGAGCATTTCGGCTAGACAGATGTTACATATGAAAGCATATAGCTGGCTATCAAATTGCAGTAATAGGGGACAACTTGTAAAACAAGTTAAATACCTGTTGTAGTAATATTTACTGATTTAAGTTATTTTCTTATTCCTGACTAGTTTATAATTTGATCATGATACTAGTTAAGTGATGCTACTTGTTTTCAATCGATCCACTGTCATACGAGGGTCATTCAAGAAGTAATGCGACACATTTTTTTTCTCTGCTATTTGGTTGAAAAAACTGGACATTTTCAAACATTCCCGCTTTATCTCGTATAGTTTCATTGACTTCCGACAGGTGACAGCACTATACGGAGCTGTTAAAATGGCATCAGTAATGGATGTGCATTCCAAACAACAGGCAGTGATTGATTTTCTTTTGTCAGAAAACCAGCGCATCTCAGATATTCATAGGGGCTTGCAGAATGTCTACAGTGATGTGGCAGTGGATATAAGCACGGTGAGTCGTCGGGCAAAGCTGTGTGTCATCATCGCCGCGAGCTCTAGCAGTACTGTACTGATCTCCTACGTGCTGGCGGCCGTGCACAGCTGTGACTCCTGCAATGTCGGAAGCATGCGAAGACTCTCATTCAAGACGATCGAACAATTCAGTGCTCAACTTGACATCTCTGTTGGTAGCTGCTGTCACAATTGTTCACCAGTTGGGATATTCAAAGGTTTGTTCCCACAGGGTCCCTCGGTGTCTAACCGAAGACCATAAAGAACAAAGGAGAACCATGTGTGCATAAATGCTTGCTCGTCATGATGCTGAGGATGGCAATTTCTTGTAGTTACAGGCGATGAAACATGGGTTCATCACTTCGAACCCAAAACAAAACGGCAATCAATGGAGTGGTGCCACACCCACTGCCCTACCAAGAAAAAGTTTAAAGCCAAACTCTCAGCCGGTAAACATGGCTACAGATCTTCTGGGACTGCTGAAGGGGTTATTCTGGTCGATATCCTTCCCCAGTGGTCAAATGATCAACTCTGAGGTGTATTGTGCTACTCTTCAAAAATTGAAGAAACGGCTTCAGCATGTTCGTAGGCACAGAAATCACAACAAACGTCTCCTTCTTCGTGACAACTCAAGACCTCAAACAACTCTTCACACCCGAGAGGAGCTCACAAAACTTCAGTGGACTGTTCTTCCTCATCACCCTAAAGCCCAAATCTCGCACCGTCAGATTTCTGCGTTTGGCGCAATGAAGGACGCACTATGCGGATGATGAAGAAATTATTGATGCAGTATGACATGACTCTGGCATCGACCAGTGAAATGGTACCGTGCAGGCATACGGGCCCTCATTCCAAGGTGGCATAAAGCAGTAGAATTGAATGGAGATTATGTTGAAAAATAATGTTGTGTAACTAAAAGATTGGGAAATAACTTGGTGTATTTGAATGCTGAATAAACCAACCCCTGTTTCAGTGTTGCATTATTTATTGAACGACCCTCGTAGTAAAGGAGAATATACATATACGAGGGCTATCCAGAAAGTAGATTACGTTTTCGTCTGTGTCCGCTAGGGGCGGGGCTAGCGCGGCCATCTTGGGGTCAGAGCGTTGCACAGCTCAGTCGGCATCTAGCCGTGCTAGTGAGAGGTTCGTGCTGTGCTCCGTTCAGATACTGTGACGGTTTGAAATGTCTGCGTTAATTGAAAATCCCGCGAGCTGCGAGGTGCGTGCAGTAATAAGGTTTCTGACTGCAAAAAACTGTAAACCGATGGAAATCTATCGGCAGCTTTGTGAAGTGTATGGGGACAACATTATCACTGAAGGTGGAGTGCGTCAGTGGGTCATAAGATTTAAAAATGGCCGAACCAATGTTCACGACGAAGATCGAAGTGGGAGACCCAGCATAGTGACTGCCGAACTTGTCGAAAAAGTCGATGCTAAAGTCCGTGAAAATCGAAAGTTCACAATAACGAAACTTTCTTTCAGTTTTCCACAAATTTCGCGAAGTTTGTTGCACGAAATCATCAGCGAAAAGCTTGGTTACCACAAGTTTTGTGCAAGATGGATTCCAAAAATCTTGACAGAGGACCACAAAAATCAGCGAATGGCTGCAGCGTTGAACTTTTTGGACGCTTACCATAAGGATGGTGACTCTTTACTCGATCGCATCGTTACTGGTGACGAAACATGGGTGAAACACGTGAACTGTGAAACGAAATTGCAACCAATGCAGTGGGGGCACACAAGTTCTCCCCAAAAACCCAAGAAATGCATGCAAACAATGTCGGCAAGGAAGATGATGGCGACTGTTTTTTGTGACAGAAAAGGTGTGATTTTGGTGGACTTCCTGGAAAGAGGCACGACAATACACTCTCAAAGGTATTGCCAAACTCTCCAAAAACTCAGAAGAACAATTCAAAACAAGCGCAGAGGAATGTTGAGCTCTAAGATCTTGATGATTCACGACAACGCCCGGCCCCACATGGCAAATGTCACTCGTGAAGTTCTTGAATCTTTTAAGTGGGAGTTGTTTCCTCATCCGCCGTACAGTCCCGACCTGGCACCGAGCGACTTCCACCTATTCCCAGCAATGAAGCAGTGGCTGGCTATGCAGCGTTTTGATGACGACACACAGATGCAAGAAGAGGTAACGAAGTGTTTGAAGGCGCAGGCGGCCGAATTTTTCGACGAAGGATTTTCCAAGCTCGTACATCGCTACAATAAATGCCTTTATTTGCATGGTGACTATGTAGAAAAGTAGTATTTGAGTGTGGCTTTCATCTGTATATAATAAAACTTGTTTCCTATACTTTGTTTATTTTTTATTCCAAAACGTAATCTACTTTCTGGATAGCCCTCGTATTTAAGAATAGGGAACTGATGGGACATACAAATGTGACGTGTGTCATTTAACTGTGTCTCGCTTCCTTGTGGCCTGAGCAACACTACATAAAGAATAGTAAAAGTTTCACGTTCTGTCACATATTGCAAAATTGAATATTTGTTCACAAATCTATTATGATATTCTATTTGTTCAAGTAACCCTAACTTCTATGGACTGAAAGCTCTAATCAAATAAAGTGTCACAAGAATGTGCTCCTATGTTGGAGATTTGTACTGAACAATAGATCTGTGAAATCAGAGTGCATATTTTTAGCTCAAACATTATTATTTATTTATTTTTTATTTATTTATTTATCAATCTTGTTAGCCTTTTGATTGGTTTAATGTCTGCTTTTAGTTGGCATGGATTCTGTTAAAAACCTTTCTAAAGTTGACAATAAGCTGAAAAATGTTTAGAAGCTCTCTTTATGCTAAGGAAGGAGGAAGTGGCTTTTAGGCGATATAAATAACAAAAGCCAGGGAAAATAATTCATCACTTACCAAAATATGAGGGCCGTGATGAGTGAACAACACATAAAACAGACACAAAAATACAATGTTTTGTCATAAAACCAAAATATTGAATTTTTGCATCCGCCTTACGTATTATTCATTCATCACGGCCCTCATAGTTTGGTAAGTGATGTATTATTTTCCCTATCCTTTGTTATTTAGAAGCTTTCTTGGGACGGTTATATCCCTGTAACCTTAATTTCACTTGTTCATTCTGTTTCTTTAAATCTTGCTATATCATATCTAACTGCAATACATGGAAGTAATGCATTGATTCGTTCCTTCCAGTTGTGAGAGAAAATATCTGGCATACTTTCCTTAAAAAATTTTGTCTTTCAGAAATGCCACAATTTTCAGGACAGCAAATATTTGATGAAAAAAGTGTACTACATACTGGACTCCATGTTGATTTGAAACCGATTAGCAGCTACAAGAATTGTTATTTAACTTAAATTTGTTTGTTTCAGTTTCAGCACGTTATATAGATTTGGTGAATTATGCTGTATCCTAGCCAATTTCCCCATGTTCTTTCCGAACACTCGACCACACTGTTAAAAATCAAATACAGTGGGTCTTGTTTTCGTGAGAAACATGGAGCTGTATAACAACGCATCACATCTTAACTCAAGAATACTGAAACAGGTTTGTTGGTGATTTAACTATGATGCTAAACATGTCATTCAATATGTTATACAATCTTCCTCTTTCTATTTGTATTTATAGTTGGATTGTAGCTGTTGACGTGTGTGTACAGTATTTACAAACTTGTTTTAAAGTTTGCTATACACAAACTTTCAAATTATATGCCAATATTGCTCCAGTCTACAAGTTCACCTAAGCTTTCCTTTCAGTTGATCAGAACAGAAGAAACGAGCTAGGTGCTCTCCACACATCTCCCATGTTTGATAGAATTACTAATATATTAGTCTAAAGAAGAGGGGGGTAATATCTATTAATGTGTATTAGTATTTGGAGAGCTTGGTTTTGGGTATTATACACTGAAGAGCCAAAGAAACTGGTACACCTGCCTAATATCGTGTGGGGCCCCCGCGAGCACACAGAAGTGTCACTACATGACATGGCATGGGTTCTACTAATGTCTGAAGTAGTGCTGGAGGGAATTGACACCATGCAGGCTGCAGGGCTGTCCATAAATCCGTATGAGTACGAGGGGATGGAGATCTCTTCTGAACGGTACGTTGCAAGGCATCCCAGATATACTCACTCAATAATGTTCATGTCTGGGGAGTTTTTTGGCCAGCGGAGGTGTTTAAGCTCAGAACAGTGTTCATGGAGCCACTCTGTAGAAATTCTGGACGTGTGGGGTGTTGCATTGTCCTGCTGGAATTGCCCAAGTCCGTCGGAATGGCAATGGACATGAATGGATGCAGGTGATCAGCCAGGATGTGTATGTACGTGTCACTTGTCAGAGTCATATCTACACGTATCAGGGGTCCCATGTCACACCAACTGCACACGCCCCACACCATTACAGAGCCTCCACCAGCTTGAACAGTCCCCTGCTGACATGCAGAGTCCATTAGGTGGTCTCCATACCCGTATACGTCCATCTGCTCAAAACAATTGGAAACGAGACTCGTCAGACCAGGCAACATGTTTCCAATCATAAACAGTCCAATGTTGGTGTTGACAGGCCCAGGCGAGGCATAAAGCTTTGTGTCGTGCACTCAGCAAGGGTACACGAGTGGGCCTTCGGCCTTGAAAGCCTTTATCGATGACATTTCGTTGAATGGTTCACAAGCTGACACTTGTTGAAGGCCAAGCATTGAAATCCGCAGCAATTTGCAGAAGGTTTATACTTCTGTGATGTTGAACGATTCTCTTCAGTCATCGTTGGTCCCGTTCTTGCAGGATCTTTTTGCGGCCAGAGATTTGATGTTTTACTGGATTCCCAATATTCACGGTGCACTCGTGAAATGGTCGTACGGGAAAATCCCTAACCCATCGCTACCTCGGATTTGCTGCGTTCCATCTCTCATGTACCGACTATAACACCATGTTCAAACTCACTTAACTCGTCATAACCTGCCATTGTAGTTGTAGTAACCGATCTAACGCCTGTGCTAGACACCTGTTGTCTTAAATAGGTGCGGTACCGTACTCTGAGTGTTTACATATCTCTGTGTTTGCATATGCACGCCTATACCAGTTTCTTTGGCTCTTCAGTGTATCTGTCTTAATTTGTAAGTTATAATTTTTTAGTAGTAAATTTTTGCCATGGGGTGTAATGAAAAACCCCACACCCCAAAAAAATTCTAAAAATGGACAAAGTCTTGTGGTTATTTGGTGACAAAAAGCTATCATATATAGTGACTTGGCATCTGATAATATTTATGATTTATTCTAAGATGTAAAACCCAAAAGAGATGCAAGGGAAAACTTTGACTTTGTAACATTTACAAAGCAAAAAAAAAAAAAAAAAAAATGTTTCTACAGTCAGAAGTTTTCTAAAATGTGTCCTGCATTATTCTCAAATTTTAAAGCAACAATTTGTAAGACCAATATAAACCATTCTTTTCAGAAAGTTAAGTGATACACGTTGTGCAGTGCAAGGCTTTGTTCAGAGCAAGATCTCGTAACTTTTTATCACTAAACAACCACGAGACTTGGCCTATTTTTACGGGATTGTTTTTTTTTTTATTTTTGTTAGCTGAGCACTTACTCTGAGTCATCAGTCTAATGAATTATTTTTTATTGTTTGGAATTACCATTGGATAAATACAAGGAAAATCACTAATATCGGACTTTGCTTATGATTTGTGGGTGAAACTATATATGTATACCAAATAACTTTTTCTAGGACCACAGGAATTGCAATGCAATTATGATAATGGATTGTTGTAATCAGTTAAAATTTTTGAATCTCGCTGTTGTAAAAATAACAGGAAGGAAGTAAAATTTAACACATTAGCTATACTTAGTAGAGTCCATATAAAATGAAAATCTGTGACAAATAAAGAAATTAGGGTAGAAAGCAATTTCACATTAGGGCCAGATATATGAAAATTCACAAATTTTGGGTTAAAACATGATCATCAGTCAGTAATAAAGTCAGTGATACTTGAGTATGAATAACTTTCAAACTAAAAAAGAAACAAAACAATATTTTTCCTAAGCTTGCTGATATTATTGCATAATATAAATTTGAGACATATGGGGTCTTCCAGACAAAAGATATTAAGGTACAAAAATGGTCCGAATTGTTTTACATATATATTTGTAAAATTGTGAATCCATTATGAGGCAGTTTTTTTAAAATAATAATTCTAAAATCCTTCTTATAATTTATCTTTGTAATGATATATCTTATATATAAAATTCTCGTGTCACAATTTTCGTTCCCATACTCCTCCGAAACGGCTTGACCGATTCTCATGAAATTTGGTAGCATATTGAGTAGGTCTGAGAATCGGCCAACATCTATTGTTCATCCCCCTAAATGTTAAGGGTAGTCCACCCCTAAATTTTTTTTTATTTTTTAGACAAAATTTTTATTTTTTATTTTTTTATGATACAACATACAAAAATACATACAATCCTAAATTGTCACCCTTCTACGATCAACCCTTATTTTTTAATAGCCATTTTAGTAATTCTTTTTGGATGCACCGGGTGGAACTGGCAAAACATTCATTATTTCGCTAATTCTTGCTGAAATACGATCAAATAATGGCATCGCATTGGCCGTTGCATCATCGGGCATTGCAGCAACTTTATTGGATGGAGGCAGAACAGCTCATTCAGTATTTAAGCTGCCACTAAATATTCAGAATAACCCTGACGCAGTATGCATCATTAAGAAACAATCGTCCATGGCCACCGTGCTGAAACGGTGTAAAATTATCATCTGGGATAAATGTACTATGGCACACAAACATTCGCTTGAGGCGTTGAACAGGACATTGAAAGGTATTAAAAACAACGACAAACTATTTGGCGGAACTCTGTTGGTCCTTTCAGGTGATTTCAGACAAACACTTCCAGTCATTCCACGTTCAACATACGCTGACGAGATCAACGCTTGCTTAAAATCATCTCCATTGTGGTGTAATGTTGAAAAATTTACAGCTAAAAGTAAATATGCGCGTTCAAATGCTTCAAGATCCATCCGCTGAAACATTTTCAAAACAACTCTTAGATATCGGTGATGGAAAATTTGCTATAGATGAAACTGGATACGTAAAATAACCGACCGATTTCTGCACAATCGCTGATTCGCAAGATACTCTCATTGAACAAATATTTCCCGATGTACACACACACTACATAAATCATGAGTGGCTTGCAGAAAGAGCAACTTTAGCGGCAAAAAATGTAGACGTTTTGTTATTTTTATATTCCCTCATCGTTCACAGCGCTCCATGCCTATTTCACGCATATACCACATTCTTACATACATACAATATACACACTCTTACATACATACATACTTACAATAAGTAAGCTATTTTTTGTCTACACTAAAAATTACTTGAAAGTTATTTATATGGCAAAACAACGTTTGCCGGGTCAGCTAGTGTATATATATATATATATATATTATCTATTGGATCTCAGAAACGGCTATGACGATTTGGATGAAATTTGATATTTAGATAACGTTTTGACTTTTAAGATTACCAACTAGTTGTCTTCCCTACAAAAAACGAACAATTTTTTCACTCGGTATCTCGAAAATGGCACTAGCGCCATCTCGTAGACAATTCAGGTACCAGAAAGCCTTCAAATAGATTCTCTTTGATTTCAAAGAATATTTAAACGAACAGTTCTTGTATACTGGCTGACCCGTGGAAATATTAGCACTGCAAGTTTAATTGTAAAACATTTAAAAAGGAAGATAATTAAAAATTTATCATTGGTTTTGTCAGAGGTGATACATAACAGAAACTTCTTTGAAAATAATATTACCGGCACCAGTTATAAAATAGTTGTCATTTACTTTTTGACCGTAAAAAGTGGTTGTTAGTTTGTCATTAAATACTACCACGTGAGGTATGAGCATAGTTTTATCAGAGTGAATGAATTTAGCACTGCTGATGTTCTATCATTGCCGTGACCCAAAAATGGATTCTTATAGAACAACAAAATTATTTATTTTCGATTTACGAATTCATCATCAAACTTGGATATGGTTAAATTTATCTTCTGGTTCAGGTCGCATTTCAACCAACGTCAATTTTGAAAAACCATATCTGGAGAACGAAGCGAGCTATAAAAATATATATATATTTTTTACTTTTAATTTTTCTCGTTGAGCTACATGAGAATCAATCATCAAAGGTTATCGTAGAATCCCCTGAATTACCACAAATCTCGCACCATTAATTAATCCCTGACTGGCATTAAGATTTCTATTTATCATAATAATAGCATTTTTCTTTGAAAGCAATTAATGAGGCCGTCTCACAAATGGTTCTAGCAATTTGGATGAAACTTCATATGTAGATAACATTTTGCTTTTCAAGTTTTTAACACAATTTAAAAAAAAAAAAATTCTATTTGGTTTCTCGAAAACTGCTCTAACCTCATTACATAGAAGGTTCAGGTACCTGTAAGCCTACTGATGTTAGTTAAGCTTCTCTTTGTTTAACTGTGTACCTCAAAACACCTAGGAAGCCTCAAGCCTTTTACTTTAATCAAACTTTACTCGCAATCTTGGATATTGAACAGAAATCCAAAGATGCTGAGTGAAGATCAGTCACCCAGGTACTATTCTTAAAATTCCACATTCATGCAATTCTAAAAAATTAAATCCTCCTTTACTCAACTTGTTAGTTGTCACCATCTTGTTTACTAAACTCACGAACAGATTCCACTATCTTTAATCCAATGAATGTCTCGAACCTGTTAACAAGAGGATAGTGTTGCATGCGCACACTCGTTTGAGCCTACTAGAATCCTGTAAACATTATACAGCTAAACATATAGTTTTATCTTGTGTCTGTCTATGCTGCACACAGTAACATTATCTGATATCAGCAATTTGTTTCATTTCTCAGGCAGATACTGTTGGTATGCAAGAACTGCAGCAAAATTTTTATTTACTATTACTATTACTCCGCGATTCACTAAAAGTGTGTGGCGGAGGGTGCATTCACAAGACACTTTTAATTAATGTCAGTATGTTGTTGCTGGCAAAGTTTTGAAGTGCAGTGTCTTGGAAGATTAAATACCACTGAAGAAAATAGTAGCTAGTTATTTCAGTAAGATCTCCTACCATGCACAAATTCACCTTTCTTATACTTACGTGATTTCAAGGTTCTGCTTAACATTTATTTGGATTATTTGATATATTATTTAGCAAATTTTAATCGAATTATTTATTGTTTGGTTTAGAATATGTTTTCTCATTGGGAATAACCCCAATTCTGGATCAGATTAATGATTGGAAGTTTTGAATACCACAAACTTTACTGCAAATTTTGAAATGTTAGTTCCGAATATGGTTCAGGGTGCATTCAACCTAACCACAGCTACTTCATGTCATTTGGAATTTAAAAAGTTATGCTCACAAGTGTAATATAAAGAAAAATGCTTTAAAAAATTCTCGGCATGGAATCCGGACTATTATTTAATTTTATAGTGTGTGGTAGGTTAATGAAAAGTGGTGAGAGTTTGGCAATTTTTTGATTAATGGTTCAGCCCCTCAAAAAATATCTGAGAAGATTTTTGGGTAAGGGGCAGTGGATTTGACCACAAGTCTGTTCCATGAATTTTGTATAAGTAAGAACTTAAGTTTTAAACTCTGTAGCAACAATAGACAATTTGTTATTCTCAGCAGATACTGACAGTGGTTTATATATCCTTAAATCATTAATTAGGGTGTATAATCATATTAGGTGATGTCAATATTCTTCTATGATCTGCCAATTTATTTAGCTCGTAGATAATCTGTTCTGCTGTGCAAAGAGCAAGATTCAACTTTAACAGGTCTGGACTGTGTGGTTTTGGCAGTTCTGAGTTTTTAGTTCTACTCTTTCCACATTTCTTCTTGGTAAATTACTTTTGAAAAATCCTTTCATGGTTCCAGGGCCAAGACACAAAGGGAAGAAGTTCATACATAACTCGCGAAAAGTTTACTATTGTGTACCTGATACGTACCTTTTTACTGACAACTGCTGTTTTCCAGTAGTGGACTAGGGATTGCAATCCCACGGGATCCGCGCAGGATTTGCGCCAATCCCACGGGATCGGTGCGGGATTGGTACAAACAGTTTTTTAACGCCTATATTTAAAAGATAGTTACTTAAAATGTTAATAAATTCAATAATAATTAAATTAATAAATAATTTTTAATGTTAAATGATAAAAATTAACAGTTAACAATATTTTGATTGGTAAAGTGACATTAAAACTTTTTAGCGTGTCTTAAGTGTATTTCGAGGTTTTACATTTTTGTTTTTCAATCTAAACCAATTTTTAAATAAATAATAAAAATGGAAATTATTGAGTCTTAGGTCATATTATCTGCCTTACAATACATCACATAAGTTTAAAAATTATGGTGTGCTTAGTGGCCAAGTTACCAGAGTTTTTTTTTTTTTTTTTAAATTCTAAATAAACGTTCCATAACACCGAGAAAAGCATTCCATTTCACAAAGTTAAGTGAACATACTCTGAAAAGTGTAGACTTGGCTCAGAACAAGATCTCATAACTTCTTGTCACTGCAGTAACACGAGACTTGGCCTTTTTTGCGTGATTCATTATCATATCTCCTGATTCCTTGATTGATATTACAGTTGATTCAATGTTATTAAAGAAACTACTCACCAACACTTAAACTGTCAAGTATTTCAGATTTACGTATGTTGCGTAACGACGTTTTTACAGTGTAAATTATTATTTTTTAGTAAGAAAAGAGACTTTCTCGGCGAATGATTGCAGTGAAGTCCTCATAGGTTGTAGTTCCGGATTTCATTGCAAACACGCGAAATTACACACGTGAGGAAGATGGCGGAGGCAGCCGTCGAAGTATGGTGTTCCTACAACGCAATTCGTCGATACACCTGTGAAAATTTAATTATAACTTTTTTTACCTTTAGTCGAAATAATAACAAGGAGTAGAGGGATTAATTTATAGCCTGAGCGGCACATGTAAGCAGCAGGCGGCTTTCGTCAAAGAAACGCATTGAGGCAGCGGCCAAAACAACAATAAGGCAAAGGATGTACAATTTCCTTTTGATAGCTGCTAAATAAATACGTACGCGATCGTTAAAATTATGATAACATTAGTTTCATATCAACGAATAATCAAATTTTCAGCCGCAAATAAGGAAATTGTCACAATTACTTTATCTGCAAATACAGAAAATGGGAATAATGAAACCGTGAATAAAAAGCTGTAACCATGTAGTTCAGATAATGTGTGCGACACTTAAAAAATAATTATATAGTTAGAAAATTGTACTAAATACCCACCATAACTCAAATTACAGAAATGTGTACTCGAAACAAACGTAAGTTTTGATGAATACGTAAAAGTGTATTTATTTACTTACGAATGACGAAGGTTGACAAAAACAAACGCTTGTTCATATGAGTCAAATACCAACTGCTCTGGTACAGCAAACAGTGCAATACATCTGACAGAGACCGAGTGGGGCAGCGAGTCACGCAGACTGACACACGTTTCCGCCGGATATTGCGGATCCGCTTAATATTGTGCGGGATCCGCCAGACTGTCTAATGATGCGGGATCCCGTGGGATTGCGGGATCCCACTTTGCTGGATTGCTATCCCTATACTGGACCTAGTGAACTGCTTGTTCTCTTCATATAAAAAATTTGAAGCACAATTAAGGCCACCACAAACTACATTTTATAAATGAAACTTCTTTACAAGCACATTTTTTTTTTTTTAAGGAAACTAAATAGTGGCATTGATAAATGGAAATCAGCAACATTGTTCAATTTTTAATGAGTTAAAAGTTTCATAGTCTGGCATACAAGATGTTCATTACACTTTGCATCCTTTTAGCAAAGATTTTTAATTTGATAATAGAAAAAAAAATTACATATGACTAACACATTTATTTCCCTGGAATGATGGAACAAATTATGATAACATAGCTATCACAGAAAATACACAGGTTTGTCAACTAGGTGTGATAACAAAACAACAGTAAAAGTCTGTTTACTTCACATTTAAAAACATTACAACCTTACATCAAGAAGAGTAATAAAAATAAAAATGAAATCCAATCCTGACTCCCACCAGAAAGCTATTATGTTACTATAGAATCATGCCACTTCTTTCAATAAAAGTAATGAAACATTAAGTTACACATTTTTAGAACATACAAAGTAACAGGGATCTGAATTACATTAGTTTTCTGCTCTGAGGATTGGCCGTGGATATAATTAATTTACAGCAAAAACTAAGTTATTTGCCAAGTTCCAAACACATTTTGTGGTAGCATGCATAGTGCACTGCTTACTTAAATAGAAAAAAGTTTGGTGTTGCAAGATACTTGCAAGTTTAAACCAATTTTATACGCAAGATGAGCATATGCTGAATTGATAGACCATCTTCAATATTAAAAGAAAAACAGACTAACAGAATCAATCGACACTTACCACAAGGTACAAAACACTTATATAATCACTTATGAGCAGATGAAAATTGAGAAAAAATAATTAAAAATATTGGTACAATTTTAACTCAATCAACCAGTTGTTCATTTGGGAGAATTTGTTACAGGACACCACAAGCATCTTGCTATATCAGATCTAACTGCATGCATTGATTTGTTCCTTCCAGTTGTGAGAGAAAATATCTGGCATACTTTCCGTAAAAACTTTTATCTTTCAGAAATGCCACAATTTTCAGGACAGCAAATATTTGATGAAAAAAGTGTACTACATACTGGACTCCATGTTGATTTGAAACCGATTAGCAGCTACAAGAATTGTTATTTAACTTAAATTTGTGTGTTTCAATTTCAGCACATTACATAGATTTGGTGAATTGTGGTGCATCCTAGCCAAGTTCCCCATGTTCTTTCCGAACACTCGACCACACTGTTAAAAATCAAATACAGTGGGTCTTGTTTTCGTGAGAAACATGGAGCTGTATAACAACGCATCACATCTTAACTCAAGAATACTGAAACAGGTTTGTTGGTGATTTAACTCTGATGCTAAACATGTCATTCAATATGTTATACAATCTTCCTCTTTCTATTTGTATTTATAGTTGGATTGTAGCTGTAGACGTGTGTGTACAGTATTTACAAACTTGTTTTAAAGTTTGCTATACATAAACTTTCAATTTATATGCCAGGTATTGCTCCAATCTACAAGTTCACCTAAGCTTTCCTTTCAGTTATTATTATTATTATTACTCCGCGATTCACTAAAAGTGTGTGGCGGAGGGTGCATTGCACCTATCGAAAGGGGTTATGGTTTGGAACGGATATACGGGATAAGGCAGGAGGCGCCCATGGGCTATTGTGAGGAACCATCCCAGCATTGACGTGGAGTGATCTGGGAAAACCCAGATCAGGATAGAAGAAACAAGCTAGGTGCTCTCCACACATCTCCTATGTTTGATAGAATTACTAATATATTAGTCTAAAGAAGAGGGGGTAATATCTATTAATGCGTATTAGTATTTGGAGAGCTTGGTTTTGGGTGTTATACACTGAAGAGCCAAAGAAACTGGTACACCTGCCTAATATCGTGTGGGGCCCCCGCGAGCACACAGAAGTGTCACAACATGACATGGCATGGGTTCTACTAATGTCTGAAGTAGTGCTGGAGGGAATTAACACCATGCATCCTGCAGGACTGTCCATAAATCCGTAAAAGTACGAGGGGATGGAGATCTCTTCTGAACGGCACGTTGCAAGACTTCCCAGACATGCTCAATAACGTTCACGTCTGGGGAGTTTGGTGGCAGCGGAGGTGTTTAAACTGAGAACAGTGTTCATGGAGCCACTCTGTAGAAATTCTGGACATGTGGGGTGTTGCATTGTCCTGCTGGAATTGCCCAAGTCCGTCGGATTGGCAATGGACATGAATGGATGCTGGTCATCAGCCAGGATGTGTATGTACGTGTCACTTGTCAGAGTCATATCTAGACCTATCAGGGGTCCCATGTCACACCAGCTGCACACGCCAAACACCATTACAGAGCCTCCACCAGCTTGTACAGTCCGATGCTGACATGCAGGATCCATGAATTCATGAGGTTGTCTCCATACCTGTATATGTCCATCTGCTCAAAACAATTGGAAATGAGACTCGTCAGACCAGGCAACATGTTTCCAATCATAAACAGTCCAATGTTGGTGTTGATAGCCCTAGGCGAGGCGTAAAGCTTTGTGTCGTGCACTCAGCAAGGGTACACGAGTGGGCCTTCGGCCTCGAAAGCCTTTATCGATTACATTTCGTTGAATGGTTCACACACTGACTCTTGTTGATGGCCCAGCATTGAAATCCGCAGCAATTTGCAGAAGGTTTATACTTCTGTCACATTGAACGATTCTCTTCAGTCATCGTTGGTCCCGTTCTTGCAGGATCTTTTTCTGGCCGGAGATTTGATGTTTTACTGGATTCCCAATATTCACGGTGCACTCGTGAAATGGTCGTACGGGAAAATCCCTAACCCATCGCTACCTCGGATCTGCTGCGTCCCAACTCTCGTGTGCCGACTATAACACCATGTTCAAACTCACTTAAATCGTGATAACCTGCCATTGTAGTAACCAATCTAACGCCTGTGCCAGACACCTGTTGTCTTAAATAGGTGCAGTGCCGTACTCTGAGTGTTTACATATCTCTGTGTTTGCATATGCATGCCTGTACCAGTTTCTTTGGCTCTTCATTGTATCTGTCTTAACTTGTAAGTTATAATTTTTTTAGTAGTATATTTTTCCCATGGGGTGTAATGAAAAACCCCACACCCCAAAAAATTCTAAAAATGGGCAAAGTCTTGTGGTTATTTGGTGACAAAAAGCTATGATATATAGTTATTTGGCATCTGATAATATTTATGATTTATTCTAAGATGTAAAACCCAAAAGAGATGCAAGGGGAAACTTTATTACTGATTTAAGTTATTTTCATTTCCTGACTAGTTTATAATTTGATCATGATCCCAGTTAAGTGATGCTACTTGTTTTCAAAAGATCCACTGTTGTAGCAAAGGAAAATATATACATATTTAAGGATAGGGGACTGATGGGAAATACAAATGTGATGTATCATTTAACTGTGTCTTGCTTGCTTCTGGCCTTAGCAATACAATGTAAAGAATAGTAGAAGTTTCACCTTCTGTCACATATTGCAAAATCGCATATTTGTTCACAAATCTGTTATGATATTCCAAGAACTGAAAAGCTCTAATCGAATAAAGTGTCACAAGTATGTGCTCCTGTGTTGGAGATTCGTATTGCACAGCAGCTAGTGGCTGAATCTCAAATACACTTTTCTTTGAAGACCTTTTTTGTGTATGTTTTAACCATTGAGGAAGGAAATATATGGAGGAAAAGTGATGTTAAATCTGTCAAGCAGGCTCTAAACTCTCACGCATGCGCAGTGGCGATATTGCGTTCCCAAACAAATCCAATGTTCACATTGTGTTAGATGCTGTCATTATTTCATTTTGTAATGTGTATAAGTGTTTTATAATGCCATTTTGTGTTGCATATGGTTGCATAAATAGGCAAGAGAGGAAAGAACCTGGAATATCATTTCATAAGTAAGTTGTATTCTAATTATCGTTGTTGAAGTGGGCGGTAGGAATTGCAAACTGCAGTGCCTGTCTATAAATATTTAATCATAGCTCTCAATGGAATGACTTTGTTCTCAAATTTTTGTTGGTGTAATGTAGAAAATCAGCATACCTTGCTATTTTTCACATAATAGACTTGCATTACTTTTTAACGAGTGTTGAAAATAAGATTTAAAGTGGTGTGTTTTACATCGCGATTCAGTGGATTTAGTATTGCGCTTTCTTTTGTCACATTGCCGTTTATACTGACAATGTATGATGAAATTAAATGTGTTAAATTATGCTATGCAATCTAGGAATCTTGATGAAGCAAATGATGTTATTACCGCAAATACAGTTTGCGATTCAAATACGCGTGTGTGGGTATGTCTACATATTTTGATTCTGTAGCGGCAATTTAATGGAGATTGTGGTTAGGTCTAAATGCAGTCTGTACCAGAATTGTTTTGTTGTTCCATAAGGGACAAAGAATCTACCTATTACTGTTAGTAATTTCATGAGAACCAAGTTATTGTCAAAACGTGTATCGTGATGGAAACCACTTCCACTTTCAGCTATTCCCAGTTAAGCTTACGATGTATGATAACGAGATAACTATTTTTATTCTGATCTAGGCCACATTTAAACCTAACCACAAGTGGTAGTAAAAAAACTGAAATATCCATTCTGCATGTCCACCATGTAATTCATTGTGGCTTTGGCAGAATTAATTTTTAGTCCAGGCCACATATCAATCCAATCCCAGTATATCCCGAAAACTAAGCAAGATATCGAAAAATTTTATTCTTTATTTTTGATTTGTCTCATCGTGTTACATAAGAATCGATCATTAAATTTGACTTTTGCGAAATTTTTATTCTGCATTTCAACTCAAGACACCTCACTTTTGATACAGTATATCTCGAGAACTAGGCGAGATAATGAACATTTTTATTCTTTATTTGTTTCGCCTTTTTAAATAAGAATCCGTCATCAAATTTGACTTTGACCAATTTTTTCTTCTGAATTTTCAACGAAAAACATTTCACGTTTGAGACAGAATATCTCGAAAACTAAGCATGATAGCAAAAAATTGTATTCTTCATTTCTTATTTGTCTCATCGAGTTACATAATAATCCATCACCAGATTGCAGCGTTACGTTTATCCTCGAGTCCCCTTGAGTCTTTTGTACCTATACCCCGTGTCTGCATGGGATCGACCTAGCCCCCCACTCCTCCTCCACCCGGCTTCACTTCAGTGCGTGGTGGAGGTCTCTTGCGTCGTCTCCATATATTTCCTTCCTCCATGGTTTTAACATAGCTCAGGCAGTCGAGACATAATTATATATCTGTGAAATATTTTTATCTTAAATGTTAGCCTTTTGATAGGTGAATCTATGGTTTTATCTGGCTCTGATTATGTAAATACATTTTTATAGTCTACAATCTGCTGAAAAATGTTTAGAAGCTCTCTTTATACAAAGGGAAAAGGAAGTGCCTTTTAGGAGATATAAATAACAAAGGCTAGGGAAAATAACCCATCACTTACCAAAGTATGAGGGCTGTGATGAGTGAATAACACGTCGGACGGACACAAAAACACAATGTTTCTGTATAAAACCAAAATATTGTATTTTTGCATCCGTCTTTTGTATTATTTACTCATTACAGCCCTGATAGTTTGGTAAGTAATGGGTTATTTTCCCTATCCTTTGTTATTTAGAAGCTTTCTTGGGATGTAACCTTAATTTCACTTGTTCATTCTGTTTCTTTAAATCTTGCTATATCAGATCTAACTGCAATACATGGAAGTAATGCATTGATTCGTTCCTTCCAGTGTGAGAGAAAATATCTGGCATACTTTCCATAAAAACTTTTGTCTTTCAGAAATGCCACAATTTTCAGGACAGCAAATATTTGATGAAAAAAGTGTACTACATACTGGACTCCATGTTGATTTGAAACAGATTAGCAGCTACAAGAATTGTTATTTAACTTAAATTTGTGTGTTTCAGTTTCAGCACATTACATATATTTGGTGAATTGTGGTGTATCCTAGCCAAGTTCCCCATGTTCTTTCCGAACACTCGACCACACTGTTAATAAATCAAATACAGTGGGTCTTGTTTTCGTGGGAAACATGGAGCTGTATAACAACGCATCACATTTTAACTCCAGAATACTGAAACAGGTTTGTTGGTGATTTAACTCTGATGCTAAACATGTCATTCAATATGTTATACAATCTTCCTCTCTCTATTTGTATTTATAGTTGGATTGTAGCTGTTGACGTGTGTGTACAGTATTTACAAACTTGTTTTAAAGTTTGCTATACATAAACTTTCAAATTATATGCCAGGTATTGCTCCAATCTACAAGTTCACCTAAGCTTTCCTTTCAGTTGATCAGAATAGAAGAAACGAGCTAGGTGCTCTCCACACATCTCCTATGTTTGATAGAATTACTAATATATTAGTCTAAAGAAGAGGGGGTAATATCTATTAATTTGTATTAGTATTTGGAGAGCTTGGTTTTGGGTATTATACACTGAAGAGCCAAAGAAACTGGTACACCTGCCTAATATCGTGTGGGGCCCCCGCGAAGCACACAGAAGTGTCACAACATGACATGGCATGGGTTCTACTAATGTCTGAAGTAGTGCTGGAGGGAATTGACACCATGCATCCTGCAGGGCTGCCTAATCGTAAGAGTACGAGGGGGTGGAGATCTCTTCTGAACGGCACGTTGCAAGGCATTCCCAGATATGCTCAATAATGTTCATGTCTGGGGAGTTTGGTGGCCAGCGGAGGTGTTTAAGCTCAGAACAGTGTTCCTGGAGCCACTCTGTACAAATTCTGGACGTGTGGAGTGTCGCATTGTCCTGCTGGAATTGCCCAAGTCCGTCAGGAATTGCGCAATGGACATGAATGGATGCAGGTGATCAGCCAGGATGCGTATGTACGTGTCACCTGTCAGAGTCATATCTAGACATATCAGGGGTCCCCTGTCACACCAACTGCACACGCCCCACACCATTACAGAGCCTCCACCAGCTTGAACAGTCCCCTGCTGACATGCAGGGTCCATGAGGTGGTCTCCATACCCGTATACGTCCATCTGCTCAAAACAATTGGAAACGAGACTCGTCAGACCAGGCAACATGTTTCCAATCATAAACAGTCCAATGTTGGTGTTGACAGGCCCAGGCGAGGGGCAAAGCTTTGTGTCGTGCACTCAGCAAGGGTACACGAGTGGGTCTTCAGCCTCAAAAGCCTTTATCGATGACATTTCATTGAATGGTTCACACGCTGACAATTGTTGAGGCCCAGCATTGAAATCCGCAGCAATTTGCAGAAGGTTTATACTTCTGTGATGTAGAACGATTCTCTTCAGTCATCGTTGGTCCCGTTCTTGCAGGATCTTTTTCCGGCCGGAGATTTGCTGTTTTACTGGATTCCCAATATTCATGGTGCACTCGTGAAATGGTCGTACGGGAAAATCCCTAACCCATCGCTACCTCGTATTTGCTGCGTCCCAACTCTCGTGTGCCGACTGTAACACCATGTTCAAACTCACTTAAATTGTGATAACCTGCCATTGTAGTTCTAGTAACCGATCCAACGCCTGTGGCAGACACCTGTTGTCTTAAATAGGTGCAGTGCCGTACTCTGACTGTTTACATATCTCTGTGTTTGCATATGCATGCCTATACCAGTTTCTTTGTCTCTTCAGTGTATCTGTCTTAACTTGTAAGTTATAATTTTTTAGTAGTAAATTTTTGCCATGGGGTGTAATTAAAAACCCCACACCCCAAAAAAAATTTAAAAATGGGCAAAGTCTTGTGGTTATTTGGTGACAAAAAGCTATGATATATAGTGACTTGGCATCTGATAATATTTATGATTTATTCTAAGATGTAAAACCCAAAAGAGATGCAAGGGGAAACTTTGACTTTGTAACATTTACAAAGCAAAAAAAAAAAAAAAAAAAAATGTTTCTACAGTCAGAAGTTTGCTAAAATGTGTCCTGCATTATTTTAAAATTTTAAAGCAACAATTTGTAAGACCAATATAAACCATTCTTTTCAGAAAGTTGAGTGATACACGTTGTGCAGTGTAAGGCTTTGTTCAGAGCAAGATCTCGTAACTTTTTATCACTAAACAACCACAAGACTTGGTCTATTTTTACGGGATTGTTTTTTTTTTTACTTTTGTTAGCTGAGCACTTATTCTGAGTCATCAGTCTAATGAATTGGTTTCATTAGAAAATTCTCTAATAAGGATATTTCAGAATTCAAGTGTTATCGATATATATGTGTCTGGTAACAACAATGTGCACATTCTTTGCCAACAATGGGTGTGAGTTCTGGGCGAGCAATGCTAGTTACCAGAGATTAACTGCCATCTTCGTTAATATCCAATCTAATGATGATAAAAATATTTTTTATTGTTTGGAATTGCCATTGGATAAATACAAGGAAAATCACTAATATCGGACTTTGCTTATGATTTGTGGGTGAAACTATATATGTATACCAAATAACTTTTTCTAGGACCACAGGAATTGCAATGCAATTATGATAATGGATTGTTGTAATCAGTTAAAATTTTTGAATCTCGCTGTTGTAAAAATAACAGGAAGGAAGTAAAATTTAACACATTAGCTATACTTAGTAGAGTTCATATAAAATGAAAATCAATGACATATAAAGCAATTAGGGTAGAAAGCAATTTCACATTAGGGCCAGATATATGAAAATTCACGAAAGCTTGCTGATATTATTGCATAATAGAAATTGGAGACATATGGGGTCTTCCAAACCAAAGATATTAAGGTACAAAAATGGTCTGAATTGTTTTATACATATATTTGTAAAATTGTGAATCCATTATGAGGCAGTTTTTTTAAAATAATATCTCTAAAATCCTTGTTATAATTTATCTTTAAATGAGCAATTCTTGTATATATATATTTTGGATCTCAGAAATGGCTATGACAATTTGGATGAAATTTGATATTTACATAACGTTTTCACTTTTAAGATTACCAACTAGTTGTCTTCCCCATAAAAAAACGAACAATTTTTTCACTCGGTATCTCGAAAATGGCACTAGCGCCATCTCGTAGACAATTCAGGTACCAGAAAGCCTTCAAATAGATTGTCTTTGATTTCAAAAAATATTTAAACAAACAGTTCTTGTATACTGGCTGACCCGTGAAAATATTAGCACTGCAAGTTTAATTGTAAAACATTTAAAAAGGAAGATAATTAAAAATTTATCATTAGTTTTGTTAGAGGTAATACTTTACAGAAACTTCTTTGAAAATATTACCGGCACCAGTTATAAAGTAATCATCATTTATTTTTGACCATCACTTGGTTTTTGAGATATAGCATGTCAAAAATCAGTTATAGATATAGTTCCTTGTGCTTTTGGTGACATTTCTTCTGGTCCAGGCCGTATTTCAACCTAACAACAACCATTAGGAACATAATAAAACATTGAAAGTACGTTTCCACCGTATAGACATAGTGGTTTTGGTGGGTTTTTTTTCTGGTCCAGGCCGGATCTAATCCTAACGTCTTCACTTGAATATCAGAACAATAAAATTCTTTATTTTCGATTTTCGACAAATTTCGTACGAATTCATCATCGAACTTGGCTATGGCGAAATTTATCTTCTGGTCCATGTCGCATTTCAACCGACGTCAATTTGGAAATAACAATATCTCGGAACTAAGCAAATATAAAAAAAATATTTTTTTACTTTCAATTTTTCTCGTCGAGTTACATGAGAATTAATCATAAAGGGTTATCGTAGAATCCCCTGTATTACCACAAATCTCGCACCATTAATTAATCCCCGACTGGTATTAAGATTTCTATTTAATATAATAATAGTATTTTTCTTTGAAAGCAATTTATGAGGCAGTATTGCAAATTGTTCTAGCAATTTGGATGAAATTTCGTATGTAGATAACATTTTGCTTTTCAAGTTTTTTTTAAAAAAAATTGTATTTGGTTTCTCGAAAACTGCTCTAACCTCATTACGTAGAAGGTTCAGGTACGAGTAAGCCTACTGATGTTAGTTAAGCTTCTCTCTGTTTAACTGTGCACCTCAAAACACCTAGGAAGCCTCAAGCCTTTTACTTTAATCAAACTTTACTTGAAATCTTGGATATTGAACAGAAATCCAAAGATGCCGAGCGAAGATCAGTCACCCAGGTACTATTCTTAAAATTCCACATTCATGCAATTCTAAAAAATTAAATCCTCCTCTACTCCACATACTCGACTTGTTAGTTGTCACCATCTTGTTTACTAAGATCACGAACAGATTCCACTATCTTAAATCCAATGAATGTCTCGAACCTGTTAACAAGAGGAGAGTGACAATTGAGTGTTGCATGCGCACACTCATTTGAGCCTACTAGAATCCTGTAAACATTATACAGCTCAGCATATAGTTTTATCTTGTGTCTGTCTATGCTGCACACAGTAACATTATCTGGTATCAGCAATTTGTTTCATTTTTCAGGCAGATACTTTTGGTATGCCAGAACTGCAGCAAAATTTGTATTTACTATTACTCCGTGATTCACTAAAAGTGTGTGGCGGAGGGTGCATTTACAAGACACTTTTAATTAATGTAAGCATATTGTTGCTGGCGAAGTTTTGAAGTGCAGTGTCTTGAAAGATTAAATACCACTGAAGAAAATAGTAGCTAGTTATTTCAGTAAGATCCCCTACCATGCATAAATTCACCTTTCTTATACTTACGTGATTTCAAGGTTCTGCTTAACATTTATTTGGATTATTTGATATATTATTTAGCAAATTTTAATCGAATTATTTATTGTTTGGTTTAGAATATGTTTTCTCATTGGGAATAACCCCATTTCTGGATCAGTATAAGTAGCTAGATTAATGATTGAAAGTTTTGAACACCACAAACTTTACTGCAAATTTTGAAATGTTGGTTCCGAATATGGTTCAGGGTGCATTCAACCTAACCACAGTGACTTAATGTCATTTGGTCACAAGTGTAATATAAAGAAAAATGCTTTAAAAAATTCTCGGCACGTAATGGGGACTATTATTTAATTTTATAGTGTGTGGTAGGTTAATGAAAAGTGGTGAAAGTTTGGACATTTTTTGATGAATGGTTCAGCCCCTCAAAAAAGATCTGAGAAGATTGGTGGGTAAGGAGCAGTGGATTTGACCACAAGTCTGTTCCATGAATTTTCTATTAGTAAGAACTTAAGTTTTAAACTCTGAAGCAACAATAGACAATTTGTTATTCTCAGCAGATACCGACAGTGGTTTATATATCCTTAAATCAATAATTAGGGTGTATAATCATATTAGGTGATGTCAGTATTCTTCTATGATCTGCCAATTTATTTAGCTCGTAGAGAATCTGTTCTGCTGTGCAAAGAGCAAGATTCAACTTTAACAAGTCTGGGCTGTGTGGTTTTGGCAGTTTGGAGTTTTAAGTTCTATTCTTTTCACATTTCTTCTTGGTAAATTACTTTTGAAAAATCCTTTCATGGTTCCAGGGCCAAGACACAAAGGGAAGAAGTTCATACATAACTCGCGAAAAGTTTACTATTGTGTACCCGACTGACAACTGCTGTTTTCCAGTACTAGACCTAGTGACCTGCATGGTCTCTTCATATAAAAAATTTGAAGCCCAATTAAGGCCTGCACAAACTACATTTATAAATGAAACTTCTTTACAAGCAATTTTTTTTTTTTAAGGAAACTAAATAGTGGCATTGATAAATGGAAATCAGCAACATTGTTCAATTTTTAATGAGTTAAAAGTTTCATAGTCTGGCATACAAGATGTTCATTACACTTTGCATCTTTTTAGCAAAGATTTTTAATTTGATAATAGAAAAAAAATTACATATGACCAACACATTTATTTCCCAGGAATGATGGAACAAATTATGATAACATAGCTATCACAGAAAATACACAGGTTTGTCAACTAGGTGTGATAACAAATCAACAGTAAAAGTCTGTTTACTTCACATTTAAAAACATTACAATCTTACATCAAGAAGAGAAATAAAAATGAAATCCAATCCTGACTCCCACACAGAAAGTTAGTATGTTACTATAGAATCATGCCACTTCTTTCAATAAAAGTAATGAAACATTAAGTTACACATTTTTAGAATAGACAAAGTAACAGGGATCTGAATTACATTAGTTTTCTGCCTGAGGATTGGCCGTGGATATAATTAATTTATAGCAAAAACTAAGTTATTTGCCAAGTTCCAAACACATTTTGTGGTAGCATGCATAGTGCAGTGCTTACTTAAATAGAAAAAAGTTTGGTGTTGCAAGATACTCTCAAGTTTAAACCAATTTTATACGCAAGATGAGCATATGCGAATTGATAGACCATCTTCAATATTAAAAGAAAAACAGACTAACCGAATCAATCGCCACTTACCACAAGGTACAAAACATATATAATCACTTATGAGCAGATGAAAATCGAGAAAAAATAATTAAAAATATTGGTACAATTTTAACTCAATCAACCAGTTGTTCATTAGGGAGAATTTGTTACAGGACACCACAAGCATTTGTAAAAAGTTTGCTAAATGAGCAACGGTCGCTAACAAATGCAACGATAAACTTAGTTTCATACACCAGTTTTCAGGATCCTATTTTATTCACATTTGTTTATCCAAACATTTTTTTTCCATTTATTGTCAATTTGTATTAATAGTACAGTTCGTAATTTCAAACAGTAGCTGCCGTGTTGCAATTCTAAGGTTTAAAGAGACAAGTGCACATCAATAGTTGGCAAGACATAATGGAATTACTCTATTTTACAAAATGATTCAAAACCTGTTTTTGATGTAGGATTAAAGTTCATCACAGCCTTAACTTAAAATGATCATAATAGTACTTCACTAGAGTGGGTTTAATTCAAAGTGGCAGTGCTTCAGAAAATCTGGACAAATTGTACGACATATGAGATTTGACCACACTTTCACATAAAACAGTACACACCTTTTTAATCTGAAGTACAATAGAGCACAGTGTGGGGGTTGGCGTAACACACTGGTATTGCATACAGGACGTGGGTTTGAATCCCCATCCAGAATTGGGTTTTCCATGGTCTACCCAAATCACTCCAGGATAGTTCTTCCAAAGTCCATGGCTGAAATCCTTCCCCCCCCTCCCAACCTTTTCCACCTCTAATGACCTTGACACCGAGGAGGCATAAAAAATATTGGAACAATATAGAAGAGTATCAATAATCTGAACCAAAGGTTGTTCAAATACAAAATGTGCGACAGTACAGTTTTGAGTTTGATACAACACTATTAGAACCAATTTTTCATTTCATTAGCTGCTTTATAATCCTCAAATCGATTAACAAGAATCTTTCAGCAGGATTATGATTTCCTGCTAACACGAGATCCATTCTTCCCAAAATCCTCCCTGCCCCTCCTAGAAATTGTTTCAGCAGGCCTCCTAACCTCAGCCAACTCCTTGTCGACAAACGGTCTTCGTCGTTCCAACAGTCAGCGCCGAGGCTTTTTCCCATGCAATAGACCCCAATGTAAGACGTGCGACATACACCGTGCTGCCACCAATCCTGTGACAGGTGAAAGCTTTTCGATCGTAGGACAAGCCCCCTGTGAAACCTCCCATGTAATTTACCAGTTAACACAACCACTGCCTGGCTTCATATATAGATGTGACCACAAATCCACTTCCCATCAGAACAAATGGTCACCGACAGACTGTTCACATGGAACCCACAGCATTCGGTAACTGCCCATGCCATCACCCACGAGTTCAATAATTTCAACTCGTTACACAGTCCGTGCTATCAGAGTTCTCCCTAAAAGCAGCAGTTTCTCAGAACTGACAAGGTGGGAACTTGCCTACCAGCACAAACTAGGCACAAGGCAACCATCTGTACTCAAGATAATACCCAGTCATTATTATTATTATTATTATTAATGTTTACTTTTTTCCCTTGTCCTCTTCTTACCCACTACCCAAATTTAACTACCACTAACCTGCGGTGATGTTTAACTTTATAGAATCTTTCATTTAATTTTTTTTTTAAATTTTATTTCACTATATTATGTTGCCTCGTCCCACCCACCAGAGATCAGTTTTGATATTTATGAATGCTCGAATATTCTCTGAATCCACCAGTCCTCAGTTTAAACTTAGACTCGCCACATTCCTTGCCACCATTCTTTCTGTTGAGGCAGTCTTCCACAACAACAACCCCCTCCCCCCCCCAATAATGTTCTCTTCTGTTGATAAAGGGACAGACCCGAAGATTACTATATCATGTATTTGCCTTTTATGCCTGTTCATACTCCACATCTATCATATAAAGGTAAGTTATGGCTCATTTCTCTGTCCTAATCTGTATCTACTTTATAAATTTATATACCTCAAGGAAAAGAAGTTACCCACACAGCAAAATAGAATGGACAGACACATCTGTAATTAATTGAAATTAACAATTTTAAAATCAGTAACGAAGGCGTGGTAAAAACATTGTGGGTTTCATATTTCTCAAAACAAGAAGCACACAGAGATTGTTATAAAAATACTCTTAATCATGGACTTTTAATATTTGTTGTAATTGTAACACGACAAAGCCAGTATTCAGTTGGTTATGAGGATACTGCAGCATACATCAGGTATAAGGATTAAAGTCAGTCTACCTAACCATTGTTAGTTGAATACCCAAACATAATTAGTGCGAGCGTGTACTCTAAACTGAAACAAAGTTTACGTTTCTGAAAATATCAAACATTTTGTAAAAACTAAAAAAAAAAAAGTATTCAGATGATTGACACTTTACTGCTTGTCATAGAGATCTACATTCTTTCACCCCCTCACTTAAACATTAGATGTGGAGAAATTTACAATTTTAGGCTTCTAGGAGACAGAATGTATTATATATGGAAAGGCATTTATTTATTTTGAGACCTGGTAAAGGATTAAAAATAAAACAAGTTTTGGCAAAGAGTAATGCAGCCTGTCAAGAAGTTATTAAACAAGTAATACGTTATAATAAACAAAATATCCAATATCATAACTTATATATACTTCATTCATCACAGTTTCCTAAACATAAACAACTAAATTGATGGTCTTTTAAAAACATGTGCTGATGTCACATTGATTCAGTTTTTTAAAAAGTAACAGTTTGTGCCGATACACTCTGCAAGGTGCACGGCCAGAAATCACTTTCACTCGCACCGTCGGGAATCACTCCCGCGAGCTGGCCCGGGGTCACTTCTTCTTCAGACGCGTGCATATCCACTCCAGGCCCTGGTACAGCCTAAACAAAACCATTACACCAATAAAAACATAAGATATTCAAATAAGGACAACAGGAAGAGACAGACGTTAAAAATAAACTCTGATATTGAGAATAATGATTACTTTGGTTTAGGATCATCAGAGGCAGAAGAAGATTGAGGCAAGGAATTCAGTCATGACCTTTTGAAGGGACCATCCCAGCATTTGCCTGAAGCATTTTTGGGAAACCATAGAAAACTGAAATTTTGACGGCAGGACAGGGATTTGAACCCAGGAATGAACGTTATCACTAGGGTTCGGATATTTATGACCAAAAAAATAGAGAAATATGCAGGCAAATATGACCTAAAATGACAAAATATGACCAAACATTTAAATTTACTATACATCAAAACATGCTCAATTATACATCATTTGTTTTATCTATTAGTGGCACTTTCATGCGGACAGCATAATTTGCTTCTATGCACTCGCTACACAATTGCGAAATTAAATTTTGTTGAACTCTTTAATTTCAGATAATTTACAGAATAGAACTCTTTCATCTGTACTAAAATACTCCTCTCTAAATTCCCTTATGTAACTTCACTTTCAGAAAATTTTATTCGGTAGGTCTACTCACTGATCCCCTGCAGATTTAACGATGACTGAGGATATTTCATTGAGATATTGATTGACACGGATTGACAAAGGCATGCTTCTGCTATTTTATTTATTTCGTATGGCAGAAGAAATACAAAAACAGTAACTTCACTAACTTACAATAAATATAACTGTTACTACAGACTGATGTCTAACGACTGCAGCCATTCAATTGCTTCTGTTGTTGCTTCGTAAATCTGATTCATTGTACCGCTGAATCTCCTGAGAGGGCATTCCATGGCGATGTGGTGAGTGGTTTGCTCATAGTTACCACAGTAACAAGAAGGATTCTCTGCCATTCCCCACTTGTACAACCAGTAGTTGCATCTACCGTGGTCTGTTCAGTGCTGTCCAGGTTTTCCTAGGAAGGTTGAATCCAGGAGGTTGTCGTGTAGGGTCTTGGATTAGCGCCAGTTGTAAGGAACAAGGCTGATACCGGGGCAGTAGTATCGCCGTAGTGCCTCAACTAACAGTTTATGTGGATGGAAAGTTCTGTGCAATCTCCACAAAGTAATTTAAATTTGACCATGTAGCCTAATAGAAACTCAACTTAAATGTTTGAAGGTCGCCACTAGATCTGTTTCTAAACCACAAATCTAGAAAAGTTTCCAAAATAACTACTAAATCACAAGAGTTCACTTTCAGAAAATTTAAAGTTTTATTTTCAAAGTCACAATTACGAAAAATTTGCATTTAACAGTTGAGTAGGCAAACCGAACACTCGTTTCCAAAATATCGCAGATTGTGGAGAGAAATTTTACCGACCGACCCCTTTTTGTAAATTTATAAGTTCATGTTAACCGTTATCCTCGCAGGCCCTCACACCAACATGGCTGACCCAATGGCGCGAACATCTAACCGTTTCCTCCCCGCTCCTACACCAAACTTGCGCAGACTACCCAAACATAACACTCCACGGATAAAGGCGAAATTAAACTAAAGACCAGGTCACATGTAAGCACGAGTTTATATAGGTTCAATGACATCACAGCCGAAACACAACTTTCTACTGCGGCCTAGCCAAAATATGACCCAGCAAATTAAATGAACAAGAGGATAGAAAGCAATTAAAGTCTGACTGTTTAGACCTATTTAATAGAAGATCAACGGATATTTAGTGAGTATTTTTAAGTGTTTAGTTTTAAATGTCTTGTTCAACCTTCGCGTAGTGACACATTCTAATGCAATCGGGGAAAATCCCTAAGTGTTCTGGATTTTTACGCGCGTCAACAACAATCCGCGACAATTTATTTTCAAAAACTTAATTACTAGACAAATGTTTAAACTTTTTACCAAAACCGTTATATGTCCGTAATTGTCTTAATTAGGGCTATCTACTGATATAAATTTCAAATTAATATCTCTTTTAATTAAAAAGTTTATTATTTTCTCTTAATTAAAATCACTAATTAAACTTTACCAAATTATTTAATTTTACTGCCAAAAAAATCGGGAACAATGCTGACTACAGCTGGTGATAAAAGATCAGTTGTAGCTTTACGCAATTTAAAGATATTACAAATCTTACAATTTCTACTTTTCTGATCGCATGTTTCAAAACGTGAACAAACCAGAATATCACCTAAAATAAACATTTCACGATATGACAAATACACTTTAAAATTATTTTTATGGCGAATTGTAACTGTGGGAAAGATTACAGGAAAATTCCTTAAAGTTGAAAACTACTCTTCTCGATATTTCTATGTCCAACTTCGGCAACTTTACAATCGATCTATAGAATCTTTTACTACTAGGGAAACTAGAATTTGCCAAAATTCTAAGGTGCTTACACAGTTTGTCAGGGTTGGAATTTGTCCACTCAGCGCACCATGCTTCGCCTCTGTTGCAATTATTTTGGACCAACTCTTGACCAAACTTCCATGTTGAATATGCAGTCCTGATGAATTGGAAGTTGTGGATAACTTAAGCATTTCTGCCATTCCTTTCTTAAAGCCGCTTGTCTTTGGGGACTTGGTGGGGGATGTTAGAGAGTACAGGCAGCCAGTCTGTAGTTGTAGATTTAACAGTTTCAGATATTGTTCTCATTGCGTCATTTAGTCATAGACGTTCAACTAAATGCTTCTGCTACATTGTTGAGATTAAAAGGCAGGTGGAACATTACGTTTAGAAAGTGGCGATAATATATAACTTTAATTCTTGGCTGCTGTATTTTGACCACAGTGAAAATTAGCCCCCCCCCCCCCCCCCCACTTGTATAGCAAAAGTACAGCTCTGTAAATAGTTATCTTAATTTCTTCTCATCTATATCTAGTGAATTCATGGTATTATTAAAAAAAACTACTAGAATTATCCTCAAAATATGACCACATGACCATAAATATGATTGAAATACGACAAAAACTAGGAAAATGGCCTGAATATGCATTTATATGCTATACAATCAGAAATGTTCAATCACTGTTTAATTCAGCAATTCAGCTAAAAAAAAAGCAGTAAAAAAATATGACTTGTCCTCAAGACCCAAACCCTAGTTATCACTCACAACGAGGCTTGTTGAGAATAATAAAATTTTTGGCTTTAAACTCTGAACCAGCAAGGAGATACAGGAAAAATTAAACAAAGGATAAAATACAGATATCAATACTATTATCAATCTGTCACTTTTTCCAGGTATTATGCTGAAACTAGTTAATTTGGCAACTTATATTTTAGCTTAAATTCTGCTGTGTATCTGACTAGGGAACATGCAGAAAGAAATCATAATTTATTTGTACCTATTGCATTCAGATAAACACTCTACCCTTCAGATTACATTATTTTTTTTAAATTTATTTACTATGTATCTTCGGTTATTTGTTTCTTTCTGCTTGATAAAGTAGTGTTGTAAAAAAACAGTTTTTTTCTGACGTGAAAAAAAAACATGAAAAAAACTGTGAAAAAAAACATGTTTTTTTGGGACATGTTTTTTTCATAACTACTAAATTTCAGATTTTTAAGGCATTTATCGTTTAATATGACTGTTTTACAGTTTATACTAAGTACTTATCTTACTTTTAAATCTACAATATTTTTCTGGTTCAGTAGAAAAAAAAAAATTACAAAAATATTGGTAACATTGACTGAAGTTTTCTTTTACGAATGGGGATTTCCCGAGAAGGCTAGGTTGCGTGAGAACGAATCCCCGTTCCCCATTGTTTGGATTGATACTCGCTATTTGAACTAGTGCTGCCTACAAATTTATCTGTAGACCTGCAAATCTTTTCAAAAAATTAGGAAATATAACTACGGGTTTTTGACCTCTTTTTATTACTTATTGTGCTTTTCCTTATATTCGTATACTTGTTAAACTCTCAGCGTATAATGATACTGAGTCATTAAATTGTGAGTAATTATGAATAATTTCCTTGCAACCATTGGCGTAAACTAACGATTGAAAACAAATAAAGCTCCTATTTTGTATGATAATAGATTTAAATACAAACTTAAAAGACCGTAATACAGAACTATCGGTGCAGTCTTCATTCACAGTGTGTACTTTGCTTACAATTTAAAATTGCAATCTCAAAAGCTTTTGCATACAATACAACCAGTAAAAGAAAATGTAACTATTTCTGAAGGTATGGATCTAGAGGGGACAGAAGAAGAAACAGAAAATTCCAACTCCGACCGAACAAGTGTTGGTAGTACTGATACTAGTGAATGTGGTACCGACATAGAGGATGAATAAAAAATTATGTTACCTATATATATACATTTATGAATCATTATGTAAGATATTATATGATTTAGTAAGGTTTAAAACACACATGTAAAATGAAAGTTCCATAAATAAAACTATAATTTATCAAATATATTGTTTTCTGAAAAAAAAAAATTTAGAAGAAAAAAACAAGGGTGCTAGTTTTTTTCAAGTTTTTTTCACAAATCTGAAAAAAAAACTTTTTTTTTTCCATTTGCAACACTAGGCTAACCCCAAAACAGAGTGTTTTATCATTTATCAGTACAACTGTATCCTACTTTTAATTAGGTACCAAAACTTATTACACAGAGAATATTAATGTATCACAATATTTTCTTCTGGCTCAGACTGCATTTCATTTTAACTATAACGGCTTTGACTTTTAAGTCTAGACAGAAACAAAGAATGTCATTTTTAATGCTTGTTTGAGATGAGTAGGGTTTGATTCCCGACAAAGCTAACAACGTTTCTTTAAGTTCAGTCTACCGTTCAGTGTGTATAGAGGCGTAATGTTGGCTGGTATTGAGTGCCTCACCTGTCTATTACGAGGGTTCCTATTTATATTTCTGTCCTTGGAAACGATAAGTGTTGCAAGGCGCCATCTGATGTTTCCATTGGAAACACTGACATTGTTGAGCATTGCCTTATTCATAACAATGTGCCATTTGAGCGCGCTTTGTTGTTTACAGTAACTTTAAAAATTCATCTCGGGCGAAAAATGGAATTAACTCGTGAACATTTTCGTGCGATTATTTTTCACAACTTTTGATGTGGCTTATCAAGACAAACTTAATTCTTTATACGACGATAAAGCAACAGCATATAGCACTGTAAAAAACTGGTATAACGAATTCAATCGTGGCCGAAGTTCGCTTTAGGACGAATTCCGTCAGGGTCATCCAAAATCGGTTGTTGTGCCAGAAAACATCGAAGCTGTGTGTGAAATGATAATGCAAGACTGTCGTGTGACATACCGTGAGATTGAGGCATCTTTGGGCATTAGTATGACAAGCATCTATTAGTATAATAGACAAGATGTAGCGGTGTCGCACCTACGTCATGTCACGCGGTGACGTCAAGCTATGACGTTGCCTATGACGTCACGCTTTACGATATTATTTGTGGGAGTGCGCCTTATTTAATATCATTTCCAAGCAACAGTGAATAAATTACCTCACAGAACACTGAAATAAAAGTATGTATTGTGTTAAAATCGATATTTCAATCATTAGATGCTTATATTTACGTAATATTCTTTTGATATATTCAAGTATTCCTTAAATTCTTTGTTCATAGATATTGTAAGATAAAAGCTTTGTATTTCGAGCATCAATGTAGAAAAAAATTTGGTTAAAGTGATACTTAAAATGGATCAGAATTACAACTGGCATTTGACGCTACGGCAGAGGGCATGAATAATTTAGCTTTTTTAAAAATAATTTAAACTGTACCTATTATTGAAATTATTAATTCGTTTGAACCGAAATAGTTGCCCACTCATCTCGAAGTGTGCAGCCTACACTACAATTAATAATGTAAGTTTATCAAATTTATTTTAATCTTCTTTGATTTAACTGAGTAATATTACTGAGGCTATTACGTATTTCCGCAATGTGTAACTATGACAGCTATTCGAACGTTGTAATATCGGTCTGAATCACGTTGCAGATTTTTGGTTTATTACCTTTCTTTTTTATTGAATGTTTTTGATGAAATTTATGTTGTTGCGTAATGTATCTCATCAATGAATTGTCGTTTTGGTCGGAAGCTTTCATTTTGTAGCGGCAGTATTACCCGAGATTGTGGTTAGGTTGAAATCCAGCCTGGACAAAAATAAATAACGAACCTTATAACAGCAATAGCATGTTGAATTTAGCTATTATCAGTTATTTAAGCAGGTTTCATAAGCAATATGTCACGTTTTGATATCATGAATCACGATGTAAACTACTCCCGTATGTGGTTAGTTTTAAAATGCAACCTGGACCAGGATAGCAACCGAAACCTTTTGTCATAGCGCCAGGCAATAGGAATTGCATTTATTTTATAACAATTCAATTTATTTCAACAATAGCTAAGAAAGGAAATGCTACAATACTGAAAGAAAAGTATGAATTTTGTTTAAATTGTCTTATTGATTATTAGTTGCTTTTTTTTAGTGATATGATTACTTGGTTTGAATGAAAGATGTTCCAAATTGTTCGCGATCTATGCAACCTAAACCACAATTGAAACTAATATTACATAACGTAAGAAGTTAAGATTTATTTTTAGCATCCTTCGTTTTCACTGGGGTCATTATTTCAGCCGAATGTAAGCTGTGCCAGGCGTTAAAACATCGATCTTCATCATAGACAATAAGAAAGTTGTAAGAAACTGAAGATTTTGGATCAAGTTTGTATCGCATGATGCATGATTGGTATAGACGCATGATGACATTGACATGCGATTCAGGGATGTATAAATTCGGGTGTGAATGAAGCTTTGATTTTCTACCGGCTATATTGGCGAAGATTGTAGTTCGGCTGAAACGCAACCTGGACCAAATTGACAACTGAAACTTTTTGCTACATCACAAGGGACGAGAAATTACAGCATAGTGAGCTTTGTTTTATAAAATTTCTATTTATGTTAACAACAAAAAATAAATCAATTGCCAGAACAGTCCGTTAAACCAGTCATTTTTGACGGGGTTTTTGGCTAGTCAATAAATATTGCATGATCATTTGGCTGTAAAAAAAGAGTTGTTCGCGTTGGATCCCACATAATCTGACAAACGCTCAAAAAGAAGCTCATGTCGATTGGTGCAAGGAAATGTTAAAAAATATGTTCAAGGTGCATCAAAGACTGTATATAACATTTACATAGGTGACGAATCATGGATCTATGCATATGACCCTGAAACAGCAATCGACTGTATGGGTCTTCCAAGACGAGCTAAATCCAACAAAAGTTGTTCGGTGAAGAAGCTCATCAAAGCAAATGGTTGCCCATTTCTTCGGCATTAACGGTCACGTGGCGATGGTGGCGTTAGAGCAATTTAGGACAGTCAACTCTGAATGGTACACGACCATTTGTTTACCAGAAATCTTTGGAGAAATTCGGAAAAAGTTGAAAAAGAGGCGAATAATTCTTCACACGGTTCACATCGGTTCAAACAGGAATTTTTCACCAGTCAAAACATCGAATTGATGAGTCATCCACCGTACAGCCCTGATTTGGCACCCAATGACTTCTTTTTCTTCCCGCACATGAAAAACAAATTACGTGGTCAACGATTTTTGATACCTGAAGAAGCGGTTGATGCATTCAAGACATGTTCTGGAGCTACCTCCATCGGAGTGGAAAAAGTGCTTGGAAAATTGGTTCAAACGCGTGCAAAAGTGTATTGACCTTCACGGAGAATATTTTGATAATAAATATTTATTTTTTTCATTATTAGGTCAGAAATCTAAAATAGCAACCCTCATAGGGACGCAGTCAAATGCCAAGTGCGTGGTACTGTTCGTCTGACCGATACTTGGCTACGTTAGTTTGAGCTGTGAAATGATTGGTAGCAATTGTGTTTTATCACTTGTGGGACGTCAAATGGGTGGGATTACAGAATCTGATGATATTATATGTTCAAGTAGATTCAATGTCTTCCCTTCTTAGATTAATTATTATTTAAAACCATAGCTAGCTTGCCTTAGATTCAGAATTACCAATACGATATGGGTGGCAATTACCATGACCGTTGAAAGTTAACACCCATAGCCAAGTAGCACTTCATGTGTGAGTGATAACTCCAAGAATGGTTCAATAAGTTCATGAACAGGTACCAATGAACTCTAGTTAAAACAAAAATTACGGTTTATTTTTTGATATACAAAGTCTCATCAAAAAATAATGGGAATTTGTTTTCTTCGAGAATATTTATTTATTAATCAGGATCATCTTTGTCCCCTTCAAAGTAATTCCCCTTAGATAAAATTCACTTGTGTCAGTGCTTATTTCAATATTGAGCACTTCCAGAATTCACGTTTCAGTATAGCATTCAGCTCCTTCAATAATTCTGTTTTCAAGTTATCAATGGTGACTAAACGTTGTATTTGTTAGGTTCTCTTCAGACTGATGAATAGAAAGAAGTCACATGGAGCCTTGTCGGGCGAATACAGTGGCCGAGGCAAAACAATTTTGATTTTTAAGGCCCGGGCACACAGAATGCGACAAGTGACAGCAGCAAGTGGTCATTCTCTCGTCGCGGCGATACGCGATTTTGGTACGTCACACAAGACGCGACAACTCCATAGCGACAAATGACAGTGAGACCCTCTCTCGCGAAGAAATCTGTACTTCTCTATTTCTTTCTTAATAAGTTTTCTTGAGTTAGGAAACTCTTAAAACATGTCAAATGATGAGGAGACTCTACTTATTTTGTTCGCACTAAAAACGGTCTGGTTTCCTGACATCAATAAAAAGAGAGAATGCCTTGGTGAATACCACCGCCTTATCACAAGAAGATAGATTTTATACATATTTTCGTATGTCTCGAGAATGCTTCGAGAAAATGCACAATCTGTTAAAATCAACTATGTATATCGAATTGCACCACAAACTGGAGAAAAGTAATTGGTACAATAGAAAGATTAGCCATTTGTATGAGGTATGTTCTGTTCATTTAATATATATTATTAAAAACAAAACAGAAGCAATCGACACTGCCAAAACCAGGGCCGGTGCTAAGGGGGGGGGGGGTTAAGCGAGGCAAAAGTATCCCGGGCCTGGGCCCCGAAGGGGGGCCCCTCTGCCAGGGTGTCTAACTAAATAGAAATAAAACTTTAAAAATCTTTCTTAAAAAGGTGTAATTTGATTTTTTACCTTAAAATTTAAAAGTTCAATATAAATAATTTTATTGGGGGTGGGGGGGAGGAGGAAGGGGGGGAGGGGGTAAGAATCCTTACCCGGGGCCCGAAAATCTTAGCGCCCTGGCCAAAACCCCTGACCTCTAAGTGATTTTCAATCTTATCACTTCCCAGCTCTTCCCCCTTGGAGGCAGCTGTGTCCTTTCCGTGGCGATCAATATTAAGAAATACCCCTGAAACCAGGCGTATCATCACAAAGTGAAATATTCACAATAAAAAATACAATTTATTATTGAAAATGTATTTCACAATCAAAAGATAGGCTCAAATGCAAGTATTATTTATTTTAAATAATTACAGTGTAAACAAACAAACATAAAGTGCTAACAAGAAAAAATACAATTCTGAATGCGAAAAATTATTTTTTATGAACTGGAAATCTTTTCATATGCATCTCTTAGTACACCTGAATTAGTGGCCGTCGGATGCGGTGGAAATCAATTTTTCTTCATCGGCCATTTCGCTGTGTCGCGCGACAATTCTGTAATTTTGTACAACTGTGTCGCTCGTCGCCGCGACAAAGGCTGCGGCCCGGCGACGGATCGCTTTGTGTGACCGTCCCGATTCAAAACTGTGAATTACAACAATAGCGACGTCGCGCCGCGACACAATATCGCGTGTCGCTGTCACTTGTCGCGTTCTGTGTGGCCAGGCCTTTAGCAGCGAGATGTGAGTGGGAGCGTTATTGTGATGAAATTTAAATTTTGCCGAGTGATTTTGTCAAGGCGTTTTCGACAGATTGCTTTGTGCAAATGACACATAACTTGCCAGTAGTATTGCTCATTAATGGTACGTCAATTTTGCAGGATCTCGTGACACACAATGCCACTGAAATCGAACTGTGAGGAGAACCTTCACGTTTGATCGAACTTGTCAAATTATTTTTTTTCGGCTGCTTTCGATGGGACAATTGAGCCTCGATTTTGACATTTTACCCATACACTCACGTTTCAGTGCCTGTTATGATTGTTTCAAGAAGTTTTGGATTGTTGTTGACTTCATTTAGCAATTCACAAGTGATATATACACACGTTGTTTTGGTTGAAAACCAGCAATTTTGAACAATCTATGCCACCAGACATTTCATGACCAAACATAAAAAAAAAAAGCTTGGCACGAGCCAGATGATATTCCAACATCATTAGCAACCTCTCTAATAGTGATATGGTGGTTTTCCAGACTAATTACCCCTCATTTGACATCGTTGTTGATCACTGATGTGTTGGTTATCATTTTCAATGTCTTACAGGCCCCCTCTGAAACGTCTGTAGGATTCACAAACTCTTATTTATTCATAGTAGATTGGCCAAAAGCAACTGTTAATATTTAAAATGCAGTACTGCACTTTATTCCATTTTTTTTTCAAGCAAAATTTAATAAAAATTATTTGCTCTAATTTTTTTTTAGAAAGTTCAAAAATCACCAAGCACACGAAAACACACTTGACCTTTTCGATTGTTAAAAACAAACTAAACATGGATGCCAATAGTAACATATATACTAACAAAATATTTTTTTTTTTTTTGAAAAATCGCTGCCAATGTCAATGTACTAAAGGAACATGTGTACCAAAAAAAAAAAAAAAAAAAAAAAATTTCATACAGTCTGTTAAATTCTAAATTCCCATAATTTTTTGAACAGATCTCTTAGTCCTCTCTGATCTGCATCAGTTTTACCAACAATATTCCAGTGCCTAAAAATGTAGCAGGACATGTGAAATGAGTTCTAGATAGAAAAGCTTTCAAACAGGTGGAAATCTAAACGAGGCCAATTGAAAGTGGTAATGAAGTACTACATCATAAATTTAGGCTATGAATTTACTTGAAAAGGTCAGCATAAGAGGTTCCAATCGTGATTTCACCCTTTCTAGATAACCTAGAAATAGAGCACCCTCAAAATTGCTAAACAGGCACCATTGTTCACTGTGCAGATGGAACAACTTGGTATTCTTTGGAAGTGGAAAACAGGTGTTTCGACTGTTGGGCTGAAATGATGGGCCCAGTCAATAACTGTTTAAACAAAATCAACTGCAGGCTTCTCCAGTCTGGAAGAATCCAAGCCACTGTTGAATCTGTCTAGCCTGATATCACCTCAATCTCACAAACCATTGATCCTCTGCCTGATCACTAGTTCAAGTGCCCTGCCCACATTTTCCTGAACAATTGCATTTTAATTTAATTTAATTGCAATGGAGCACAGGCTCCGGTGGCAATTTCCCAACACACCCATCTTCCCCCATCCTGCACTCACCTACATTTGCCCTCTACAAATTTTTTCTTTAAATTCTTTCAAAGTTTTTGGTAAATTATTCATCATTTCTCTTGGCAACTCATACCAATCCCTGACACCCTTACCTAAAAAAGAGAATCTTCCCACACCCTTGTGCCTGAAATCAAGTGCCAGCTTGTGGTCATGGTCATCTTTTCCCTTCCATGCACTACTTTTCATACCTATTGCAATATCTTTCCATGCCTCGTCGCCAGTATATGCCCTGTACACTCCCATGATCCTCCTCATACTCCTCCTGCCTTGCAATGAATCCCATTCCAGCTCCTTTATCATATCCGTCACTGATTGCATTCTGCGATAATTTCCAGAAAAAAAACTACCAGCCCTTTTTTGCACCCTCTCCAACTCCTGTATTTGATACGTAAAATGAGGGTCCCATACTACACTACCATATTCGAGCAATGGTCTGACCAAAGTTTTGTAACCCAATTCCTTTACTTCCCTCATACATCCCCTCATCACTCTCTCCAACAAGTGCAGAACTTTGAAACCTTGTCCTACCACCTATCCAAATGTGTCCTGCCCAGTTAAGCTTGTCATCAAAAGTAATGCCAAGATATTTACATTTCACGTCTTCAGCAAGCAATTCTTTCCCCACCTTATATTCATAATTAACCTTTTCTTTTTTATTTGTGTATCTAATAAGTTGACTCTTCTTTGCATTTATCTTCATTCCATGTTTACCAACCCAATTAGATATCCTGTCCAGATCTCCCTGCAACTGTTTACAATCCTCTATTGTTTTGATCCTTTTATACAGCATTATGTCATCTGCAAACAATCTAATTTCAGATAGTAAACAATCAACACAATTATTCATTAGAATAATGAATAGCAATGGTCCCAATACGCTACCCTGTGGCACATCCATTTTTACTTCTACTTCTTTCGATACTACATTTCCTACCCTAAATTTCTGTTTTCTACCTTTTAAAAATTCTTCTACCCAGCAAATCACTTTCTTATCCACTCCAATGGTTTTTACCTTATTTACTACCATTTTATGGCTTACTCTGTCAAACGCCTTAGACAGATCTAGTGCTACACTATCAATTTGGCCTCCCTTGTCCATTTCATCTGAAATATCTTGCATATATCCCACCAACTGAGATTCGCATGAATATCCTTGCCTGAAACCATGTTGCCTACTTGAAAACCACTTACGTTCCTCACATATATTTCTGATGTGGTTGCATATCAATCTTTCCATTAATTTACCTACCAGTTTTGTCAAACTGATTGGCCTGTAATTCTCAACTCTATTTCTCACCCCTCCTTTATGTACCGGTACTACTATTGCACTTTTCCAGTCCTGTGGTAAGCAGTAAGTGTCTAGACTCAATTTAAATAATATTTCAAGATAAGGTACAATGTCACATACGGCTATCTTTAAGATATCTGTAGTAATATTATCTTCACCAGCCCCTTTATGTTTTTTCAGCTTTCTTATTTCCTTCATGATTTTCTCAGGATGAATATCAAATTTTTTGCTATCATCATTTCTAATTGTGTTGTTAAGCTCGTTCTCCGAATTAGACCCTCCTGTTTCTGATTCATTGTCCCTAATACTTTCACTGAACCAGTTACTTAAAATCTCTGCCTTTTTCAAATCGTCAGTAACTTCTTCTCCATCCTGATCTATAAGTGTCTCTACACCCTCCCTTCCCCGATATAGCCATAGAAATTTCTAGATGCATCAGTCAATGGTCCTCCTGCACTGACAATACTCTTCATAAACCCATCTTTAGCCATTTTCTTTGCTGTTATTAAGTCCTTGTTTAGTTGTTTTAAATATTCCCTATTACCCTGCTGTCTCTTAACTCTTATGTTCTTTTCTTACCAACCTCTTTAACCTCCTCACTTCCCTATTATAGTACATAGGTTCTCTACTTCTCTTTATTTTCTGCCTTGGAGTACATTTTTCTTCCCCCTTTCTTATTATCCCCTTGACTCTTCCCCCCTTGACTCTACTGTACTTGAGCCTTCCTTCCATTTGCTGAATTGCATTCAGTGGCCTTCCTGTACAGACTACCGTGGGCTAACATTCGGCGTGGCACACCTACCGAACCAAACAGCTCATTCTCTATTGTTTATATACTGAAATACACTCCTGGAAATTGAAATAAGAACACATTGACGCCGGTGTGTAAGACCCACCATACTTGCTCCGGACACTACGAGAGGGCTGTAAAAGCAATGATCAAACGCACGGCACAGCGGACACACCAGGAACAGCAGTGTTGGCCATCGAAGGGCGCTAGCTGCGCAGCGGTTGGGCACCGCCGCAGTCAGTGTCAGCCAGTTTGCCGTAGCATACGGAGCTCCATCTCCGTCTTTAACACTGGTAGCATGCCGCGACAGCGTGTACGTGAACCGTATGTGCAGTTGACGGACTTTGAGCGAGGGCGTATAGTGGGCATGCGGGAGGCCGGGTGGATGTACCGCCGAATTGCTCAACATGTGGGGCGCGAGGTCTCCACAGTACATCGATGTTGTCGCCAGTGGTCGGCGGAAGGTGCACGTGCCCGTCGACCTGGGTCCGGACAGCAGCGACGCACGGACGCACGCCAAGACCGTCGCATCCTACGCAGTGCCGTAGGGACCGCACCGCCACTTCCCGGCAAATTAGGGACACTGTTGCTCCTGGGGTATCAGAGAGGACCATTCGCAACCGTCTCCATGAAGCTGGGCTACGGCCCCGCGCACCGTTAGGTCGTCTTTCGCTCACGCCCCAACATCGTGCAGCCCGCCTCCAGTGGTGTCGCGACAGGCGTGTATGGAGGGACGAATGGAGACGTGTCGTCTTCAGTGATGAGAGTCGCTTCTGCCTTGGTGCCAATGATGGTCGTATGCGTGTTTGGCGCCGTGCAGGTGAGCGCCACAATCAGGACTGCATACGACCGAGGCACACAGGGCCAACACCCGGCATCATGGTGTGGGGAGCGATCTCCTACACTGGCCGTACACCTCTGGTGATCGTCGAGGGGACACTGAACAGTGCATGATGTATTCAAATCGTCATCGAACCCATCATTCTACCATTCCTAGACCGGCAAGGGAACATGCTGTTCCAACAGGACAATGCACGTCCACATGTATCCCGTGCCACCCAACGTGCTCTAGAAGGTGTAAGTCAACTACCCTGGCCAGCGAGATCTCCGGATCTGTCCCCCATTGAGCATGTTTGGGACTGGATGAAACGTCGTCTCACACGGTCTGCACGTCCAGCACGAACGCTGGTCCAGCTGAGGCGCCAGGTGGAAATGGCTTGGCATGCCGTTCCACAGGACTACATCCAGCACCTCTACGATCGTCTCCATGGGAGAATTGCAGCCTGCATTGCTGTGAAAGGAGGATATACACGGTACTAGTGCCGACATTGTGCATGCTCTGTTGCCTGTGTCTATGGTTCTGTCTGTGTGATCATGTGTTGTATCTAGGGTCCGACCGAAGGTTCGGCTTCGGCTTCGGCCACCTTCGGCCAAAAAAAGCACCTTCGGCCGCACATTCGGCTTCGGCCAAATTCAGCCGAATGTTTGGCCGAAGCCGAAGGTTTACATCCAACCCCTGAAAATGAACCAACTTTTACGAATACCGTCACGTAGCGCGCCAACAGACGTTAGCAAAGATAAAGAATCATTTGGAAAGCATCATAAAAATCAGTGGGAAGTATATTGTGAAACCAGTGTTAAATACCAAAGCTTGATTAATTTTTAAAAAAAATCAGAGATCTTGTATGCGCCCAAAGATTTTACAAAAGAAGTTTAACAGTCTACGCGATATCGTAAAAAAAAGTAGCGCCACCATGGCCCGATAATCATCCGATTTCTTTGCAGATTAGTGTATTACGTATGGACTTGGTCATTGTAAACATGTCTTCGTACAACCTCGTTGAAGGAGAAGGACTTCGCAGCCTTAATTTTACTAATCCTCAAACTTGACCCTAGTACAGACAAAAGCGAGAGAAATATTTTAGAAAGTCTTTAATGCCAGCTACGTACGAAAAAGTAAACAGTAAATTTGCATTGATTTTAGAAAAAGGCTAAATGGATCAGTTTTACCACGAAGATATGAAGTGATCAAGCAAACACGTTTTTGAGTGTCACGGCATATGACATTTCCAAAGGTTCCAAAATAAAAAAAAAAAAATTAAATTGGCTGTTAGTGTGTTGGAAGGTCATACAAGGCAATATATTGCACAAAAAATCACTGAAACTGTTAACAAATACAATTCAAAAGAAAATATCCATACGGGTATACGTAATAATACTTGAAATATGAATACAACCATCCGCTATGGAAACTTCGTTTTTATTGGTTGTGTTGCTCACACTCTACAGCTCGTGATTCACAAAGTAATTTTTAAAGATATTGCTATAATAGAAATCGTGAAAAAGTGTTGTAAAACGTAAGAAGAGTGAACAAGCGACTCGATATCTTAATTAATAGAACAGAAAAATGCAGTAAATCTGTATATGTTTGAACGTGATGGAATAGAAATTCCAACTGTAGAAGAATGGATACAAATGAACTATTTCATAACTGCGCTGAAGTGTATTTCGGAAGCAACAACTAATATTTCTAGCAATTTATCAACAGTATCTTTAATTATATCAATCATAGACATCTTAAACACAAAACTTGCTCAGAAGGATGAAGGCTGATCATATAATACTGCTCAAAAGCCGCTTGTGTGGGTCTGTTAACAGGAGATCTGCTTTCGCAAGAAAAGCCTTACGGTTGTTGATTGCCGCTCTAATCGATCCACGGTTTAAAATTAAGTATTTGACTAGCGACGAAATTATAAATACGAAGACTGATATTTTGTCATTTCTACGTAAAAACTGTGCACTGACAATAACAAATAAAACGGGTCATTTTGAGCGAATAAATCTTATTTTATTAGTGCCGATGTACTTTTTGTTTTGGTTATATTTAGTACATTTTTAATTAATCTGTATACGTGAAACTACTTTAAAAATATTGATATTGATTCAGTTTTAACTGAAAATTTAATATGTGATACTAATTTAGACAGCAGAATATCGTATTTTAAAAGCTAGAATAATGAATGTGTATATAAAGTTTCCCATTTCTGGGACAATGAATTCACGGTGTTCTTATTTCAATTTCCAGGAGTGTATTGTATTTTTGTGCCCATCTTATATGCTATTCACTTGTTACAGCTCTCAACTTTGATCAGCGATGGTTTTTTTTCCCTATCTTTTGTTATTTACATAATTTTAATTAGGAAGAGACAGAAAGTTTTACCAAACATTCAAATATAGCAAAAGAATGATGCTAATAATATGTGCCTATGATTAAAAGGGAAGTGCAAGGAAGGAAACATTAAAAGAAATGATTCTGCTATGCGTAAAATTTCAACAGTTTCATACACTATCTATATCGTCAGGTCAAATAGCACATCAATTACTGAACATAGCTGGTGTTGCAATTTACTGCATAATTCTCTTAGGAGGCTAATGAAACGTTGCATACAGTAAAATTCATCCAGTTGAATACCTGCAAAATCTGTGTAGCACACTGTATCAGTTATTAAGCTAGAGATTGAAGATATCTACTTCAGAAACAAAATTTAAATATTACACAGAAGTCCAAGAGTTATATTACTAGAGTTAGGATAGGACAAGTAATATTTTTTTCCTGCCTTCTTTTCGAGCTGAAATGCTGAATTAAACACTGATTCAACATTTCTGATTGTAACTAAATGTATTTTATGAAGCATATAAATGCATATTCAGACCATTTTCCTAGTTTTGCTCATATTTTGATAATATTTATGGTCATATTATGATGAAAAATCTGGTAGTTTTTTACTAGTACCGGGAATTCACTGGATACAGATGAGAAAAAATAAGATAATTATTCACAGAGCTGTACAGGTGAGGGAGGGAGGGGGGGGGGGGACTTATTTTCACTGTGGTCAGAATTCACCAGTCAAGAACTAAAGTTATACATTATTGTCACTTCTTCCACCCGCCTTTTAATCTCGACAATGCAGCAGAAGCATGCCTGTGTCGATCCGCATCAATCAATATCTCAATATCTCAATGCAATATCCTCAGTCATCGTTAAATCTGCAGTGGATCAGTGAGTAGACCTACCACCATGCCGAAAGTAACATTTTCTGAAAGTGCGAAGTTACGTAAGGGAATTTAGAGAGGAATATTTTAGTACAGATAAGAAAGTTCTATTTTGTAAATTATCTGAAATTAAAGTGACTTCAACAAAACGATTTAAAATTTAATTTCCCAATGCTGCAGTGAGTGCACAGATTCAAATTATGCAGTCTACACGAAAGCGACACTCCCAGATAAAATAAATGACTCATAATTGAGCACGTTTTGATGTATAGTAAATTTATGTGTTTTGTCATTTTTAGGTCCTATTTACCCATTATTAAGGTCATATTGGCCTGCATATTTCTCTATTTTTTTGGTCATAAAGATCCAAACCCTATTTATTACAAAAAGATGGTCTTCAGGCCTGCGAATGACAAACACTGCACTAACACTGACAGCTGCTTTTAAACAACAAAGGGTCCCACAGTGAAAGCAGCTCTTGGTGATGTATGCAGAAGATCAGAGAGAAATCCATTCTACCAATGAAAAAATAGTTTTTCTTTTCAGGAAAAATTCAATAAGAGAATTGACACGATTTATGCATATTCACGCAATGAAGTGGCCAAAGTGGGCTCATGGTTTCAAAAAGGCCGCTATCCAGCATCAGTTATGTTTTGGTGGAATATTTATTATCATGGAATCATTGATAGGAATTTTTCAGAAAAAAAGGCATCGAAACATCAGCCGAAGTGTCCTGGGAAGCTGTCATAAAAACCTCTGTGGAGTCTTTAAACTGGTCCTAGTGTCTTCACAACTCCATCACTATAAATTTTTTTCATATTTAAGGTTCAACGTTGTGTTGCATAAACATAGTTATTTTGGGGTCATGTGCGATTTATAGTTTAGGTGTCAATTGGTTTCACAGAAAAGGCTGTGACAGATTCTGCCCTGAATATTTGTATGGAGAACACATTAAAGGTTTAACACTTACATACAACTTGTTTTGACTTTATCTTTCAATTTCACTCACTGCATAGAAATAATGGTGAAAATAAAGAATAATTTGTAAGTCTCTCCAGGATTTTGGAAATTTATTGTTCAATGATGAATACTGGTACTGCAAAAACTGTCGCATCTATATAATTATAAAGAACCCTTTGTTTAGTTTGTGACAGGTGACTTGTATTGTCTGTTTTATTCACTAGGGTGCAGTCGAAACAATATGGGTGTTCAGAGGTGAACAGTAGTCTTCCTGAGTTTTTGAATTTGCTAAACATGTGTCACTTATGACAGTGAACAATAATTTTGAACTGAACCAATTAACAAATCTGTGCATTACGAGGCCTGTCTGAGAAGTTCTCGGCCTCGACCAAAAATGGCAGCACTACCCATGTGAGTTTTTCCGTGCAAGTTGGTGCATGTGCCAGACATGCCTGCAAGAAATTGCAAGTCATTCTACGTTGTAGTTTGGTCTGTACAGTTGTTTGATGCAGGCGCGGTGCGGAGTTTAACCAGAGATGGAAAAAATCGAGTATCGTGCAGTTATAAAATTCTTTGTAAAAGAAGGTTTAACGCCATCCGAGATCCAAGGAAGATTTTTAAAAGTGTATGGGGACTCTTCTCCTTCATATTCGACAGTTAAGAAATGGGCTGCTGAGTTCAAACGTGGCCGTAGCAGTGTCGAAGATGATGAACGCGAAGGACGTCTGAAAAGTGCAACAACTCTAGAAATCATCCAGAAAGTGCATGATATGGTTTTGGATGATCGACGAATGAAAGCGCGTGAGATTGCCGAGACCGTAGGGATGTCATAAGAACGTGTGGGATACATTTTTCATGAAGTATTGCATATGAAGAAGCTTTGTGCAAGATGAGTGCCGCATTTGCTCACTGTTGATCAAAAGCGCATCCGCATGAGACATTCTGAACAGTGTTTGGAGCGTTTCAACAAAAATAAAACTGATTTTGTGCTTCGATTCATAACTATGGATGGGACATGGGTTCACCACTACACGGCAGAATCAAAACTACAGTCAAAGCAGTGGACAGAAGCTGGTTGTTCAGGTCCAAAGAAGGCCAAGTCGGTTTCAACGGCAGAAAAGGTGATGGCATCAGTTTTTGGGATGCTAAAGTTGTTTTGTTCATTGATTACCTTGAAAAGGGTAAAACAATAACTGGACAAGGCTATTCCGATCTTTTAGACATTCTGGATGAAAAAATTCGTGAGAAAAGGCCCATTTTGAGGAAGAAGAAAATCATCTTTCATCAGGACAATGCACCTGTCCACAAGAGTATTTTGGCAATGGGAAAATTAAGAGATCTGCACTATGACGTGTTGGAGCATCCACCTTATTCACCAGATTTGGCTCCCTCCGACTTCTATCTAATCCCAAAACTCAAAAACTTTCTTGCTGGTCAGCGTTTTTCTTCAAATGAAGAGGTGATTGCAGCTATAGATGGATATTTTGCAGGCCTTCCAGAAAGCCACTTCAGGGATGGTATAATGAACTTAGAACATCATTGGACTAAGTGTATCAGTATTCAGGGAGACTATATTGACCAATAAAAATGATTTGGTAAATATCAAATTGGTTTTATATTTTTAGGCTTAGAATTTTTCAGACCGCCCTCGTATGTGCCAAGTTTTGGGAAAGTTGTCACATGCGCACTGCAATTCAAACATCAACACAGTATTAGTATCTGTTGTGTCAGCAAAGGTGCACATATAAAGCACCTTAAAGGTATATTAGAAACCTTAACAGGTTCTGCATCTATAGATGTGACTGCTTTACCCGTATCTGACAAAACTATCACACGACAAATGTCCGAAACCCCAGAGAGACTTAGAATTGCCGTGACCGTCGTGTTACTGACCCTTCTCCAGTGAGTGCGCAGCACGACTGGATGTGCCACTGGTGGCTCTTGACGGAGGTGAGGTCCAGGAGGCGCGAGATCTCCGCGGCAGACATGGAGCCGCGCAGGTCCTGCTTGTTGGCGTAGACGAGTAGCGCGGCGCGCGACAGCTCCTCACGCTGCAGCATGCGACACAGCTCCTCGCGCACTATGCCGACACGCTCACGGTCGGTCGAGTCCACCACCAGGATCACAAACTGCAAAACAGTCGGCAACGGTGATTATTATGACATTAAAGGATAGAAATCAACATTCGCACTGATGACATAATAGACAATGCCCTAAGAAAGTACAGTAAAGTGTCAATAACCCGAACTATCTGTTACAGAGACTGGATTGGATTTATTAAAAAAATTGTGTATTTTTGGTTTGTATAGTTTTTATTTTGACTTTGTAATTTTATATAACCCTAGCACAAGAAGTCTTATTTTGGAGGCACTTATCCTTCCTTTTACAAGATGAACAAGGTGCCATCATAGGCATATAATATGGGTACAAGATACTAAAGTCAACAGAACTCACCAACACAGCAAATCAGTAAACAAAGGAACAGGACTAACAGAATTGTTGAGTCACAGTTAAAACAAACACTGAGCATCAAAGCCAGGGTCACAAAGATTCTGCAGCCACAGTACAATAACAAACACAAGATGTACAGATTAAACTAATTAAAGCTAGGTCTTTGTTACTGGAATTCCCGAACAAAACAAGTGCAAAGGTGTATTGTAAATCTATAAATAGAGACAACGTTGACACTTCTGTAACATAGTGCACAATTTGTATATATACATATATAAAAAGTATTAAAAAGTGGTTCAAATAATTGACGTTCGGATAATGTACGCTCTACGGTATATCTAATATTAACACCTCAAAATAAGAAAGTATGGGGAAAATAATCCACCAGTTCTCAGATGATGGCAGGAGGACCACACACACACACACACACACACACACACACACACACACCAGGCCGCATTTGGGACTATGCAACACTTTCACCTGAACTGTGAACAATTAAGTTCGTGACCATGTATAGCCCTCTAGTACCTATAATATTAAATAACCTGGTCGCCACGCATTCGTATAAACCCAAATGTGAAGGGTAATATAAATAAAGTCACTTAACACAGCTTGAGAGTAACAAAATACTTATATTTTTGCAAAAGTTCACTCGTACATTGTCGGTACCAGAAACTGGAATAAAGCACCGAACAACAGTTTCTTTGAAAATTACAGATTAAGTACAATCCTACGAGAAGACAAAAACTCACAAAGTCCCCCTAAAATTAGTGAGTATTACGGCATGTTAGAATTTGCCTAAACCACTACCGCATGGAACAATTCGCTCCGCTAACTAGTGCAGAGTTGCGCAATCACTTTCCGGCAAAAGAATGAGACCAGAGTAAGACTACGTATTACGAAGTTACTTCTTTGAAAATCTAGTGCGGAGTGAGACTACATATTACGAAGTTACTACTTTGAAAATCACTGAACCGATCATGCACGGAGTTATGCAATCACTTTCCGGCGTAGGAGTGAGATAATCTGCGCTCGCTGCAAGGTCTTTTATAGACTTATCAGAGCCTATGACGTCAGCAACTTTTTCTTTAATTAATATCTCCAAAAGTACAAAATAGTTTAACTTGAAATTTTTACAGGGACTTTCTATGACCATGTTCTATCTATTTTAATTTAATTTGACATTCAAAAGGGTTTCTATAATCTTAAAATTGAAGTCATCACATGACCAACTTGGCAGAATTTTTACGCGCTCTATCAACAATTAACGACAATCTATCTTCAAAAACTTAATTACCAGACAAATGCTTAAACTTTTTACCGAAACCATTATATATTCGTAATCGTCTTGATTTAGACTATCTACTGATATAAATTTCAAATTAATATTCATTTTAATTAAAAAGTTCATTTTTTCTCTTAATTAAAACTGCTAATTAAACTTTGCCAAATTATTTAATTTTACTACCAAAATATCAGGGACAATGCTGACTATATCTGGTGATAAAATTTCAGCTGTAACTTTACTCGATTCAAATATATCTCGAATCTTAGATTTTTACTTTTCTGCTCGCGTATTTCAAAATGTGAACAAACTGGAATATCTCTTAAAATAAACTTTTCCCGTTATAATAAATACACTTTAAAATGATTTTTATGGTGAATCCTCACTGTGGAAAAGATTACAGGAAAATTCCTTCAAGTTGACAATTACTCTTCTCAAAATTTCTACGTCCAACATAAGCAACTTTATAATCGATCTATAGAATATTTTACTACTGGGTATAGCTAGTGGGGATGCTTCTAGAGAACTAAAGGATACTTAACATCATTCATGTGGTAGGTCTGGGTGCAAACACATCTTTCCCTTTGACATACATCTCCCCTCTATCATTTGTGAGCTGATTCACCAAAATATTGTCAAGTGTGCTCACAAGTTTTTGTGTGTGTCTCCATGCCTTCAACTGAGGTAAGTGATGGGTTATTTTCTCTATCTTTCTTTATTTTCATTGCTTAATTGCAGTTTCACTGTCACTATTGTCCCATATTGACATACAATGCACAATTTGATACAAGTATCTATGGTGTTTGTGAAATATGTAATATTTTGTTTCCAGAATTTGCCTGAAGAAAAACATTATTGAGATTGGTAAGTAAAATGGTGAAACCATTTAACTCCGGGGATTAACTCACTGACTTTAATTAATTTTCTTGTTTCTAATAGCTACAACACTGAGCTTGGTCATCTGCATATGTTTGAAGCAATTATGGGTATTGGTTGATTTCAGAGCCTTATGATGAAAATTGACATTTACATGAACACTGTGATTATGGGAGATACTGGATAGCCTACACTTATCTGTGTATCCAGCCCCTTAAACCAACCATGCGTGCAAACACTATCTAGCATACTAGATAGCAAAGTCTGAAGTGTGCATAGTTCACATATAATAATTCTGTGAATGGATGTGTAACCTCATATTTGAATCGGAATTTTTTGTAAGGGTGTAGGACATTTTTTTCACATTTGTCTATTCTGGCATTTTTTGTTCCTCGAGGATAGAGCTATCAGTTTCTTTTGAAAAGGCATAGTGGGACAAGTCAGGTAAAATATTTCAAATCAAAATACCATCTAAGGCTAAACAAAAATTCCTAATAGGGCTTCTGGATTGGTTTTTTTTTTTTTTTTGTTAGTTTGCCAAAAGTTTACATTTTTCAAAAAAACTGATTCATTTGTGATATAAGTTCCAATTGATACTCTAAATGCCGTAGTTTTAAAATGTACTAAAATCATGTAAACATTTTAATGACAAAATTTCTTCAAATGTCAGATATTAAAGCCAACAAATGAAATTCAAAATTAAAGCAGTTAGTTAGACCAGCTACAGCTTGGGTCAAGACCAATCATCTCCCACAGACCATGACAGAAAAAGAGTTATCACATACGAGTGGTGACAGAAAATTCATCAACAGGATAATTTTTAATAGCTCATCAATGTATAGGTCATTAAAGGTGGCATGGCAGGTGTATAAACACCACTGCTTACCACATTAAGCCAAGGTGTTTGCACACGTCCTTTCCAAATGGCCTGATCCACCCTACATGACTACGATTTTAAAACAAAATATTATAAATTTGTGTTTATCCCCTCTCTTGTATACGTGTAGCAGACCTCTACCTTTAAACTTTTTGTGAGTGATGGGTTAGTTTCAATATCATTTATTTCTTAAACTGTCAAAAAAAGGAGATTTCCTTTTGCTTACTATAACTACATATTCAGAATTAAATGGTGTCAGCTTTTTACTTATATGTGCGACTTAAGTTATTATTTCACAATAAATAATAGAATCAATGACAAATAGTTTTATTGTCTTACTATCCCCTCCACTGGAATGGGATTCATTGCAAGACAGGAGGAGGATGAGGAGGGTAATGGGAGTGTACTGGTGATGAGGCATGGAAAGATATTGCAGTAGGTATGAAAAGTAGTTCATGGAAGGGAAAAGATGACCATAACCACAAGGTGGCACTCGATTTCAGGCACAAGGGTGTGGGAAGATTCTCTTTATTAGGTAAGGGTGTCAGGGATTGGAATGAGTTACTGAAAACATTAAAAGAATTTAAAGTTAAAATTTGTAGAGGGCAAATGTAGGTGGGTGCAGGATAGGGGGAAGTTGGGTGTATAGGGAAATTGCCACCAGAGCGTGTGCTCCATTGCAATTAAATTACATTAAATCATAATGCAAAAATTATGTTGCTCATAACAAAAGCATCCAAAACAGACGAGGCATCTTTTGTTCAATAGAAATTTCTGCAAATAATCTGAGAAACTTTTGATTAATAATTTTTTTTTCATCCACAACTTGAACATACGTGTCCCAGTTAACCAACAGTACTTTTAAATCGCCACCCATGATCAATATATGACTCTCAGATTTGAAAAATATTTAGCCACTGACAGAGCAGATAAAGCTTGTATTAAAGGCCACAAAAACACCCCCATCTATCAAGATTGTTCTTTCTTGTTGAAAACTTTGAAATGAGGAGATAATAATTCACTAGATTCAATCTCGGACATCAACCAGCCTGTGGTCCATAGTATTATATCTACATAAACTTTTGTACAGATGATTTAGTAAAAGTATTGTTAAATATTTTCTATCATTATTTCTGGACACTAATTTCACATTTTTCATGTTCTCATTCTATGGGGAACAGATAAGTATTCATTAACACCGCCGCCGTTAGGACCAAGATATTGTGTACTGTTGCATCTACTTCACAAAACAATTGTATCCTCAGACCCCATAGTGTACTGAAAAAATAATTTATATGTAGACAATTTCATATTTTTGAAGCCACTTTGGATGCCCAACTTGTCAAATGGATCCTAGCATCTGTTGCAGGTCAACAAAGCCCCATTCCTGCAAACTACAATTCAGATTAAAAATCTTCTACCATACAACAACCCATAAGTGGAAGTGGAGCACAGTATTACAAATTGAAAACATGTGAAATTTTCTTGTGCTGGTTTAATTCCTTATAGGCCAATTTATCTATAGATTTAACTATACCTGCAGCAGAAACGTGACAAAAATGATTAGTACTAACAAGTGCAGCTACTCTTAACTGACAAAGTTCTAGTGATACTGCTGCCTATGGAAGAAACAGAATGAATGTTTCTTGGCGAGTATTCCTTTTCCATATAGCCTACACTTCAGTCTTTGGAATGTTTCCACTCCCCCCCCCCCATCTGCCGAATTCTGAGAATAATTATACTATTTTTCAGCCTACTGTAAAAATGAAAATGATGTACTAGGTGGCAAAATATCACTTTCTAGTTTGCAATTTTCGTTTTGATAAACCATGCGTCTTCTGTAACTGGTATATGAAAATGTACTGTATCAAATCTTGCAGATTTGATTCTGCTAATCTTGAGAGTTTCTCCACTTCGGTACCATAGGAACAAAATTTCACGATTGTACAGAAAGAAAATTCTCAGATATATTTTTGGCATTTTTTAATTTTTTTGCCGATTAACTAACATCATAATGGAGTGGGAAATTAAGATTTATGCTGTTGGCTACACTACTAATTTATCCACAAGAGTTGACACAACATACAAGAAAAGTATACATTTTTTACTTCTCCGAAACTTTGTATGTAATTATGAATCTGTTAATATTGCAGGTTAAAGAGTACTAGTTTTTGAAATGATATATGACTGTAAAACAGCAGGCTATACTAGTTTCTGTTTCTCGTTAAAACTCTTCACATCAAATTCTGTTTTTTTGTAGTTGTATCATAGAATTATGTTTCACGGGGTTATCCGGAACACCAAATATTTGATCAACTGGAAGCCTAAAGATGACAAACAGAAGTAAAAAATGAATTATAAAAGAGTCAGGTTATTAAATAAAAGACAGTGATAAAGAGTTTAGACTGTCACAACCTCTTAGAAAGTGTTTGAGTTTCAAGCCAGAAAGCTGTCAGATTTCTAATACCTTTTCTCGGGACGACTTCTCAGAGGCTAAAGTATATGAAAAAAGAAAATGCATACAGACTGTGTCAATAAAGTTTTTCATCCATTATATGAGTGGTTAGTGGGAGTGTTCTACAAAAGCATCACACAGACATGTAAGTTTTCTGTGGCAGGTCAAGATTCATTTTTTCTGTTGTCGGGAAACTATAGCCGTCTCAGAACATCATCTCATTTTAAAAATATGTTAAACTAGCTGGTGCCCATGACTTTGTTCGTGTTTGTAAAGAATTAGGATTGACAGCTATCGACAACCACCATAGTGCACGATGGGAGACTCGATGCTATTATTACACAAAAACGCCTGTCATCTGCCCTATATAGTTCACGCAGCAAAGTAAAATATACGGACACACATGTCTTTGGCTGAAATACGAAAGTATCCTTGATCGATTAATTTCAACCACCACATCTCCCCCAGTTACTGAAATTCAGCCAACGTTGTGATCGACGGGTGAATCTGCGCTATTACCACACGCAAACACCAGTGATCTGCGCTAGAAAGTTTTGGCTGAAAAGTGATACACCATGACACATACGTTTTTGGTAGAAATATGGAAGTGCCACAGGTCGACCACTTTCAACCACCATATCTCCTACACCCCCATAGCTACCGATATCTAACCACTATAGTACACCACTACCACACACAAACACCAATAGTCTATGCTATGTAGTTGTGGCAGCAGAGTGACATATACAGAGACACACACGTCTTTGGTCAAAATACTAAAATGCCCTGCATCGACCACTTTTAACCATCATATCTCCCACATCCCCACAGCTATCGACATTCAGCCACGACAGGAAACTCCATTCTACTTCCATACACAAACACCAGTGATCTGTGCTAGGTAGTGGTGGCTGAAAAGTGAAATATAGGAAAACACACGTCTATTTTTATATGTATATAAGATTTCAACAATGACATGATCGATTTGAACCTATATTGAAGCTAGTGAAAATGTTTCAGAGTTTCAATGTTTTTTGACAAAAAAGGTGGATTGGAATTCACATAACTACTTTGATGATTATTGTATGATCTGAATTACTGCCTTCTAGTTACTACATGTTTCAGAAGACCTCTTTCATGTTTGAACCAAAGAAAACTAAGGATTTTAACATGTGTTCCGATTAACCCCTTTGGAACACCGGGAAAAATGTCAAAAAATATAAAAAGTGCCTAAAGAATTATTCTTTCACTCGCAGCAGTCTTAACAAGGTAAAATCTAAGTTTTATGTCCAAATTCATAATTAAACCTAAAAAGCTTTCAACCTTTTAAAGACACAATAAGTAAATTCAACACAAAAGATGATACTGAAATTTTTTAATGGGTTGTGGGTCTCAAAACTATTCAGAAATTTGTGCATTGCCATCAGATTCGACAACAAAGACAAGGATCATCCAGAAAAATTGATAAGTTAGCTACAATGAGAGAATTTTTTTGACCATTTCAAATAAAACTGCCAAAAAGGTATCACAATCGACAAAAACTTAGAGCCCTTTTTAGATGCTTGTTTATTTAATATATACTGAAATATACTGTATAAGCCTGTTTTTTTTTTTTTTTCAATTTCTTTTCTTAATTTCTTTCAAATATGATTCCTAAATAGATAAATGTAATAAAATAGGAAAAAATGGACAGAAATTTGAAACAGAGTGTAAAAATGATCTGATAAGCCACCACTCCAAAATTTCACTGAACGCTAGCCCCTCCAATTAAGCGTTTACAGCGGCAAAGCAATGGAGGAGCAAGGAATGAGAAATAACCACCCCAGTATTTTAAGAACCCATGGGAACCGAAAACTGGGTGGCCAGATAAGGTTTGAACCAGTGTTCTCCTGAATGCCAAGCTCAGCTCACCCACCTAGCCCAGTGCAGCTTGACAAATATTTCACAGACTCTGGCCCAAAAACAGCATACGGAAAATGAATTGTCGGGCACTGCACCACTTTATTGACCTTCTAGAAAATGGTACTGACCTGTTGAAATCTACATCAGTCGCTTCGTCAACATGTCCTCTTCACATTTTGCGATCACACATTGCGGAAAAGTCGCCAGGAATTTAATTAAAAATGCTGAAATATGAAAGGCTGAGCAGCTGTGAAACGCTATCAGAACTGCAAAAATAACAAAAATTATCGGCAGAGGGATAATTTCAACCTAAACAGTTTCGTTTTGTCATAGACATCATGGTTAGGTTGAAATACTGCCTGGACCAAGTGGAAAAAGTTGACGAAATTTTCGCTATGCAGCATCCATACAGAAATGTCATATTTGTTTACAATGGAAGCAATCAATTATCTCCGATTGCTCGTTGCTATGCAAGATGACGGGCATCACCGTATTACAACTCTGATAAATACTGCCAATTTGTCAATTTTGTGCGATTTTTTATAACGGAAAAAGAGATGAAAAGACAAGGAAACATTACAGTAAAGGATTAAATCAACATTTTAAGAGACTGTCCCTGATTTTTCAACGTTGGCAGCATCTAATGGCTGTGTGCTACTGTCATATTTCGGCATTTTTAATTAAATTTCTAGCAACTTTTCCACAATGTGTGATCGCAAAATGTGAAGAGGACATGTTGACGAAGTGGCTCATGTAAATTTCAACAGGCTAGCACCAGTTTCTCGAAGGTTGATAAAGTGGTGCAGTCCGCCAATTGTCCTTTTGGACTGAAATTTGGTACACATGTTCCTCACCCGATGTTATTTAAGAAAAATGTGCATATAGAAGCTAAGATGCAACTAAGGAAAACGGAAGCGGCTTCTAGGCGATATAAATAAGAAAAGAAAGGGAAATTAACCCTTGTTTGTCAGCATAAGTGTTCCCTCTCATCGCAGCCGTCCACTTTGGTATGCGGTGGGTTATTTTCCCTTTCTTTTCTTATTCATATAGAAGCTAAAAAATAGATACTAATTATATGAAACTGATCAAAATATAGGCAGTTGCATACAAGTCACTGTGCAAGGAATACACTTTATCAACCATTGATGTTTATTGGAAGTGTTTCTTAGCCTCCATATCCATATGGCATGTTTTTGTGTTCAAATGCAGCCTGGACCAGAATGAAAAATCACCTACTTTGTTACGGTGTGAGGCATCAGGAATGGGTCTAGTTGCTATCGTGATTCTGCTTCAACAACATTCAACCGCATCCACTAATGACATCATAATACCGGAAAGAAAGAAACTTGAAGCATTTGAAATGTGGTGCTACAGAAGAATGCTGAAAATTAAGTGGACAGACAAAGTATGAGTCTTGGAAATGATGGGCGAGAAAAGAAGTTTATGGAAGAAGCTTACAGGAAGAAGAGACAGGCTGGTAGGTCATATTTTGAGACATGCTGGATTGGTTAATTTGTTAGTGGAGGAAACAGTCGAAGGTAAGAACTGTGGAGAAAGACAGAGATTAGAATATATGAAGCAGATAATTGAGGATGTGGGTTGTAAGGGGTATGTAGAAATGAAGAGGTTAGCACAGGATAGGAAGGGATGGAGAATTGCATCAAACCAGTCTAAAGACTGACTACAGAAAAAAAAAAAAAATACTGCACTAATCAATCACAAGACATTACTTTCAAGCAGTAATTAGATTTTAATAAACCCTGGACCAGCACAACACTGCCAAACTGACTTTGCGAAGTATTTATAGCAGTATATTGCATTTGATTACTGCAGTATTCTGACATATGGCGGCGGGAAAGATGTGTTTATATCCCATCCCATCACATGAATTTCGTGTGGCGGGTCTAGGTGTGATCACATCTTGCCATATGTCTTGCCTCTCACATGACTAAGGTTTCTTACCGAAATATTGTGCGATTTGTGTTTGTTTTTGTGTTTCTTACACATTAATCTTGCCCTACTGCCTTCATCTGTGGTAAGTGATGGGTTAATTTTCCTTAACCTATCATATTTTCAGTTGTGTAACTAACTTTGGTGTGTGCCTACCTCCCAAACCACATGACTCATTCTCTTTAAAATGAAGAAGGTTTAAGACCAAAATATTGTGTATATTTGTGTGTTTGTGATACATGTTCTTCTCCCGTCGCTGCCTTCAACTTTGGTTAGTGATGAGTCGTTTTCCCTTTCCTTGTAATTCATAGTTTTAGTGCTTATTTTTGTTTCTATTAGCCAAAAGGTATGTTTCTATTTGATATAACATGCAAAAGGTATATCCTCAGGAATGTGTGTACCAAATTTCAGCCCGAAGGGGCAGTTCATTCAGGGTACGTCCTTATTGCACCGTCACCATTTCAGAGTATCACTGGTACCTCTGTGTTGGCGTAGTATGTACTCCACGCGGCGCGCAGCGACTGCTGTCCCCCCAGGTCCCACATGATGAAGTGGATGTTCTTCCAGACCACCTCCTCCACGTTGGAGCCGATGGTGGGACTCGTGTGCACCACCTCGTTCATCAGGTACTGGTACAGGATAGTCGTCTTGCCCGCGTTGTCCAGGCCCACCATCACAATTTTGTGTTCTGCAAAGAAAGCCAAGTCAGAGGCAATTCAGGGATTCAGTGAATCTGAAATTCATTGTTGCTGTATTTAACAGTGTAAAACACAAATACTGCACAAATTTAACCAGTTATGGCTATTATTCAATGTGTGATAAGATGGTACAATCCCTGGACCCATAAAATCTTATTTTATATGAACACTAGCTGACCCGGCAATGCTTCACAATTGCTGGACTTGAGTAGGCACATAGATTAAATGAAAAAATATTTACATATAAATTTTAAACTGCTGTTTCATTCATTTTCAGTTGGAAAGGGTGAGAGGGGATGCGCTTTGGAAAACATATGCAGGCAGTATTTTTCTGTTTGTTTCAAAGTATAAGTGTGCAAATTCCCATTGAGATCTGATGAAATATGTGGTTTTGTCTAAATTATGGGGAGGAGGGGTGGGTTTTTTAATTTTTTTTTGACAGGAACCATTTTCGACATCCCCTCGACAATTCACCATAGCTTCGCCGTAATCGGACGAACGGTTTGCTGGTTTGTTTAAATTATGAGGTGTTATGGGCAAGAGGGGGTAATTAAGGTGGTGGAAAGAGAGGAGAGGGATTAGGTTTTTGTGAAATTAATGTGTACAGTATTTCAATCTCTTTTTTAAAGTAAAAGTGTACAAATTCTTATCTAAATCGGATAAAAAATGTGGTTTGCCTAAATTATGGGGTAAAAACGTAATGGTGGTGGAAAGGGGGAGAGGGGATGAATATTCAGAAACCATATGTTGGCAGTATTTTTCTATTTGTATTAAAGTATAAGTGTACAAATTCTTATCTAAATCGGATAAAAAATGTGGTTTGCGTAAATTATGGGGTAAAAACGTAATGGGGTTGGAAATGGGGAGAGGGGATGAATATTCAGAAACCATATGTTGGCAGTATTTTTCTGTTTGTTTTAAAGTATAAGTGTACAAATTCCTATCTAAATCGGATAAAAAATGTGGTTTTGCCTAAAGTATGGGGTGTTATGGGGAATAGGGTGACTTTTTGCAAAATTTTTTTCACAGGAACCTTCGCAGGCGCACACTCGAAAACTCTCCAAAGTTTCATTGCAATCTGATAAATGGTATAGGAATGCATAGTAGACGATCAAACCCACAAACATTGATTTTTATATATAAGATAAGGGGAATGCACAACTTTCGGAACCTACCCAAAACTGGTACTAACCTGTTGAAATTTGGGTTAACTGCCCTCTTATTTTACAGAAAAGTCACCCAAAATTAAATTAAAAATGCTGCGCAACTGCCAGAGGCTACCAGAACTGCAAAAATTACATAAAAATTATCGATACAAGGATATATCAACCTAAACAATTTCGTTTTGTCATAGATGTGTTTGGCTGATATGTGGCCTGCACCAAAAGAAAGAAACGACAAAAATTTCATTATACGGCACCCACCTTGAAAATGTTTACAGTAGAAGCAATCGATTGTCTCCGGTTGCTTGTATTGATATAAGATGGCAAATGTTGCTGTGCTACACCTCATATGAACATTATCTATATGTAAATTTTGTGAGACTTTTTCGGCAGAGGAAAGCTAAAATGGCAAGAAAATGTTACAACAAAAGCATTTAACCAGCATTTCAAGAGATTTTAATTGATTTTGCACCATTGGCGGCATCTCTAATAACTCCGCATCCCTCTCATATTTCGGCATTTTTAATTTAATTTGTGGCAAGTTCTCCATAAAATAAGAGTGTAAAATATGAAGACATTTTAACAAAGCAATTAATCCAAATTTCAAAGGGTCAGTTGTGAAAGTGATGCAGCCCCCGATTTTAGAAAAAAATATCATGGGCCCAGCACATTTTAACCTTATTGATGAGGATTCTACAACAACTATGTCACAGCAACCTGATCACAAATTCTTATGTAGCTAAATGAGATAAATCAAAAGTGAAGAATTTTTTTTCAGTACCTTGTTTAGCTCTCGAGATATGTTGTATAAAAACTGAGGTGGTTAGGTTGAGATGTGACCTGGATAAAAAAATAATTGAACCAAAGCCACAAGGAACTACACAGAGGACATACACAATGGGTGTTTTGTTTTCTTCCTACCAGTTGTGGTTAGGTTGAAGCGTGTCCTGGACCAGAATAAAAATGGAAATACGCTTATGACTAATTTCTGACAGTCAATATCTTGAGAACTAAGTGATATATCAAAAAAATTTATTCTTCACTTACAATTTGTCTCGTCTAGTTACATAAAAATCCACCATCAAATTGCAGCTCCACGGTTATGATAGAGCAACCCTATTGGTGCCAATACATCCACTGTTTCACATAAAATAAAGAACAGAACAGTTAAAATGCCAACTCCTGTAATTTTTCTGTGTATTTACAGCTCACAAATATTAAAATTGGTGATAGCGCAATCACTGGGACTCGTAACGGAACTGTCATTTTGGTCTGAAAACTGTTGCATATGTTCTTTGGGCAATGATATTTAATACATGTTGCTCTTAGAGTTGTAAAATATATCCATCCTCTCAAATTTTACTTGAAAAGTGCCGTAATGTAATGTTTGGCGAGTGACTGGGAGAAAGCATATAGCGATGTGTAGTGAAAACGCTATCATTCCTTCGAGTATATTATTTATTAATATGTATTTATTACAACCATCAAGATCACACAAAATAATAAAAAAAAGGGCAGTTCTATCATTACCGTGGCGCCAAAATCTGATGATGAATTCTTGCAGAACTCGAAACATCGAAATAAAGAATAATTTTTATTTTTTTGATATCTCGCTTGGTTTTCGCGATATAGCATGATGAAAATCAGCCGTAGGTATAGTTCCTTCTGCTTTTTGATGTTTTTTCTTCTGGTCTAGGCCATATTTCAACCTAACAACAATCACTAGGAAGAAAATAAAACACCTATAGTGCATTTCCACCATGTAGATATGATGTTTTGGTGGAAAAAAAATTTTGGTCCAGGCCGGATCTGACCCTCACCTCATCACTTTTGAGATACAATATCTCGAGAACTAAGCGAGATATCAAAAAATAAAATTTATTCTTTATTTTCGATTTGTCTCATCGAGTTGCGTAAGAATTCATTATCAAATTTGGCTATAGCGAAATTTTTCTTCTGGTCCAGGCCGTATTACAACCTAACTACGTCAATTTTGAGATACGATATCTCGAGAACCAAGCGAAATATTAAAAAATTTTGTTCTTTATTTTCGATTTGTTTTGTCGAGTTCTATAAGAATCAATCAACATATTGTGGCGCCACGGTAATGATAGAATCCCCAAAAAACGTAAACTGCACCACTTTTGGAACCTGTCAGAAACTGGTACTAACCTGTTAAAATTTACATCAGTCGCTTCGTCAACATGTCCCCTTCACGTTTTGCGATCATACATTGCAGAAACTGTTCCAGGAATTTAATTAAAAATGCCGAAATATGACATGACAAACAGCCATTACATGCCGCCAACATTGAAAAAAAAAATCAGTGACAGTCTCTTAAAATGTTGATTTAATCCTTTGTTGTAATATTTTATGCCTTTTCAGCTCTACTCCTTTGTAAAAAGTTACACAAAATTGACAAACACGCAATATTTATCCAAGTTGTAATACGGTGATGACCTCCATCTTAAATAGCAACAAGCAACCAGAGAATCGATTGCTTCCATTGTAAACAAATACACCTTTGCGTGTTGGATGCCGCATAGCCAAAATTTCTTAATTCTTTATCACTTGATCCAGGCTGTATTTCAACCTGACCATGATTTCTATGACAAAACTAAACTGTTTAGGTTGAAATGATCCCTGTACCGATAATTTTTATGTTATTTTAGCAGTGCTGAAAGCATTTAGTAGTTGCTCAGCCTTTCATTTTTCGGCATTTTTAATTAAATTTCTAGCAACTTTTCTGCAATGTATGATCGCAAAACATGAAGAGGACATGTTGATGAAGCGACTGATGTAAATTTTAACAGGTTAGTACCAGTTTCTGGCAGGTTCCAAAAGTGGTGCAGTACCCAAAAAAAACTACTGTAACGTTACATATTAAGCGACGAGAGAACGCAATTTGTTGTCATATGTGACTTTCAATGAAGCTAATACTGTACTATGGGCAACAAAATGTATCAATGACCAACAACGAAAACCAAACCAACTTAACTGTATTATAAAAACAAAATTTCAAGTCCATTAAGATACAAAAGGAAGCACTTATGTCCATTTTGGTCCAGGCTACATTCCAACTTATCCATAGGCACTGCTAATGATTCTGCTTGAAAATCATAAATGTTTAATAAATCCAAATTTCTAGCAGATTATGCTTTAACAACAAGAACCAAATGCCATTTTGGTACAGGCCACATTTCAACTATAAAAACTAAATTCCTTCGACCTAATGCTGAAACAAGGATATAACCAGATTTTCAACCTAAACATAAGCTATGTTAATATTGCCGCAGCATACTTTGATAAATGCCGTAGAATAGTAATATCTCTGACATGTTGGATATGATTCTTGGCAATATAATACCTATTGTCGTTGGACGTCACAAGTGTGTACATAAATGAGGCAACTAACGTTCGCTTTGTTGCACATGCTATTGCATTACAGCTCTTTTTGAGTGAAGTCTTTGGGTCTATTGGAGATCGCGATTCCACTACAACAAACATTAAATAATATCACTATAATACTTCTGTAGTCAATCGCAAGACGTATTATTTTCAAGCAGTAATTCCGTCGTAATACAACCTGTACCATTATTTTCAGCTAGAAATTAGGCTGTAATGCAGCCTGGACCGGCATGAAACCTTTAAATGTACTTCGGAAAGAATTTCTAGCGGAGTCTTGCGTTTGACCACTGCAGTATTGTGATGCCAACTCCAGGCAGAATCACGATCTGCAGTAATCCCAAGTTTTTAAGGTATCTATATAATTTAAAGCTCTAAGAGCAACATATATTAAATAATATCACAAAACAAACATGTGCAACAGTTTACAGACCAGAACCACAATTCCTTGATGAGCCCCAATGATTGCGGTAGAGCCTCAAAATTTTTAGATCAAAGAAAAGATGTGACAAAAATGTGAAGAAATTTGGATATGGGTTTCGACATGAACATCATATTCACTCAGAGCGTTTTTGGGAAACCATGCAAAACTGCCCTTCTAATAGTTCTTTGGCTTGATGAATGGCAACAACTAGTCAACAGAAATATTTGATATAAAGCATGGTTGTGGTAAGTGTTGCAGTTTTTGTACCAATGTTCCATAGAGTTTAGGTCTGATAATCTAGGTAGCCAAATAATGTGCTGAAATTGAATTGAATGCTTCTGAAAATAATCGAAAAACTGGGCCCAAGTGACATTGTGCATTATCAAGGCCCAACTTATTATCAGAGAACATGAAGTCCACAATGAGCCGCAAATGATCACAAAACAACTGATCAGTGAGTTCCTGTTTCAATTTGAATTGAGGACCTAGTCTATACTAGGTAAAATACAATCACTGCATCAATTCTAGTGTATTTTATTCTAGAATGGAAAAGTTCCTTGACACTTCCCACGACCAAGTTTCCATGCCAGAGAAAGTAGGTATACACTTGTGTGAACAACTATCTAGTGAAGGGAAACTGTCACAAGGCTATATACTAAATCGCAATTAATAAAAGTATTGTCTAGCAATGACAGATACGATGCAAGTTTTGCATTGTGAATATTTGCTGCAGAGAGAAAATTGGGCCTATAGATTGCCTCCTATGGTCTATCACTCAATCATTAACTGCCAATTCAGTAAACTTTAAGGGGTGGGGGAAACAAGACATAATAAAAAATGTAACAAACTCGACTTACCTTCATTTCCGAACAGGCTCCATATTTTTGTAAACAGCAATCCCATTGTGATGTTTCGTTTTGGTATTAAGCGCTAACAGCAAAAGCAAAACGCTACCTTAAACCTGCTGTCATTGCAATATGGTTACAAAAATATTCACTTTCACTCAATGTCACACGCAGGCATGAGGACTACGTACAAAAAGTTAAAGAGAGTTAATCCAGTTTAGACCACGCTGCTTTATATCTGGTACCCAAGTCCCATTCGAAGAAAGAGTAAAGAAAATAACAAGCAACAGATGATATTCTACCGTCAACTGCTAGCATTATTTCTCTGCACAAGGCTTATAATCAAGAATTACTGCACCTCCATTTAAAGTAGGCCATTTGTTACAGTTAAATGACCATGAACAGACAAAGCTGTGCAAATATCTCTCCAGTTGTGAGGAGTGTTTTTTATAATGAACGGTACTATCTGAATGCTCCTAACATTGCTGTCTTCCATGCAGTCCAGTGTAATACTAAGAAGGCTTCACACACTTCGCATAATCTGATTTAAACGTCAATGCGTACAAGAAAAAAAAAAAAAATACTGTCGCTGCCACTGCCTTTCTCTTGTTGATTCTCCAGTGACGTCACGCATCTGATTTTCCGAGTTTCATTTGTGCACCGGAAGAAATTGCTGATTGGGCAAGGGCAAAGCGAGACTATCGATACATCAAAATGGCCTATGCGGTAATCGGACGGTCGACACTCGAGATGACTTAAACTAGTAGGAAGTTGTTTTGATTTGTAAACAAGTGAAGCCAAAATGTGTGGAGAGAATGTCCGGTGACGAGGAATATAAAACGTATCCTTTAGTTAAACTGTAGTTGTATTCTGGGCAAGAGCGCAATCACTGGGACTCATCAAGGAACTGTCGTTTTTGGTCTGAAAACTGTTACACACGTTCCTCGGGTGATATTATTTAATATATGTTGCTCTTAGAGCTGTAAAACTTATACATACCTTACAAACTTAACTCAAAAAGTGACGTTACTTTATACGGTGTGTGACTGGGAGATATACTATAACGACGTATAACAATCATGCAGACATTCTTGGAACGATATTATTTAAGAATATGTTGCTGTCACAGCCATTAAAAATGTATACATGGAAGAATTTGCACACGCGGTGGTTTTGGATATGTTGAAAGACAGGCTGATCCAAAAATTGAAATTTATTTAAAAATTTTGAGCTATTATGCTTTTCGAGCAGAATTATTAGCAGCGCTTGTGGATAGGTTCAATACAGCCTGGACCATAATGTTCATAGAAGCTGTCCATTGTAGCTTAATGAATTTTATTTTTTTTATTTAAAATTAAGCTACCGTGATTTTGAGCAGAATTATTAGCGCCGCCTGAACAGAGGTGAAGCAGGAACGTTTGCGTTATCATTATACATCGCCGTATGCCTTTTCCCAGTCGCGCGCGGCTTAACGGTACGGCACTTTTCGAGTCAATTTTCTGAGAACTGATATATTTTACAGCTCCAAGAGCAACATACATTAAATAATATCACCCAACTAACGTGTACAACAGTTTTCAGGACAAAACTAGTATTCCTTGATGAGTCCCAGTGTTTGGGCTATTACCGTATTCAGTTTATGTCAATGGCTTTTTTAGTTTTTGTCTGATCAAAAATGTTTTACAAATGCTTTGAAAATAGGTTAAGAGAAAAATCATGTTTTAGTGGGTTCCACTTTACTGGAAGTAGGTTGTTATCATCATTTATCACAGTATATTCTAAATACTATTTCATCCCTTGTTTTAGCTTTGTACATCAGTAAAACTGATCCTTCCTTAATGATTCACCAGATCTGTTGAAATACCTTTCCCTTTCAAGAAGCATGCACAAATTGCTTATGATGTACTTAGGGTCGATTTAGAACCAGACAGAAGCAAAGTAAAGAAATCCCTTTCACTCAAGGACAACATTTTGACTCTGTAAGATTGCAAATCATAATGTGTTTTGAAATGTGACGATCACGTTTACGAAAATGTCAGAACTGCTTTAGGATGCTGGCGATTTTCATGTGGTATCATTTCCCTTTTTACTTGTAGAGCAAATCGTTTAAAAGCCTATATTTCATTGGGATTACTGGAGATCGCGATTCCGCCAGGAGTTGTCATCATAATACTGCAGTGGTCAAAGGCAAGACTCCACTATAAATTCTTCCCTAAGTACATTTAACGGTTTCATACTGGTCCAGGCTATATTACAACCTAATTTGTGCTTGAAAATAATGGTCCAGGCTGTATTACAACGGAATTACTGCTTGATAAGAATACGTCTTGCGACTGACTACAGCAGTATTCCAACGATATTATATTACTATATGTTGTTGTAGTGGAATCGCGATCTCCAGTAGACCCATTTCATTCTTACAAAGTCAGTTCAAAATGGATATTGTAAACTTCACCCACTCCCCTGTTTTGAAAATATACCATGTCATCAGTCCAATTGTTGGTTAGCACCAAGAATAAATTTCACTGATGATTCTAGTGCAATACGATCACTAATACAAGTGTATTCTGTTAGGTAGAGAACACAGTTCCATTGTAAACACACTGGTGTGCTCAGACTAATCTGTGTTAGTCACTAACAAGACATATTGTTTTCAAGTTGTAATAAACTGTAGACCAGCAAGACGTGTATTGTTTCTGTGCAGTAATTGTTATCCACTCTTGGCGACTATAGTGGTCCAGGGTGTAATACAATCTGGTACTGCTTGAAAATAATATTTCTTGTGATTGTCTATCACCATATTATGGTGCCATTAGTGCATATGGAGGAATATAGTTACAGCAGATTTGCAATATCCAGTTTAAACAGCATTTCAATAGCAGCAAAATGTATCATAATTAGAGAAAACATAATTGCTGAAATTTACAAAGTTATCAACTATAGAAGAAAGTTTAATAACAATGAACAATAATTGTATTCAAACAAGAGATGAAATATACCAGTACAAGTAGTCGGAGACAATCGATTGCTTCCGTTCTAAACAAATGCGCCGTTTCTGAGATGGATACCACAGAACAAATTTCCCGTAAACTTTTTACTCTTGGTCCAGGCCGAATTTCAAACTAACCACAATCACTATCATAAAATGAACCTTTTTATGTTGATATGAACCCTGTAGCAATAATTTTTGTGTCATTTTTGGGGTCTACTGGAGATCGCGATTCCGCTACAACAACATTCAGTAATATCGTTGGAATACTGTGTAGTCAGTCGCATGACGTATTATTTTCAAGCAATAATTCCGTTGTAATACAGACTGAACCATTTTTTCAAGTAGAAATTAGGTTGTAATTCAGCCTGGACCAGCATGAAACCGTTAAATGTACTTCGGAAAGAATTTCTAGTAGAGTCTTGACATTTGACCAATGCAGTATTATGATGACAACTTCTGGCGGTATCGCGATCTCCAGTAATCCTCATTTTTGCAGTGCTGCTAACATTTCATGATTGAGGAGTGTCTCACATTTCGGCATTTTTAATTTAATGTAGTCTGGACCAAAATTTGGATTTTGTTAAAAAATTGTGTTACCTGATGTTTGAACAGCATTTGATAGTTATTGTATGTAATGTTCATCCGTGTTGCTGGTGATTCATGCATTTTAGTGTACATAATATTAGTATTGTTGGAGTTCGCATATGATTACTAATGGTGTTATATACTTGCTTAATGTGTTACATTATGGCAGATTTCTTTTATATGTAGTTTGGTGTGGGTAATATCTAGATCGCGATACCGCTGCAACCACTTACCGCCTCGCGATGTAAACACTTCCCGATGGAGAGAGTATGACGTCACTGTGTTTCCGTGTGTGACGTGTTCAGCCTTTGATCGATTTGAGAAATTCACGTTAGGCCATAGAACGTAACCAATACTACTGAGATTAGATGGACCTATAATGCAACATTGCCACTAATATTATTATAATATGTACAACATTCCAAACTGATAATTGATATCGTTCATTAGCGTTAACGTTATTAGTCACAATTCCTTTGATTTGTATTTGATTCCGTTCTTCTATATTTCGTCGCATGGCTGAAATTGCTATTAAAATCATTCATACGAAATAAAATATTTATAAAAACAAGATTTCGTCAATAACCGTTTGCGTTTAGGCTGAAACGTAGCCTGGACCATACTAACAATGATAGATACGATTTGGAAATTGGGTTTCAGCAATATCGTGTGTGACGGTTACGTTTCACTATGGTCCAGGCTGCATTAAGATGTAAACAATGATAGATATGACATTAGGTATCCGCAATAAGGTGTTTGATAGTTACGTTTCAGTGTGGTCCAGGCTGCATCAAAACCTCATCGCAAATGAATTTATTCCTGTACTACAGGTGAAAAAATAACGATTTCTCGATATGAGACGTATTAGTGATGGACTACTTTCCGTGGAAGGCCCCGCTAGTGACATTTAAAGCTGCGAGCGGAGCGTATACATCACATTCAACATCGTAGTGACGTCATACTCTCTCCATCCGGAAGTGTTTACATCGCGAGGCGGTAAGTGGTTGCAGCGGTATCGCGATCTAGATATTACGGTGCCATTAGTGCATATGGAGGAATATAGTTACAGCAGATTTGCAATATCCTGTTTAAACAGCATTTCAATAGCAGCAAAATGTATCATAATTAGAGAAAAAATAATTGCTGAAATTTACAAAGTTATCAACTATACAAGAAAGTTTAATAACAATGAACAATAATTGTATTCAAACAAGAGATGAAATATACCAATACAAGTTGTCGGAGACAATCGATTGCTTCCGTTCTAAACAAATGCGCCGTTTCTGAGATGGATGCCACAGAACAAATTTCCAGTAAACTTTTTACTCTTGGTCCAGGCCGAATTTCAAACTAACCACAATCACTATGATAAAATGGACCTTTTTATGTTGATATGAACCCTGTACCAATAATTTTTGTCATTTTTTCAGTGCTGCTAATATTTCATGATTGCGGAGTGTCTCAGATTTCGGCATTTTTCATTTAATGTAGTCTGGACCAAAATTTGGATTTCACTAAAAAATTGTGTTACCTGATTTTTGAACAGCATTTGATAGTTATTGTATGTAATGTTCATGTCGTGTTGCTGGTGATTCATGCATTTTAGTGTACATAATATTAGTATTGTTGGAGCTCGCATATGGTGTTATATAATTGCTCAATGTGTTACATTACGGCAGATTTCTTTTATATGTAGTTTGGTGTAGTATCAAGATGGGGATACCGAGCGTGGTGGTGTAACGGATAGCGTTCTAGCCTCGCATTCGGGAGGATGGCGGTTTCGATCCCCGTCCGGGCATCCAGATTTGTGTTTTCCATGGTTTCCCAAATCACTCCAGGCAAATGCCGGGATGCTTCCTTAAAAAGGCCATGGCCGAATTCCTTCCCATTCCTTGCCCCCATCCTTTCCCGTCTCTAAAGACCTCGTTGTTGAGAGACGTAAAGCAGTTAAAAAAAGATGGGGATACCACTGCAGCCTCGCATAGTAAACACACAGATCACGTGGTATATATGACATCATTGTGATGTATTTAATCTGTACGTACCTACACAGTAACAGCTATAGATATAATCTGAAAATTGGATATCTGCAGTTCGTGCGTTTTGGTTACGTTTCACTTTGGTCCAGGCTGCATTACGACCGAAACACATAGTTATAAAATATGATTTCGTCAGTCATCATTTGAGTTTATGCTGTAATGCAGCCTGGACCATACATCACAATGATGTCTTACATACCACATGATCAGACTTGTGTTTCCTACCCAAGGCTGCAACAGTATCCTCATCTTGATATTACCTGTAGTTTGTGCAGTATGTACATACTTGATGACTTCGTATATATACTGCAGTACGTATATATTTTACAGCTGTAAAAGCAACATGTAATAAATATTATTCCATGAACATCCCTAACATTTTTCAGACCAAAACAACAATTCCTTTTTGAGTCCCAGTGATTACACATCCACAGAAAATGTAATAAGAGGAAAAATTTAGATGTTCAAAAACTACCATAAAAGGGTGTAAAGGATTGAAAATAAATATAAAAAAATAAATGAAAATAAGATAGGATAGGGAAAAATAAACACATACCTGTCACTTACCACAGATGAGGGCGAGACGAACAAGTAAAAACACAAACAAATTGCACAATATAGGGTGTAAAGATGTGGTCACATCCCAACCTGCCTTTTACATGTTCGTCTCGCCCTCCTGCCTTCATCTGTGGTAAGTGACGAGTAACTGTTTATTTTCCCTATCCTATCTTATTTTCAGTGCCTCTCGGCAGTTTCTTTGTTTCCATTATCCAATAAAAAAAGAAATGAATATATTTCACAGCTTGTATACAGTTAATTAAACTCAAGAAGGAATTTTCCTTTTGGTATGAAAATTTTTACGGATGTTCTTTGGATGATAGTATCTAATTAAATATTTCTGTTATAGCCATGAAATACTGTACAACTTCACACAAATGTGCCAAAATGGTAATTGGTAAGCAATTCTTGCAACCGTATTGCGATGTCTGACAATAATAATGCCGCTTGTGGGTAGGTTGAAAAGCATCCTGGTCCAGAATGGCAATTAACACCATTCATTATACCGAGCGTGGCGGGTGAACGGTTAACATTCTGGCCTCGCATTTGGGAGGACGCGGGTTCGAATCGCCGTCCGGGCACCCAGATTTGGGTTTTCCATGGTTTCCCCAAATCACTCCAGGCAAATGCCAGGATGCTTCCTTAAAAAAGTCCATGGCTGAATTCCTTCCTGTTCTTTGTCCCTATGACCTTAGTTGTCGACAAGGCATAAAAAAAAACAATTGTACGTTGGATTCGTTCTGCTTGGATGTTTATCAGCATTGAAAGTCATGGAAAGTTTTCATTGTACAAGTTATTAATTCCATTGGCATAAGTCAGTTTCTTACCACTTTACATTTAATGTGGTTTTTATATGTATTTTGTGTGGTATTTGTAGATATTTATTTGATGGCTACAGCAGAAACATGTTCTATAGCTATTATCATCCAAGGACCAGAAGGATAATTTCTTCTGGATTCCAAGTTGCTGCATACCCGTTCATCTTATGTTTATTTTTTTCTTCTGCCAAGTTATGTTAATACGATACTGCCAGAACTGCTTTTCTTCTGTTCCAGTGGTTTTGAACAAAGCTATTTTTCATGTGGTGTCATTTCTGTTATTACTAAATTTTAGAACAGAACATGGGAAGACAGCATATCTTTTACAATTAGAACATTAGCTTGTGCGCCTAACAAGCTCCGGTTGAGTCCAGGTTTATAATTCCTTGCCGCCCCCGCCCCCTACCTGTTTCTGGAGGATTGTGTTGACACGAATAATTCACATTTCGGGTGACCACTCCGGTGTGGGAGAGCTTGTGTAAATTTTAATGAATGTATCCACTATAAACATGAATTAAATGAATTTTATGTTAAGTGTTGCATTAAATGTGATGGTGGTGGGTGTAGGTCATGAAATGAGAAAATGTTGGAAATTGTGAGAGGTAATATCAAAATATGATCAATAATCAACTAATTCCTCCTGTGTTCTGTGCTAAATTCTGCAGCCCTCACAAACCATGCGTGGTGGTGTAACGGCTAGCGTTCTGGCCTCGCATTCGGGAGGGTGGCGGTTCGAATCCCCGTCCGGGCATCCAGATTTGGGTTTTCCATGGTTTCCCCAAATCACTCCAGGTGAATGCCGGGATGCTTCCTTCAAAAGGCCATGGCCGAATTCCTTCCCATTCCTTCCCCCCCATCCTTTCCCGTCTCTAAAGACCTGGTTGTTATAAGAAACGTTAAGCAGTTAAAAAAAAAAAATGCAGCCCTCATGAAAGACTTTACTGTCTCAACCAAGGCTGAGCAGAAAACCGTTAATCTGTTAATCATTTATTAACAAAGTTAAAAAAATTGCCAAAATTTAACTTTTAAGTTAACCTAAAAATTGTTAACGGTCTTCTTAACGTCTGTTAAATTGGACTACCGTTAACTTTAGTCCGTTAAATTGGTAGTTGGCGTATTTGGTTTGTTTGAACTGCGCGCCACGCCTCCCTCTGCCATTCGGTGAGTCGGATGGCGAACGGATTAGGTAATACGAGTGTAGTGTTGCAAACTGAAAAAAAATAATTTTTTTTATTTGTGAAAAAAAACCTAGCACCCGTTTTTTTTTCTAAATTTGTTTTTTTTTCAGAAATCAATATATTTGATAAATTATAGTTTTATTTATGGAACTTACATTTTACATGTGTGTTTTAAACCTTACTAAATCATATAATATCTTACATAATGATTCATAAATGTATCTATATAGGTAACATAATTTTTTATTTATCTTCGATGTCAGTACCACATTCACTAGTATCAGTACTACCAACACTAGTTCGGTCGGAGTTGGAATTTTCTGTTTCTTCTTCTGTCCCCTCTAGACCCATAACTTCAGAAATAGTTACATTTTCTTTTACTGGTTGTATTGCATGCAAAAGCTTTTGAGATTGCAATTTTAAATTGTGAGCAAAGTACACACTGTGAATGAAGACTGCGCCGATAGTTCTGTATTATGGTCTTTTAAGTTTGAATTTAAATCTATTATCATACAAAATAGGAGCTTTATTTGTTTTCAATCATTGGTTTACGCCAACGGTTGCAAGGAAATTATTCATAATTACTGACAATGACTCAATATCACTATATGCTGCGAGTTTAACAAGTATACGAATATAAGGAAAGCACAACAAGTAATAAAAAGAGGCAAAAAACCGTAGTTAAATTTCCTAATTTTTTGAAAAGATTCGTAGGTCTGCAGATAAATTTGTAGGGCCTGGCAGCACTAGTTCAAATAGCGAGTATCAATCCAAACAATGGGGAACGGGGATTCCTTCTCACACAACCTAGCCTTTTCGGGAAGTCCCCATTCATAAAAGAAAACTTCAGTCAATGTTACCAATATTTTTTTTTCTTTTACTGAACCAGAAAGATATAGTAGATTTAAAAGTTAAGATAAGTACTTAGTATAAACTCTAAAACAGTCATATTAAACGATAAATGCCTTAAAAATTTGTAATTTAGTAGTTATGAAAAAAAAACATGTCCCAGAAAAAAAAACGTGTTTTTTCAGTTTTTTTTCACGTTTTTTTTCACGTCAGAAAAAAACTATTTTTTTTACAACACTATACAAGTGTGATGCATGTACAACTGTTATGCTAGGCATGGCGTGGGTGTGAGAAGGAAAGCTAGAGTTTTGGAGCGTTTATATTTTACGTCTGAGAACTGGTGCTCACTACATGTTTCTAATTCGATCGGTGATTGATTTTGATATTTTTATAATCTAACTATTTTTTTACTGCCAGGAAAATGTCACTTCCTAGTTGGTATTGGTTTGGCAATCGTTAGTGAAATAAATTAAACTGACATTCGTTACTTGATTACGTTATGGAAACTGAACTCCTGAATCCGTTAGTGAAAGCAACAATAGCAACAAGAATATTAAAAATCCTTGGCCACATTTATGTGATTATGTTGCATTTAAATCAAGATTGGGAGAAAAGTTGATTTATGAATGCAAACTTTCTCATGTTTCTAGCCTTAATAACCTTCAATAACATACGAAGAGGATGCATATATTCAAATATGAACAGTTTGAAGAAAAAGTAAAAGTAGGGATAACTCGCGGGGAAAAATAATAGTAATTCAAAGCCTTTTTCAAGTTCTGTGGCTTTTTCTGATGTAAGTAGCTATTTAATTGCTTTGTTTTCATCTCCATCTGCTAATAAAAGTTTGCGTCAATAAAACATTTGGCATCGTAGGTACCGGCACCGTTGTATTCAAAGTTGGTGTGGACCGATGTATCGTAAACCTTTTTGTTGCCAACATGATTCCACTACATCCAATACATTTAATAAGCTGGTGAAAATGTGAACCCTGGCAAAAAACGCAATTTCCAGAAGGTCGTTTTGTAGACGTATTATTGATTGACATCACGGCACAAAGCATCTTGGTACTGCCTGCAGTAATACATATTGCAATACTGAAACATCAATCCACTTTTGCGTGGTTACTTTTTATGGTTAATTTGTGGTAATTTGAAAAAATGTAACCCTGTAACGATTATTGAAGTTAACACTGTAAGAATCAGATTAACAATCAATGTAGTCAACTTTTAAATTAACTGTGCCAACCTATGGCCTTAACATATTCCAAGATTTCCAGTGTTGTTAAGTTTGGTCCCCTCCCTCCCCCCTCCCCTCTCTTCATACCATCACTTTAATCCGAACTATCAGGAAACAAAAACCGAGCGTGGTGGTGTAACGGTTAGCGTTCTCGCCTCGCATTCGGGAGGACGGCGGTTCGAATCCCCGTCCGGGCATCCAGATTTGGGTTTTCCATGGTTTCCCAAATCACTCCAGGCAAATGCCGGGATGCTTTCTTCAAAAGGCCATGGCCGAATTCCTTCCAATTCCTTGCGCCCCATCCTTTCCTGTCTCTAAAGACCTCGCTGTTGAGAGACGTAAAGCAGTTAAAGGAAACAAAAGTTATTTGAGTCTTGTGGGAATATTTCCATGTAATTCTTGCCATGTTTCATCTCCTTTCTCACCTGATTGGTGGCCATCCAAAATATTATATATTTGTCTTTTTCATTTAATTCCAGTCCTCGTGTCTTCAGCGTTTATATTCTTGTTTGCCTGTATTGTTATGTGTATCTGCAACATTATAGATATAATTGTGTACATTTATACTAATTTCATTATAATATGTTTTAAAAACACTTTTTTTAACAGGAATGTGAGTGCTCCTGAGGTACGAAATGTGAGGGTTTGTCTCACAAACTTTTTTGAAAGCTTGCTGTCAGTTGTCGAGATAATTGAAGAATTTGGAGAGAAAAGTGAATAAATAGTACTGTGTTTGGTAAGTGTGTTGTGATTCTGTACTGTTAATTGTTGCTCAGAAATTGTTATTAGTATATGCTAAACTCTTCCAGCAATACAGTTCATTATAGTTTCAAATAACTTCAAGCTTGGTGTTTTTTAAGTTTATAATGTTCTGGTAGCTTAGTGGCTAAGGCGCTTATTTTCAAAACGTTCGCTGCTCCTGCCCCGGGCACGAATTCCGGCAGGCGCAGGAATTTTGAGAGTTGTGTTTAATCATATGAGCTATGCCAGGACGCTCCGAGGTTCGGATTCCACGTTAAACTGTAGGTCCCAGAGGAAAGGAACTGGCCGTCCTACCTCTGACACAATGGCTTAGTATGCCTCCATAGGGAGGATCCAACCAACCTTCACGTTAAACTGTAGGTCCCAGAAGAAAGGAACTGGCCGTCCTACCTCTGACACAATGGCTTAGTATGCCTCCATAGGGAGGATCCAACCAACCTTCACGTTAAACTGTAGGTCCCAGAGGAAAGGAACTGACCGTCCTACCTCTGACACAATGGCTTAGTATGCCTCCATAGGGAGGATCCAACCAACCTTCACGTTAAACTGTAGGTCCCAGAGGAAAGGAACTGGCCGTCCTACCTCTGACACAATGGCTTAGTATGCCTCCATAGGGAGGATCCAACCAACCTTCACGTTAAACTGTAGGTCCCAGAGGAAAGGAACTGACCGTCCTACCTCTGACACAATGGCTTAGTATGCCTCCTTCGGGAGGATCCAACCAACCTTCGGGTAGTGGACTAAGTTAAGTTAATGGAAATGTACAAAATGGGTACCCAATCACCAACCAGGCAATCAATTGCTAACACTCTTGATGGCTATTCAGAGAGATGTGGGTTTGATCCCCAATCTGATTCCAGTTTACCAAAATCACTCTACACTAATGTGAGGATAGTTTCTGTATAAAGCTCTTTCCTGTGTAGCTTCAGCCTTTACTACATATATCAGTAGATTCAGGAGAGTACAGGGGATAAGGAACGTCCTTTAAAAGGAATCATCTTAGCATTTGGCTTGAAATGTGTTGGTTCTTTACGACCAGAAACATTCACGTTCTCTGCATGAGATGCAAGATTCGTGTTGAAAAACATGTATTTTTAGAAATTTTTCTTCGCATGAACAGGTGTAAATTTACCTTACCCACTCTGATTAAAAAAGAAAATAATGTTAATACAGAACAAAGAAATCAATTTATAAAAAATATATCCCATAGAAAAATTACAACGTTTAATGGTACAATTGAAACATTAATCCTGAAATTTCAATTACTAATATAATAAACAGCAAGGAACTCTGCCATACAAGAAAAAGAATCT